>CAMAPF010000924.1:0-600000 GCA_945859915.1 Cuscuta epithymum
TTGACAAAACTTCCTTCATGAAAGTTTTGCCGAATGTGATTTTGAATCATCCAATCAAGAGATATGATCAAAACGGTGGAAGGTGTCATTCTGAAATCGCAGCAGAGATCATCTGACTTCATCGTCTGTTTTCACCTTCTTCCTTTCAGATTCTCGCAATGGTTGTCTTCATATGATTTGTAGCTCTTGAAGTTGGCTTTCATGTGGACTTTGAATCGTGTTCTTTGGATGCTTATACAAAGAGATATGCTTGAACGATTGACCAAAGGTCATCCTGAATGCCGTTTTCAAGCTTCATTCATCTTCTTTTTGATCCCATAGCCAATCCTAGAGCTCTTTTGTCATTAAATCTTCATCTTAAACCTACTGGTGACCTCAATAGCTCTCAAATCAACACTCAAATGCATCTCGAATCATCCGATTGCTCCTCAAGTGCCGATGTTGAACTCTAAAATCCTGATTTTGACTCCAAATGACACAAAACTCGAACCAACGCCTGTTAAACATAACTTGAGCTAAAATTGAGACTTGTAACACCTTAAAGCTAGGAAAACCATCAAAAGCCGATCCCAACACGCATCAAATGCGTGTCTAAATACGGAGTTATCATCAGTCCATGGACCACTATTTGAGATAAATTAAAATCTTAGTTGATGACCTTGCAACAATTAATTGTCCTGTGCCTCCTTGGGAAGTGCTGAAAACTACTATTAAGGGACTTGGACCGGAGTATGAATCATTATTCACCACTGTCTCATTATTTCCTCAAAACTTTTTGTTTGAAACTCTTCGCAATCACCTTCTCGAGTTAGAGCAGCGAGTTATTTATCTCCGTTCCCAAGAATCCTCGTCCTTCCATCAGGCCTTCGGCGCGACAGTTTCTCACCCCGGCCAGCAGTTGGGCCAGCAGCGGCCAGGTTTCCAGCACCCGGTTGGGCACCCGCAGCAGGCGTCTTCACACCCGGTCGGGACAGCAGCGTCAGTCCGACTATCATCAGCAGCGCTGCAGAGGCCGCGGGCGTGGCAGAGGGTCGAGGAGGCCGGGGGACGTGGTCGAGGACAGCCAACAGCTCAGTAACGGACAGCAGCAGGCATATTGGTATCCACAAGGCAGTCCGTTTATAACAACGGAGGGGGGTGGTCAGCCGGGTCCATTTGGATATGCTCCACATGCAGGGGGTGTGACATCTACGGGTACTATTATTTGTTATTCAGCTATGTCACATTTAAATATTAGTTCCGCAGGCTTGCCATCAGACAGGGGTATTCTTGGGTCTGTTCCCCATCCTGTTGTCTGTCAAAATTGCTTTTCTGCAGGTCATTCGGCTCTCACTTGTCCTTCTCGATTCACTCAGCCGTTTGCTCCTGCTCTGTTGACTACTCCTGGTGAAGCTAATTCTACTTTGTGGTATCCTGATTCGGGAGCTTCTGCTCATATGACTGCATCTAAAGGTATTTTATTAAAATAAATCTCCTTACAACGACTATAATTCTGTTAGGGTTGCTAATGGTGCCCATCTTCCCATCTCTCATGTTGGTGATGTTGCATTACCTTCTTCTCGTCGTCCTCTCACATTAAAATCTGTTTATCATGTGCCTTAGTTAAAATATAATTTAATTTCCATTCAAAGGCTTTGCGCGGATAATAACAGTGCTGTGATTTTTTGATAAAAATTCTTTTTTGATTAAGGACAAAGCCTCGGGGACGGTGCTTCTACAAGCTACCAGTAGTGGGGCCACTTTATCCCATCCATCTGCCGCAGTCATCATCATCATTAGTTTTAGCCTCTGTCTTAGCTTCTGGCCCTGTGTGGCACCGTAGACTAGGTCACTGCGGGTGACAATATTTTACAGTTTCTTAAGATAAAACAATTTTTATGTAGTCATTCTCCTTTTACTCATGATTGTGTGGCTTGTCGTTTAGGAAAATCACAATGTTTGCCCTTTATGGATGCTTGTCATTATTCTATTTTTCGTTTGGAAATTATTCATTCTTATGTGTGACAATCGCCTGTTTGTTCAAATTTGGGATTTAAGTATTACATATGTTTCATTGATGACTATTCTCGTTTTACTTGGATTTATCCCATGTGTAACAAAATAGAAGTGTTTATGCACTTTAAGAATTTTAAGGCCTTGGTCAAAAACTTCTTTAATCATAAAATTGAAATTTTCCAAAGCGATGTAGGAGGCGAATTTGTTAACAATAATATACCACAATTTTACTCAGCTAATGATATTTATTTTCAAAAATCTTGTCCTGACACACCTCAACAAAATGGGGTTGATGAGCGAAAACACCGTCATCTGCTCGAATTAACTCGTACTATGCTTCTTGAAGCTTCAGTCCCGAGTCAATATTGGGTTGATACAATTTTTACTGCTGCGTATATTATTAACAGATTACCATCCCCTACCTTAAATGGCTTTTCTCCTTATCAAAAACTTTTTCATCGCATTCCGGATTATTCGTTTATGCGAGTGTTTGGTTCGGCTTGCTATCCTAATTTTTCCGCCACCTCAGCAAATAAACTATCTCGTCGATCAGTTCAGTGTGTGTTTCTTGGCTATGCATCTGGTTATAAGGAGTATTGTTGTTTTGATCCTACTACAGGTTGTGTTTACATTAGTCGTCACGTTAGGTTTCATGAGGACATATATCCATTCAAAACACATAGGCAAACCACATCTCCTCCATCCGGTCAGTATTCCCCAGCCCCGATGTACCTAACGGATACCACCCTTGATCCACCTGCACCTTCCCCTCTCGGCCAACACTAGTTCAGTCTCCATCCTCGACCGAATTCTCCTCGGTCACCGCCCAGTTCCCCACCACCAATCTCTACACCGTCACAAACGAGCACACCTTTCTTACCGAGTCCGCAATGCACAGTTTCTTCCTCTCCAAACAGTCCGCCACCCAGTTCACCAGATGATCCTCCTCTCAATCACCAGGCCAAGACCTCTTCTCAGTCACCCACCTCGAGTCAGCCTTCTACGGTAGAGAGTCAGCATCCCATGCAAACCCGGGCCAAATTAGGAATTTTAAGTCTAAAACAATTTTTACGTTAATTATGGTTATTACTCGTGCGGATCTTACATGTTTTACTGAGGCTAATAAACATTTAAAATGGCGGGAAGCGATGGCTGATGAATTTAATGCGCTCATTAATAATAATACTTTGGAATTGGTGCCCTTTGACAACATTAAGAATATTATTGTTGGGTGTAAGTGGATTTATAAAACTAAATATCATTCTGATGGGTCAGTAGAACACCATAAAGCTCGATTAGTTGCACAAGGTTTTAATCAGCAGACATGTATTGATTTCTCTGAAACTTTTAGTCCTGTCGTCAAACCCACCACTGTTTGTATTGTTCTTACTCTTGTTGTGTCTTTTGGGTGGGTCATACGACAACTTGATGTTAAAAATGCCCTTTTACATGGTAATCTAACAGAAGAGGTTTATATGCGTCAACCCCGTGATTTTATATGTGTCGTTTGCGAAAAGCCATTTACGGACTGAAGCAAGCTCCACGGGCGTGGTTTCATAGGTTTAGTAGCTTTCTTTTGCAGAATAATTTTTCATGTAGTAAAATCAAACAATTCTTTATTCGTTTACCACCAAAATAATACTATTATTTATTTATTATTATATGTAGATGATATTATTATTACTGCAATTCTGCGTCCACTATTACCCAATTTATTTCTATTATTTCTAATACTTTTGCCATGAAGGATTTGGGTAATCTACATTATTTCTTGGGTGTTGAGGCTACTCGTTCTGCTAAAGGTTTATTTCTGTCTCAAAACAAATATGTGTCTGATCTTTTAGCTAGGTTCACTCTCCATACAGTTAAGCCTGTTCGCACACCTTTAGCCTCTCGTACTACTTTGTCTCTTTCTGATGGTGAGTTACTTTCGGATTCTACTGAGTATCGCAACATGGTAGGTGCGTTGCAATATTTAACTTTGACACGGCTAGATATTACTTATGCAGTGCAATTAGTGTCGCAGTTCATGCATGCTCCTCGTACTACTCATCTATTTGCAGTCAAAAGAGTTTTCAAGTACTTGCAGGGCACGCGAGATCATGGCCTATGGCTTCAGCAGTCTTATCGACCTACATGTGTTGTTGCTTATTCTGATGCAGATTGGGCTGGTTGTCCTGATAGCTCTGGGTCCACCACAGTTTTCGCTGTATTTTTGGGCCCTAATTTAATTTCCTGGAAAACCAAGAAACAACCTATGTTGTCGAAGTCATCTACTGAAGCTGAACACCGCGCTATAGCTTACACTGTCCAAGACACGCTTCATATTCGGTCTGTTCTCTTTGAGCTCGGCTACCCGATCATGGAACCGGTACATTTGTTGTGTGATAATATTTCTGCTTCCTATTTGACTGCAAATCCAGCTCAGCATGCCCGAAGTAAACACATCCAGATTGATTATCATTTTGTTCGTGAGCGAGTTGCTCATGGGGATCTGATTGTTCAGCATGTACTCATTTACAACTGGTAGATATTTTTACTAAAAGTCTCCCTACTCAGCGTTTTCATTTTTTAAAGGACAACCTGCGCGTTGTTTCTCCTGCACAGCTTGAGGGGGTGTAATAGAATTATTATTAGGGATATTTATGTACTTTGTATTAAACATTTAAACCCTACTACTGTAAATATATCTTCGAGGGCTCCTTAGTGAGTACCCTTTTCCATTATTCTCACATATTCTTCTTCCTTGAATTGGAGTCACTTCTGCAATTCCTTCCCACCCCTAACAAGAATAATACGAGAGAGAGGGGGGGCTGTAGGTTCAATTTATTTTGAATTTAGGATTTAGATAAGGACATTATTGTCATTTTAATCCAAAACACTTCCATTTTTAACACTTCATTTTTTTTAACTTTTCCAAATAAAGTAAGTTTAGATTCTACACTTACACTTACCATCCTTCGGGGCCATTATTAACACTTAGTAACACTTTCATTACTAACACCTCTCAACACTCTATCCGAACAGGCCGCTACTGGCCATGGTGTTCTTTGTTACTCCATAGTTTTTTTTCTTCTTCTCCTCCAAATCAATTCTTATCTCCAAATCAATTCTAATCTAGCCTCCTTCTTCTTGTAGCTATGAGAGCTGCCTGGTGTTCACGTTATTTGTACACATTTTGTATACATCCCCTAATTGTCTGTTCAAAGTAGCTTCCTAAAGAATTGCCTAGTTGGACAGACTAGGGGTGTACACAAAATGTGTACAAAAACTGTTGCAAACATTTCTTTTTCTTTTTTCTTGTAGCTATATACGTAGTATTATAATAAAGGAGTTCTCTTTCGTTCGGTCTCTTGGTCGAGCTACATATACACACTGACACATACGCACACAATCTGAACTGAGAAATGCAGAAATTTGATGAAGACTTACCAATTTAGAAGAGCTACAATAGTAGATCTTGGCACCCTTTTTCTCAAATCCAATCCGGTCTTTAAAGAATTTCAATCAGTTCAAATCCAATTTAAGGAGTTCGTATATGGTATAGCCGGCTGTACAGTGAGCACTGTACAGCCGGTGGCATTTTAGTAATTTAAGTAAAAGTCGCGACTATCGCGAAATGAGTATTAATGCATTTGTAGTGAGCAACAGAGTTATTATGTTGAGTATTAAGAGCCTAACAATGAGCAACATGATCCCTGCTTCATATCTTTTATTTCACTTTCTTTTTCTTATTTTATCTTTAATAAAAACTTATTAAATTATATTTACATTCAACTCTTATGAATTTTTGTATGCAAATCTAATGTAATTTAATAGTTTTGAAATATGCATTGATATAACACTTTACAAACGAGCATAACGTCAATATCAAATGAGCATAAGTAACTTACAACATGAGTAATAAACCAAGATAAAATGAGCATACATACTTACAAAACGAGTATCGAAAAAATTCAAAAAACTCGCTTAAATTCTCATTTTAAATGAGAATGCATAACCTATGAAATGAGCATCGAAAAAACTAAAATGAGCATTACACCAATATGCATGAATATGACATTTTAAAATGTATGTGTAATGCTCATTGATAGAGTATTAATTCTAGAGAGAAGTGAGAGCTAGAGAGAGAAAGTGAGTAATTATATTTCTCAACTTGGAACCCCCTATAATTAGCCCCTTGGGGTCTATTTATAGGTAAAAATGTGGATTTGGGCCCCTAGCCTTGGGCTTAGGAGGCCCATTACAATAATCATGCCTTCTTTGGGCGAATCAGGCCACTAATGGGCTGAGTACAACACTTAGTACAAAAAATGGGAAAATACATTCTGCCCGGACGAAGTCCGGACGAAGCGGTCCATGGACGATGCGGTCCATGGACGATGCGGTCCATGGACGATGCGGTCCATGGACGATGCGGTCCATAGAAATCAGGCGATATCTTCTCTTTTGGGCGTCACGTGCCTTTGGCCGATGCGGGTGTCCCGCTGGTGTCTTTTGGGCCGTTGAGTATGTGGGCCATGGGGTCCAGGCCCATATACTCTATCAGGAGTCCCCCACTCTCTGAGCTGAGGTGAAGCCGAAGCGAAAGGGAGTACTTGTTCCTTTCTGGCTGGCCGTTGCGTGAGTCTAAGGCGTTTGATGGCCGAAGAGTTCCTGTTTTGATTTTGGATGAAGCGATTCCCTTATTTGAGGTAGATGAAGCGCGCTTGGGAACTCATAGCCTTGATGCGGGCCGATGCACACTCTGTGGAAGTGCTTTTGAAGACGAGGCGATGTGCTTTCTTTTTTGTAGATGATGTGATGAAGCCTTGGTGGATAAGTTGGCATGCTTTCGTCGTCATCTTGTTGGGGCCGAAGAGCTTCCTTATGACTCCTTGGCCGCAGCGATAACCTTGTCTTATGAGGTGAGGATGGTTGATTCTGTCTATGTGGACGATGCGATGCACACCTTTGACTTGTCATGCAGCCGAAGCGTTTTGCCTTGTGGTTTTTTGCTTTGGTGAGCCGACGCAGTCCTCCTGTATTGGTGGACGTAGCACTGCTAGCCAATAAGCCGATGCGCGTTGCTCTATGTTGTGTAGTTGATTTAGTGATCTTATAGCCAATGCAATCCTTAGTACTTTGATGGCTGGCCGATGCGATCCTCAATGCTTTCTGAGGCAAGTTGTCCTTTGTTATTGGCGAGCCGTAGCGCACCCTTTTATATTAAGGCCGTTGCGCTCTCTCTTCTTGTGGCCGATACAGTCCCCCAGTCCCCCACTCCTTTGGCCGAAGAGCATCTGAGGCACAAGGGAGTAATGAGCCGATCCGGTACCTATGCGTTAGTCGCGATTCCAACCCTTAGGTGAACCTGTCCAAGGTAACCCTGTGGGAGAACCCTTGGACGAAGGCCGCGATACCAGGGTCATCGTCGACGATGCGCGCCTAGGAGGCCGTAGCGGTCTATTAAGGTTTTCTGGGTCGTTTTGAGGACGTAGGGTTAGGCCGATGCGTTCCTTTTTCGGCCGAATGGGCCGACGCTTGCTTTGAAGCTCTGTGGTACTTGGGCCGTAGCGGTGTTCAGCCGATGCCTTGTTCTTTGTAAGGTTGAGTTGGGCCGTAGGGGTGCCTGCGTGAGTGATTTTTGAATTGTTGCCCCCTGATTGGTTGGGAGAAGGGTGGCCGTTGTCGTGGCCAATGCGTGGGTGCCACGTGTAGTGACCGTTGGAGGACGTTTATAAATACCCCCTCATTCCGAAGCCCCTTCCTCATTTGCTTTTGCTAGAGTTGAAGTGCTGCTGAGATTTCTAGAGAGATAAAGTGCTTCCCAGAAATCTTCAAGTGTTCTCCGCCTTCTTCAAATCTTCTAAGGTTAGATATTTTAATTTTCCTTTGATTTCTCCATACTTTGCTCCTTAGGGTGTTAGATCTAGTGTTCTTTAGGAAAGTCACTTTGATCCGAAAACCACCCCTAGGACGTAGCGATAGTTGTTATGCCGTTCCCTGACGGCCGTAGCGTCCCCTCCCCAATTGACTTAACAGCTTCGCTGAACGAATCCGATTGGCCTTTTGACGACGACACATCCCCCGGGGTTGATCTAAGAGTAGTGGAGGCTTTCGAGGTTGAGATGGAAAACACTGCGGATTACCGTACCTCTGCGGACGAGGAGCGTCTAAGCGCCGATGCGGGTTCTCAACGGTCTGGTGAGGACGAAGCAAGCTCTGACCCCAAACTCCGAGGCGACGATGCGGGCGATGCATCCTCGGCCGCTATTCCTTGTCCTCCCCCGCTTACCTCTGTCCCTGGCATCGCTCCGTCTTCTTCCAAATCCAAGGTGGGGAAGTCGCGTCGTCGGAAGGGCTTATCTGGTAGCATCTCGCAACTGGATTTGACGAATCTTTATATCATAAGGCCGGAGGGTTCCCAAGGTGAATATCAGGTTGCTCAGCTCTACGTCGGGCCTTATGGAAGGGTTAGGGCGCCGAAGCCGACGGACCATGTTCTGGATCCCCCTCCCGGTTACTTCGGAGTGTATCCGATGAGCTTCTCCCAGGGTTTGAGGTTCCCCCTTCATCCATTTGTTGTGGAGTATCTCAACATGATAGATCTCCCACCCGCTTTGCTAACTCCGAACAGCTATTCCCTCATCGTCGGGTTCCTCATCTGATGCGATGAGCTTGGGATTGAGCCGACGACGGCATTGTTCACGAACTTATACCGGATCGGACGGGGCAGCCACGAGAACTGTGCTGGGTATGCTGCCCTCCAACAGCTGCCGAAGAAAAGATCTTTTACTGATCTCCCGTCGTCCATCCATGGGTGGAAGAGTAAATTTTGCTTCGTGAAATTGGCCGATAGGGTGTTCTTCCCATCTCAAGGGCACAACGGTATCTTTAATTTGCACAACCCACCAAGGAGCCTTGAGATTGATGCTCAGGTGGAAGCGTTCCTGAAGGGTGGGCCGCGGAGCGTCAACACTTACATTACTGAGTTCAAGATAGCAGCTCTGGGGATGATGCGGTACCACATTCCCGGTGACCCTGATTGCGGATTATGGCCGAAGATATCCGGCTACTTTGAGCAGGCCGACGGGCCCTACCTCGGTGTCCCAGCCGATGCCGAAGGTTGATCACTTTCTTTTGACTTGTGATATAGTTCGTTGTATTTGTTTTCTAACTCTTTTGCTCTGTCCTTTGCATCTGCAGATTTCACCATGAGCCGTAAGCTCTTCATGGCCCAGGCGAAAAAGATGGTTGCCAAAGAAATGGAAGCTGCCCAGCGGGCCGACGCGTCCAAGGGGTCCGGTGACGGGTCTAAGTCTCAGGCCGATGCGGCGAAGAAGGCCGTTGCGACCAAGAAGAAGAAGAGGCCCGCTGAAGGGCAACAGACCTTGACGGAGGCGGGGCTGGTGCCGGCTGAAGGTGCTAAGAAGGCGAAGCCGAGCCCTCCCCTTCGAGATGCTGTTATGGCCGACGCGCAGGCGTTGGTTCAAGGGGAGGCTGCCTCTGATGTGCAGGTCATCGAGGATCTGACTTTGAACGTCGCCTCGTCCTCCCTCGTTCCTGCTCACTCCGGTGCCGCTGCTAAAGAGAGGGCCCGCGCCGGCCGAGACCTGGCCTCTGGTCTTTATGAGGTTACGGTGCGATATCCGCCGAAGGGCGGTTTATTCAATGATAAGGTCTCTGGGCACGACGTCCTTTTCCAGGCCATTCCTGATGCTGACAGGGAGTATCTGCGTCGGCAGGGTAAGGATGTGCGCCTTTTCGACGGTGGGCTTGACTACGTCGTCCAGGTAAATCCCGGACTTTGTACTTAGTAATTTTTTGTGTTCCTTTCCTCTTCTAACAATTACTTGTCTTTGCAGGGGGCCTTCATGCTGATGGAGCAGCAGCGACGTCAGGAAGAGGAGCTTGCTCGCCTTCGGGAAGCTGAGAAGAAAGTCGCTTCTGCTGACGAGGCGCTTTCCCAGCTGGAGCGGCTTCGTACTGAGACTGACGCTTTGAAGGAAAAAGCTGATGCAGCTGAGAAAAAAGCCGCCGCTGCTGAGGACGAGGCGAAACGCCTCAAGGTTCAGTTAGACGAAGAAGCGGCTGCCCGTCGGCTAGCAGAGGAAAGAGCTGTGAAGCTTGAGGCCGATGCGATTGCAGCTGCCGATAAGGCCATTGAGCTTTTTATGTCCGAGGGGTGGAAGGACGAGGCCCGAAGCGATTGGTCTTTCAATGTTGTGGCGGAGCGCTTTGAAGCGTGGTCTCAGGAGGAGGCTGGCCGAGCCCGCCTGAAGGAGGAGTTTGAAGTCTGGTACGACCTCGGCCAGAGGCGTATGCAGATGTTGGTTTACCGCCGCCTCCGCCGGCGTGTAAAGAACCTGAAGCCCAGGGGTATCGGCCTTCCCCGGATGATGAAGGACCCCGAGGAGGAGCTGAAACTTCCTCTGTCCGAAAGGCAGCCCCCCATCCTGAGCTCGGATGAAGAGGACGAGCCCTGGACCGAGAGTGATGATTACCTCTTCCGGACCTCGACCAGGTCAAAAAATACTGAGGATGAGCAAGACGATGCGGACAGCGGAGCCGTCGAGGGTGGCCAAGGACAAGCTGCTTAGTGTTTCTTGTACTTAGTTTTCTTTCCTTATTTGTAGTAGTAGTCTTTAATGGCCGAAGCGCCCTGATGATTGTAATGGCCGAAGCGCCCTCCTTGTATGATTTGAATTATCAATTAAAGATCTCTTTTTGTCTAAGTATAGATGTTTGTTGCTCCGTCTTCATAGCTTTTTTTGAAGTATGAACTTTTAGTGTCGTATCGTCTCTGTACTCCATGCTTTATAAGTTTCATCTTCTTCAAATTCGGCTAAGTGTTTGCGAACATACTTCGGTTGGTTGAGACGAAGCGTTCCTTCGGTGTCTCAAGGGATATGCGTCCCTCGTCGGAGATGATGCGGTGGTTTGCTGGTGTGGCATCTTTAGACGAAGCGCGCGCTCCTGATGGTGGTTCAGGGCCGCATCCCCATTTTCACCGCATTGTTTTTTGTATGCTTTCTAATCCTCACGTTTTTTGAAGTGTCAGTTCCATACACCCGTGTTTGGTTGAGACGATGCGGACCATCGTCCATGTGTCGATGTAGGCTAGTTCCCTTAGAATTTTTTCTAAGTGCCAACATCAAACTTGATTTGCTCGTTTAGGATGGTTGAATCTTTTAGCCAGAGGTCGCAACGTCTTGGTTGCATTCATGTGTATACGGTTGTATGAACGATGTGTTCCCTTGGCTGGTGCAAGAAAGCCTGGATGTTTCTTGCCTTTACATCTTTCCCGGGTTTTTGCTTCGGTTCGTTATTTGGGTTTTGCTATGTGGAGACGATGCGTCCCATCGTCCAAGTAATGGACTGTGGTTTTGTATAACCGAAGCCGAAGTGATTCCCTTTTGTGATGCTATGGTTGAGGCCGAAGCGTGCACTTCGTATTCCTCTTAGGTGGAAACCTGATATGTACTTAGCCGATTTTGAGGCTTTGGTTTTTTGTGGGGATTTTATTTTTTGCTCGAGGCCGGCTGGTGCGCGGTCCGTCGGCTTCCCTCTTTTTTTTTTTTTTTTTTTTAGGTGGCCGAAGGGTTACTCTCCCTTCGTCCATGTGCGGTAGTTTGTCCGCTACGCTTTTCGCGTGTGTTAGTGCGAGGGAGTAAATACGCCCTCGGCTTGGTGTGTCAGTGGCATCTTTTTTTTGCCTTTCCACGTCTATCGGCGACGAGGGACCGGACTAGGCATCGTCTTTTGACGGCCGCCCTTTGTGGTCCTGATCGAAATTTTACTGACGGGTGGAGTTTTTGTAACCTCAGCCTTAATTCAGGCCTGTCGTCCTGCGGTTTCCGCGCGGCCGACGCGGTATGCTTCTCCGTTTGAAGACGTCGGACCCTACACACAGGTCCTTCGTCCTGCATATCGCCGGCTGATTTGGGTGTTTCACCGCTTGTGCCGATACGATATTTAGATGCGTTGTCTATGCAACGGCTTTGCAGGCGCGTTGTGGATCGCAACGGCCTTAGGTGCGTTGTGTATTGCAACGGCTTTGGGTGCGTTGTTTATTGCAACGGCTTTAGATGCGTCGTTTATTGCGACGGCTTTGGGTGCGTTGTTTATTGCAACGGCTTTAGATGCGTCGTTTATTGCGACGGCTTTAGGTGCGTCGTTTATTGCGACGGCTTTAAGTCGCATCGGTCCCGGGTGTTTGCACCGCTTAGGCCGATGCGGTCCTTGGGTTTCTTTTGCTCAAATCTTAAAAGATTGGATGAAACATGAATTTTATTCAATAAGTGGCGCTAGGCCGAGGGTGTTTTATTCAACCAATAAGCCGAGGGGTGGGGGACGTTGCCCGCTTCACCACTTCTCGAGTCATTGGTAAAATTTCACCAGGTGGTGTACATTCCACAATCGTGGTACATCTGACCCATTAGGGTTCTTTAGTTTATAAGTGCCGGCTTTGACGACGGCGCTGATGATGTAGGGCCCTTCAAATTTGACGGCGAGCTTTCCTCCTTCCGTCGGCCTGCTTGCTTCCCTTCGGCGGAGGACGTAGTCCCCCACCTGGAATTCGCGAGAACGGACCTTGGCGTCGTAATAGGATTTGACTTGTCGTCTGTAGTTCTCCGCTCTGAGGTAGGCCATTTCTCGTCTCTCGTCGATGAGGTGTAGGTCCACCTTCATTGTTTCTTCGTTGGCTTCGGGATCGTATTGCGTGACGCGTCGGCTAGGAAGCGTCACCTCAGTGGGAGCCTTGGCTTCAAAGCCATAGCACAAAGAGAATGGCGTCTCCCCAGTGGCCCTCCTCGGAGTAGTTCGGTAAGACCATAGGACGTTGGGGAGCTCGTCGACCCAACTTCCGCCTTCTTCCTCGAGTTTCTTCTTCAGCCCCTCCAAGATGGTTCTGTTGGCGTTCTCAACTTGCCCGTTGGCCTGAGGGTAGGCGACGGAGGAGAAACGGTGTTTGATGCCCCACTCTTGGAGGAGGCTTTGGAATGGTTCGGCCTCAAACTGGGTGCCGTTGTCTGATATGATCTCCTGAGGCACGCCGAAGCGGGTGAGGATGTTCTTGTAGACGAACTTTCGACACCGTGCTCCGGTGATGCTTGCGAGTGGTTCGGCCTCGACCCATTTGGTGAAGTAATCGATGGCGACGATGATGTATCTGTTGTTGCCCGCGGCTCTTGGTAGTGGGCCGACGAGGTCGATGCCCCATCTGGAGAATGGGATGGCAGTGCTGACCGGGGCGTAATTGACGGCCGGCCGACCAGGTGCCCTTTGGTAGTGTTGGCATGCGCTGCATTTGCGGGCGACCTTAGCACAATCACGCGCCATCGTCGGCCAGAAGTAGCCTTGGACGACGAGTCGGCGCGACATGCTGAAGGGCCCTTGATGTGATGAGCATACGCCGCAGTGGACTTCTTCCATGGCCACTTCGGCCTCATTCTGGTGGAGGCACCGGAGGAGGGTGCCATTGTATGATCTTTTGTAGAGCTTGTCACTCTCAATGACATAGCTAGGAGCCCTGAGTTTGGCTAGTTTGGCCCTCTCCTCGTCTTCGGGTAATGCGCCGGAGGTGATGTAGGTTGCGATGTCAGTGATCCAATCCTCCGGCTGGTGTTGTATGGAGAGTATAGGGCTAGCGTGGATGCTCGACATGCTCAATTCCTCCACCTTAGCTATCTTGGAGATGTGCTCAGGGGTGTCGGAGCTGAGTTTAGAGAGTATGTCGGCTTCGACGTTCTCTGCCCTTGGGATCTGAGTGATTTCATAGGTATCGACCGCCTTGAGCAATTCCGCAGCGGCCTCCTTGTATTGTTTCATTCTCCCTTCTTTGGCCTCGTAGGAACCCTCCATTTGGCTCACTACGAGTTTGGAGTCGCATTTGATTCTGACGTGGCGTGCTTTAAGACCAGCGGCTAGTCTTAGTCCGCTGAGGAGTGCTTCATACTCGGCCTCATTGTTGGATACTTTGAAGTTGAAGCGTATGGCATAGTATGCTCTGAAACCTTCCGGGGAGATGAGGACGACGCCGCCCCCACAAGCTTTGGTGGCCGAGGACCCGTCTGTGTAGAGGGTCCAGGCTTCGTCCGGTTCAGCTCCAGTGGTGGTAACGGCCGTCTCCCTTGCCGTGCATTCGGTGACGAAGTCAGCTAAGGCTTGTCCTTTAATGGATGGCCTCGGATTGATCTCTATCTGGTACTGGCTTAGGAATATCGCCCATTTGATCATCCTTGGAGAGCTGGTTGGGCTCCTCATGAGGGCGCCCAACGGCTGATGTGTGAGGACGTGGACGGGGTGAGCCTGGAAATAGTGCCCCAGCTTCTTCACTGTGTGGACGATGGCCAGCACCGTCTTCTCAATAGGGGAGTACCTGAGCTCGGCCTCTCGCAACGTCTTGCTGACGTAGAATATTGCCTTTTGCACCCCGTCGTCCTCCCTGATGAGAACAGAGCTAATGGCCGACGTGCTCACCCCCAAGTAGAGGAAGAGAGTCTCGCCGGGTTGGGGCTTGGATAGGACGGGTGGGGAGGCGAGATATTGTTTCAGCTCTTCAAAGGCCTGTTGGCACTCCGCCGTCCATTTGAAGCTGGTGGCCTTCCTCATTATTTGAAAAAAGGGGAGAGACTTCTCAGCGGATTTTGAGAGAAAACGGTTCAGGGCCGCAAGGCGTCCCGTCAGCCGTTGTACTTCTTTGATGTTGCGGGGTGGCTCCATATTGATGATGGCTTGTATTTTTTCTGGGTTCACCTCGATGCCCCTTCGACTGACCAGGTACCCCAGAAATTTACCTCCCTGGTTGCCGAAGGTGCACTTCTTTGGGTTGAGCCGGAGGTTGTATCTCTTCATGATCTCAAAGATGCCCCGGAGATCGTCGGCATGAGTTGTGGATTGTTTGCTCTTGACGATCATATCGTCGACGTATGCTTCCATCGTCCGACCTAAGACTGCTCTAAAAATCTGGGCTACCATCCTTGTGTAGGTGGCGCCGGAGTTTTTGAGCCCAAAGGCCATGACGAGGTAGCAAAAAATTCCCTCCGGGGTCATAAAGGCAGTCTTCTCCGCGTCATCTTCGTGCATGGATATCTGGTGGTACCCTCTGAACGCGTCGAGGAACGACATCAACTCGCACCCCGCCGTCTCATCCACCAACTGATCAATGTTGGGGAGAGGGAATGGGTCCATCGGGCACGCCTTGTTCAAGTCAGTGTAGTCAACACACATTCTGAACGTGGGCGGCTTTGGTGCGAGGACGACGTTCGCCAACCACGTGGGGTACTTCACCTCTTTTATGTGCCTGATGGAGAGCAGCATGGCCACCTCGGCCTTGACAAATTCCCTCCTGTCGGCTGAGAGGTAGCGCTTCTTCTGTTTGATGGGGGAGGAGGCCGGGTTCACCGATAGCCGATGTGTGATTACCTTTGGGCTGATGCCCGGCATGTCCTCCGGTCCCCATGCGAAGACGACGGCGTACGCTCTCAGGACAGAGAGGATGTCCCTTCGAATCTGTTGGGGGAGCTGTGTCCCAATCTTCAGCATGCGTTCCGGCCGGGAGACGTCCAACGGAACATCTTCCACGTCTCCGACCGGTTCGGCCTTTGGTGTGTTTTCTTCGGCCGAGGCGGTGGTGATGGTGTCTATCCGCTCCTCGGCTTCATTGATTTTCCTTGTGAGCTTCAGGTAGCAAGCCCTAGCTATCTTCTGGTTCCCTCTGGCGTAGCCGACGCCGTCCTTGGTGGGGAACTTGAGGCATAGATGTCTCATGGAGATGATGGCCTCAAGGTCCTCCAAGGCCGGTCGTCCCCAAATCATGTTGTGGGCGCTGTCCAGGTTGACAACCACGAACTCCATGTCAATCTTCGCCTGACAGGTACCGTCACCGACCACAACGGGAAGCACTATCGTGCCCTCGGCGTCGATAGAGTCCCCGGTGAAGCCGGATAACGGAGTCCGTATCGGCCGGAGCTCGGTCTTCTTCAGCTTCAGCTGTCTGAATGTATCAATGTACATCACATTGACGGAGCTGCCAGTGTCGATGTAGTTGCGGTGAATGATGTTGTTGCCAATCTCGCATTTGATGACGAGGGCGTCCCTGTGGGGCAAGGGGCCGCAGGGGAGGTCTTTGTCGGTGAAGGTGATGGCCTCCATGTGCCGTCGCTTCGGCTGAGGGGGGGCGTGGGACACCTCACCAACGTATAGGGACTGAGCCCATTTTTTCCGTTGGGTAGCCGAGTCCCCCCCTGTGTTCCCGCCGACGATGATGTGAATGTGATGCTTCTTCTGGCGGGGCTCTTCTTCGTCCTCATCTTCACTGAGGGCGCCGATCTCCCTCTTTTTTCCGGAAGATCCTTCCCCCCTTTTGCCAGGGTTAATCCAAGTGTTACTCTTGGGGGCACCCTTGACAAATTGGGAAAGTTCCCCCTGTCGGACGAGGCCGTCGATGTGCCTCTTCAAGGTGGTGCAATCTTCGGTCTTGTGGGATGTCTGGCGGTGGTATTTGCAGTACGTCCCTCCCTTGTGGACCGCAAATATCTCCTCCTCTGACCTGGGGTCCTTCACAATGAGGCCCTGCGCCTCGGCGTGGTCGAGGACGACGCTCACCGGGTGGGTGAGAGGGATGCGTTGTGCCTCCAACTTTGGACGCCATGAACGGTCATCTCTTCGCTGTCCGCCTTGCTCCTGGTGTGCCTTCTTTGGCTGGTGCTGTCCCTTGTTGGCCGGCGGGTGGTGGGGGTTGGACGAGGAGTCCTTCTTTTGTTGCTTCTCCCCACCCTTCTTCTGGTTCAGGAGCTCGTCGGCATCAGCGTGCCTATCTCCGCGTCGGAGCGCCGCGAGGTATGACCGCGGAGGCTCCGTGAACAGGCTCCGGGCGAAGTGGCTCGGCCGGAGTGCTCCGCGGAGGAAGGCCAGGAGGGTGCGTTCATCGGCTCCTTCGCATTCGTCTGCCTCCCTCGTCCAGCGATCGAGGAAGGCTCGGAGCGTCTCCTCCGGCTGTTGTTTGATGGTCAGGAGATGAGCGAAATGCTTCTTTGCGCGCTTCCTCCCTGCAAAGTGGGTGAGGAAGCGCTGAGCAAGGTCCTGCCATGAGTCGATGCTCCCCTCCGGGAGGTTGTTGAACCAATCGTACGTTGGTCCCTCCAAGGTGGATAGGAACCAGCGACACATGTACTCCTCCGAAGCGTTGGTCATCATCATATTGTTCTGATAACGGGTGAAGTGCTCCTGAGGATCAGTGCGGCCGTCATATGGCTTGATTGGATTCCCTTTGTACTTCTCTGGGATGGGAGCGGAGAGCACCCTCGCAGAGAAGGGGGTCCGGGTCCGTATTTGGATGACGGGCTCGTCGCGTCGGTCGGCCAACTCCCTCTCCAAGGCACTGACCTTGTGTAGGAGTGCATCGTAGTTGGGATGCTGGGATGTGTGAGCCGCTGCGCGCCCCGTGGCCTCTCGGGCCTCCATATCAGCGAGGCGCTTCTCCAGGCGGGCGATGATCTCGTCCCTTGGGTCCGTGTTGGCCGCAGCGCCACCCAGAGGGGTCTGGATCCGGGCCGCGTGGGCCAGGTTGATCTGGTGACGCGCGTCATCATCATTCAGCTTTCCTTTGCCTTTGTCTGGTCGGGGCCGATCCGTTGTCCGGGAAACGGACCCGAAGCTTTCCTTTGGTGATCCTGGCTCGCGACCACCCAACCGATCCGCAACCCTTCCCGTAGGTACCCGACGGCTCGCGATGTCACCCAACCTATTGAAGGCCGAGATTTTACCGCGAGGTTGGGCCGGTGTATCCCGGGTAGGAGAGGCAGTATGGGAATGGGTGTCCGCGGCGAGGATGCCTTCGTCGTTGCCGAAGAAGGTGACGCCTTGTGGCCGAGGCGGCGGTGGTGGCACCGTCGCGACTTCTCCAGTCACGGGAGTGTTGTTTTCCCCTGTCTTTGCGACGAGGGCGCTGACGACGTTGGGGTCCTGGAGAATGCTTGCGACGATGGCCGATAGTGCGGCCGGGTTGATCTGGGGGGCAGCAGGGTGAGAAGTCTGCTGGCCCGAAGCGCGATCAGCATTGCGCTTGTCCTCGAGCCCGATGCGGGCGTCTGGGGCAGTCTTGTTGAGCTGGACGCGAAGGTCAGCCGTCGCGTGCTCGATCTCCTGAGCGATCTCATCCTGGTTGATGAGGTCATTGGGGACGTTGTCAGCAACGTTTCCCTGCCCTTCCTGGTTCAGAGGGGCATTCCTACCGGTATTCTTTGACCTAGTTCTTGTCATTCTGTTGCGTCTAGTAGCGACGAGGGGTACTCACTTGATCTGTTCTAAGCTCTCAATGAAAGCACCAAATGATAGAGTATTAATTCTAGAGAGAAGTGAGAGCTAGAGAGAGAAAGTGAGTAATTATATTTCTCAACTTGGAACCCCCTATAATTAGCCCCTTGGGGTCTATTTATAGGTAAAAATGTGGATTTGGGCCCCTAGCCTTGGGCTTAGGAGGCCCATTACAATAATCATGCCTTCTTTGGGCGAATCAGGCCACTAATGGGCTGAGTACAACACTTAGTACAAAAAATGGGAAAATACATTCTGCCCGGACGAAGTCCGGACGAAGCGGTCCATGGACGATGCGGTCCATGGACGATGCGGTCCATGGACGATGCGGTCCATGGACGATGCGGTCCATGGACGATGCGGTCCATGGACGATGCGGTCCATGGACGATGCGGTCCATAGAAATCAGGCGATATCTTCTCTTTTGGGCGTCACGTGCCTTTGGCCGATGCGGGTGTCCCGCTGGTGTCTTTTGGGCCGTTGAGTATGTGGGCCATGGGGTCCAGGCCCATATACTCTATCACTCATTTTAAAATGAGTATTTACCAAAATCAAAAGAGGATAGATAATTTACGAAATGAGTATCGAAATTATATTTTAAAATTAACATTAAACCGATATCAAATGAGCATTTGTAACTTACAAAATACATAAAATATTTTATAATTGAATAACATTAAAGTAAAAAAAAAAGGAAAAGAAAAAAGAAAAAGGAAACAAGTTAAAGCTGGAAAGGAAGAAAAGAAAAAACAAAACAAAAAAAACTTAAGGTGACCGAAGAGGTGAAAGGAAGCTGGCCAAAGTGCCAAACATCTGCACCTCCTCCGTAAGATTCCCAGGACATCAGCACGCAGCCCTAATCTTTACCACTTTTCAAAAATAACTGGTTGTATGATGAGCACCTTACAACCCAAATTAAGAAGCTTTGGGAAGTCTGGTCTAATTGTTGAGATGGATGCTGCAAACATTATTTCCATTGAGAAATACCAAAATGAATTTCTAGCAGATGGCGTTCCTACTTCGGACTGTTCAGGACTTCTCACATGTATATTTGCTCCAGCCTAGGAGTATATATGAAGATGATATTACTTTGTGGTATTAAAAAGGACAGATGCAACATTTTTGGAGATTCTTTATATCAAGCGACGACGTCAGTCTTCCGGCGGTCATATTCCAAGTTCCTTACCGTTAATTCGTTCAATAATTGTCCTATTTCTTTGTCATGACAAGCAAAAGAAGATGGCTGTCACATTTCACAAGAACCGCCGCGTTTTGTCCATACTTCAAGCTAATCATCAGAGTATTCTCTTCATCCTCGTCAAATTGCTTTCAAACTGGGGATGCCAGCATTTACTCGTTCAACAGAGCCATTGATAAACTATTTAAGTGTGGATCGACCGAGTCAGCCTTACAACTGTTCGATGAAATGCCGGAACGTGATGTCATCTCCTGGAACACTGTAATTAATGGGCTCAATCAATCTGGATTTCAGAGGAAATCTCTCTACTTTTACAAGAGAATGATCTCCCAAGGAATAGTTGAGAACTCCTCCACATTCTCCTCTGTTTTGAGTATATGTAACAATGCAGGTTTTTACAGACAAGGGTTTGAGGTGCATTGTAGAGTTATAATCTTTGGGTTGAATGTTAACTTATATATTGCTAGTGCACTTGTTGATCTGTATATGAAAGCGGGTCTTGTAGGTCTTTCTTTGAAGTTGTTTTACGACTTACCAGAAAGAAATTTAGCTATATGGAACGTTGTATTACGCGGAATTAGTGATGTAGGTTGGTCAAAAGAGTTATTAAGTGTTTACACTAATATGAAGTTGGCAAATGTGGAACCTAATGAACTTAGTTTTTGTTATTTGCTTCGCGGTTGTGGTAGTGGGAGACTTCTTCTTCAAGGAAGGCAATTGCATTGTTTTGTTTTGAAGAATGGATGGTTAGTTATGAATGTGTTTATAGCTAATGGTCTGGTTGATTTCTACTCTGCTTGTGGGGTCTTAAGTGATGCCAGGGAATTGTTTCTTGCTATTCCACCACAAGATGTGATATCATGGAATTCCGTGGTTTCTGTCTATGCTTCCAATGGTCTTTTACATGATGCTTTGAAAGTGTTTGGAGAAATGCAATATTTGGGCAAGAGGCCATCAGCACAATCTTTTTTGGGACTTTTAAATGTATCAAGTGTGAGAAAACATATGCTGCTTGGAAAGCAAATTCATTGTTGTGTCTTAAAACTGGGACTTGATTGTGGAAATGTCCTTATTCAGTCTGCATTGATTAATATGTATGGAAAGTGTGGTCACATTGAAGGTTCCGTGTCTTTATTTGAGAATGCACCTGAGTCAACTCTTGAATGTTGCAACTCCTTGATGACTTCCTTACTGCACCACAACGTTATAAAGGATGTATTTGAACTGTTCTATTTTATGCTTGATGAAAGCATTGGATTTGATGATGTAAGTCTGTCTACAGCTCTGAAGGCATTATCACAGTCGGCCTATGTAAGCTTGAATAGCTGTGGTTTGCTTCATTGTTGTGCAATAAAATCAGGGTTTGAATCCGACATTGTAGTTTTGTGCTCCCTGATAGATACATATTCAAAATCTGGTCACATTAAACAGTCTGAGCAAATTTTCAGGCAGGTTCTTTCGCCAAATGACATATGCTTTACTGCTATGATTAACGCATATGCAAGGATAGGGAAAGGAAGTGAGGCACTTACGATGTTCGAGTCCATGATCCAAAAAGGCCTACAACCCGATGAAGTAACATTCTTGTGTGTATTGATTGGATGTAGCCACTCAGGCATGGTGAAAGAGGCAAGAACAGTCTTTGATTCGATGGACACAGTTCATGGAATTCATCCAGACAGACGGCATTTTTCATGCATGGTGGACCTTCTAGGTCGCATAGGCCTGGTAAGTGAGGCAGAAGATTTGATCAATTGTGCAGCGCTTGAGGGAGATTGTGTCATGTGGAGTTCACTCCTACGTAGTTGTCGTACTCATAGAAATGAGCAAGCTGGAAGGAGAGCTGCAGAAAAACTGATGGAACTTAGGCCAGATGACCCTGCTGTTTGGTTTCTAGTCTCAAACTTTTATGCTGAAATTGGGGATTTTGATGCCTCAGCGCAGATTCGGGAGGTTGCAGTAGCCAGGAAGATGAGTAGGCAAATTGGCTATAGTTTAATTGATAAAAGTAGGTCACGTGTATACAGCCCCTGAAAGTTGTTACATTTAGGTGGTATAGCCCCAGAGAAAGGTAATTTCTCCACTTCACATTTCTCCAATTCAGCTCACCTCCGCCGACTTTCTACCTTCTCCTTTTTCTTCTTCACCAGAAATGTCTTTTGCGATTTCCATCAATTGCTTCACCTCACCATCATATCCATTCTGTTCTGGAGCTCTCCTCACCAAGCCGGTGATCATTTTGTGCAATTGAAGAGCTCGAGGAGTTTCTCTGCCTCTCTCAGCCGAACTGGAAGATGAAACCACCTTCGCCGGTTGAATCCATCAATGCCCCACACTTCGTGCCTCTGTCAAGGCAACCGAGCCCTCCATTAACGGCGTTGAACTGCAAATGAGCGCCCACACCCTCTAATCTGAAATGAATTCCCGTTCAGATGTCTTCTATATTCATCCAGGTTAATTTTATTTTCTTTTCTTTTCTTTTCTTTTCTTTTCTTTTCTTTTCTTTTCTTTTCTTTTCTTTTCTTTTCTTTTCTTTTCTTTTCTTTTCTTTTCTTTTCTTTTCTTTTCTTTTCTTTTCTTTTCTTTTCTTTTCTTTTCTTTTCTTTTCTTTTCTTTTCTTTTCTATATTCATCCAGATTCCAGATTAGCTTTCTTTTTAATTTTCCTTAGATATTTGCTTTTTTAATTAATTTTAGTTTTTATGTTGTGTGTAAATTAACCAAACCATGTCCCTCAATCTCAAGTCTGCTACCAATGTAAGCCCTAAAAGAGATTATTCAAACCTGTTTTGTTAGATGTGAATATAACTTCAGCATATAACCTCATCCATAGTAATCTAATACTCCGTATTGTTTACACTCCAAGAGAGTTCAGGTAAGAAGGCTAAGTACAGACTTGAGTCATTTCCCTCAATCCCTAGTACACACATATGTAAATTGTAAAAGGGATTAACCTTGTTTACAAAAAACAACTTGCAGATTAATTTGAAGTTAATACCATCTGTAGTTGGCCTTTTACTTGAGCATGATCCGGTTCTTAAATTTATACTTGCTTTTCAATTGAGCATGAATTTAATTTCACAATGACATCGTTTGTATCAAATTTTCACTCGGAGCACCAATTTTGCAATGAAATTTCAGATTTAGTCATAGTTGATTCATGAATGGTTTGAAAATTGAAATATGGAGTTACTATCTTTTTTTTACTATTTTTTTCATTGCCTTATTGTCTAGGTGCTGCTCTTATGATGTAATTAAACTCTAACTCCAATTGAGCATGAAAAGTGGTTTGAAATATGGACTTATGGAGTTGAAGTTTAATTACATCTTTTAAGTTTTATATGCACGAATGAGTAGATATTTTTCCTTTATCTTGATCAGTATTTAATTTATCTATCCGTGTTATTAATTTTCTTGGAATGGAGTAATTCACCTAATAATCATTTTCTTATGTGTTTGGGTTCTGACGCTCATTATAGTTCAAATACATTTTTCTACAATAGTGTACATGAGTAGTATGATGGCAAAGGATACACTAAAATCTAAGCTATATAAGCCTTCTGTGTAGATTCAAAAATCTCAACTCCCTGTTTAATAAAGAAGATGAGATTTTCATGTTAAAGGATTAGGGGAGAGTAAAAAATGGCTGCATTGCTCAGTAGTAGCTTGAATAATGATGGTGATCAAGGGTCACTTGATATAACTGCTTCTTGAAAATGAATGCAGGCTGCCCTTTCCATCTTGGCATGGGCTCACATGCACCTAAAGAATAGGGCTGTTAACGAGCCGAGCCGAGCCCGAACACCTAAAGCTCGAGTTCGGCTCGATAAGGAATTAATGGTGTTCGGGTTCGAGCTCGAAGCTCGACGAGCTTTACAAATGAGGTTCGTGTTCGGCTCGATAGGCGTTCGATGTTCGAATCGAGCGCTCGATAAGCTCGATAAATATGGTCGAATTTAAAATTTTAGGTGATGCTCGTTAATAGGCTCGTGCTCGAATGATTCGACAAGTATTCGGTTCGTTAATAAACATATTTAAATTCATAAATTCATACTAATTATATTTAAATTTTGATTATATATAAATTATATTTATAATTTCTGGGTGTTCGATAGGCTCGAGTTCGAACCGAGCCGAATACTACTATGTTCGAGCTCGGCTCGATTAATTTTTCGAACTTAAAACTCAGCTCGGGTTCGAGTTCGAAAGCTCGTTAAGCTCGGCTCGTTAGGTTCGAAACCGAGCTCGAGCTCGAATAGTTCGATAAAAGCTCGGTTCGTTAACAGCCCTACTAAAGAACTTCAAATCTGTTGCTGAGAATTACAGGTATGATTATATATAATTCGCATCTAGGAATGTCTCTCTACCGTCTGATATTTGCAAATATTGAATTAAAAGTTTGAATAATGATGGTGATTAAGGGTCACTTGATATAACTGCTTCTTGAAAATGAAATGCAGGCTGCCCTTTCCATCTTGGCATGGGCTCACATGCACCTATAGAACTTCAAATCTGCTGCTGAGAATTACAGGTATGATTATATATAATTCATATATAGGAATGTCTCTCTACCATCTGATATTTGCAAATTTTGAAGTAAAAGTTTAATACAGATCATCTACACAATTCTTGTGAAACATTTGCTATTTCTTGATTTAGTTAGATTGAGTTTTCTATTAAGCTAACTATGTTAATCTCAATTATGTTAGATAATCTCACCCTGATAATTCATAAACAGAGTAATAAGCTTTGATCATATATCATCACACTTATTCATATTTTTTTTTCAATTTCAAACAATAAGTTCCTTAATTGTTTTCATATTGTCTTCAAGTAAATTCTGAAATGGATGTTAGAGTGATTATCTGGAAATTGCATTAGGTTTGTTGGGTTAGAATGTGACTACAGGTAGTTTTTAAGATTTTCACTTTATCTTTACTTAAATACATGGTTGTGATCTCTGTGACCAACAATAGATAGGTAATTTTCAATAGCTGAAACAACCTACATGCATATAACAATATAAATTATGTTTTTAATTTACCTTACAATGCTGTACGAAGAAAAGATATTTGATCACATGGAACTGACGAGCAGGAACTGATCTTCTTTCATCCTTTAAGTTTTAAATTTGAGAAAATAAATATATTGTCAAACTTGATGTTCAAGAGAAAAACTACACATTATGCTCATCAATTCATGTTTTTTTTTTTAAATTAGCCTTGGAAGTTGTTCTTTCTTCCTGATGGTGCAAGAGTGCAACAAATTATTGGAATTTATGTGCAAGTAGTACTTAAATAGAGGTAATGAAAGAGTATTTTGTTATTCTAATTTTAGTTTTCATGTGAAGGTACCACTTTGTCATAGTGTGGATAAGCCAGTGTTTTTGTGGGCAATGATACCTTAATACATGAAATAAATGGTCATCTTCCCTTCACATGTGGTCATGGTTTTATCCTCTTTTTGACAGGTTTTGAGCTACGACATATATAATATGCAGCTTTGGTCTTGCTGCGAACAAGAATAGCTGCAACTTGAGACAGGTAGTCTTTTGACTAGTTTTAGGTCGATTTTAGGCAGTTTAGAGTAAGTCTATAGGCTAATTTCCATCACAATTTTATCGAACTTCAGTTAAGTTGTCTTATATTTGAGTGGTTTTTGTTGTTCTATTGCATTTTCGTGCTGTAAATCGGACTTGAGAGCAGGCATTTTGGGCAGCCACAAAAAAGCACACTCCTAACTATATACATACGGAGTATTATTTTGTCTAGTAATTTACTTCCTTTCCTAATTTGTGTGTATAAATTGTCAGAATGATATTGGGGCTAACTATTTATTAAGAATTTTACACACACACATAGAGATTGAGTTCATATCAGGATGGTCTGATAGGACTCGCCGTCCAGTCAAGTTTCACCGGCATGGAAAATAATAAAGTTAAAATTGTGTAGTTGAGATTTGCGCGGAGGAGAGAGAAATTATAGGAACCACAAATTGATTGATCAAAAGAGAAAGTGATAAAATTTTTAGGGACCAAAAAAAAAATGACGAAATTTTAAGGACGGAGGGAGTATTTGAGAAGGGAAATTAGAGCCATATTTTATCATAATTTGCTATAGTTAGTGTTTGGAAATACCACAGAACTTAATATCTCTAATAATATAACTACATTTAAAAGTTAGAAATCTAATAAAAATGAATACATTCTTCAAAATCTAAACTAACCTATAAGAGCAGAAGTCTAAAATTACTAAAAACACTAGGATTTTATCCCATACCTAAATAGCCCCTCCTCAGCCCGTGTGTTTGCTATATAAATGGAAGATCCTGGATTTTTTTATAGACCCATTAAAGCCAAGCCACATTATTTTGTGTAGAAGGGGTTGAAATTTTTTAATGGTAGAAGTTGGAGTTGAGCTAAACAAAGGATTAGGGAATCTAGATGTGGAGGTGGATGAATAAATAGTGATACTAGTTATTGTGGTCGGCTCAAATATCGATATGGGCTCTACTATGTAAAGGTAGAGAAAATGAAACAACTTAAATTGTTTTTAATTCTTCTATTTTTATACTGAAAGTGTAAAAAGTCTAATGACATGTAGATTAAAGTTTCAATTTTTAGAGTAAATTATTTCTTCTCGACTATGACGAATTGTTTCTGGTTGATTTTATTCCCATCTTATCTCTTTACATTCTTTCATTCACATTAATAACATATGATGAGATGGTTGAAAAACAGCAACTTTAACATCTAAGTGCATGTTTGGCAAGTCTACGCTTTCTAGCTTTTATACTATTTAAAAAGTCTCTAAAAGCTTCTAGTTGTATATTTGACATGATAAATTTTAATAGTTTTCAAAAAATAAAAGATCTTTTTTGAGATGCTACAATGAGTTGTTTCTAAGAAAAGTCTGAGACTTTTAGTATTAATTAGTCCTAACAGCTTGTATACCAAACAAATTTAAATCAAACAATCGGCTTTTTACCAAATAGCTACCATATTTTCCTTTTAAGATCTTTTCAGTCACTAGTATTTAACCTCACTTGAATCTTGAATAGAACTCAGTCCCAAGAATTCATTCTGCCGCTGTGCAGTTGTTCTTAACAAGGCAGCTATTGAGTTATCATAAGAGAAGTGACTCATGTTATGTGTGTCATTTCGTTGACACACGTAAAGTCCCTACTTATGTTTTTCAGTTTGTTTTGTCTACTTCCTGTCCAAACGATGATGCGGCTAAGCGAGCGCTAGGTATAACCTTAAGATGGGGATTGATCCTACCTTCACTTCCGAAGTTCCGGTTCCACCTGCTTGATAGATAGATTTCAAAATGAAACTGCCGGCCCAACTCTCTCAAATAGCGTATGTAACAGTTATAAAAAAGCTCACATAAGTATATTTTTGATACAAATCAGGTTACCTGAATTAGTATGAAGAACAAGTAACGAGAAATGTACAGATCAAATGAGGAGAAAGGAATGAATGTGAAGAAGAAGTTTGTTATTCATTTCATATCCAAAATGATCAATACAATCCGTATATATCTCAATCAGAGTTACAACAAGAAGTCAGCTAACAAACTAACCCCTAACTGACTTGTACACGTGTCCTCTGCTTATTACAACGCCTACACATATACACTATTTATCTCTAATTAAGCTAAGCTGCATCAATTTTCAGCTAGTTGTGTCAAACATACCCGAAGTCCTGGTAAAAAAAACGATCAAAGACGCATATTTTACATTGTTCCTCAAACACATACTTAATCTAGATCATTCAAAAAAAACACCCGGCAATGATCTATGTTTTCTCTCTCTTTATCATAAAATTCCTATGGTAGTGATTTTAAAATCTTATACATTTTAAAATGTGATATGTATATTGTAGGAAGATGAAAGAATAAGAAACAACAAGCTTGTCGAGTCTTTGAATGCTTAATTGAACTATGTACTTTCTGTAAAATTTGGTTTTCCTATACACTACATTGTATTTGCACAATTTGTTTGTGATAAAGAATTTAGTTTACGTAGATTGGGTTAGTTCATTAATTTTAATTCTGAGAGATGATATGATGTGTAGAGAGTTATTGACGTCAAGTTTTTCATTGCATTCTCAACTTTCTGAACTTAATCTGGAACGATGTAGAGAATGGGGAACTAACAAACTCAAAACTACACAAAACTAAGGAAATAATACCTTTGCCGTTACTAACAGGTGGTTGGTCAGGGATGGAGGATTAGGAGAAGGGGGCGGTGGATGCGGAGTCCATGGGAGTTCAGGATGGAGATGTGGGTGATGGTTGGAGGAGGTCTGATGGTGGTGTTGGATGAAGTTCACAGGAAGTGAGGAGCATAATCTAAATTTTCTTCGGCCAGTGACCTATGAGGAGGTTTGGAGTGCCGTGTTTACTATGCACTCAAGCAAATCTCCTGGGCCAGATGGACTTAGTTCGGGTTCCTGCCAATATTTTTGGGATGTAGTGGGTTCGAACATCGTTGGGTACTGTAGGAATGTCTTTGAGTATGACAAGTTACCAAACAGGATAAATCATACTCATCTTGTTCTCATCCCGAAGAAGTAAGGGGGCTCGGTTTTAGAAGAGTTAAACATTTTAATCTTTCCATACTTGGTAAGCAAGTCTGGAGATTATTGATGGAATCTAATACGTTGGTTGCTAGGATCTATAAGGCACAATTTTATCCTAAGGCCTCATTTCGGGAATCAAGTATTGGGAGCAAACCGTCTTTCATATGGAGGAGTATTTGGGAGGCTAAACTGGTTGTCTTGGCATGGTATCAGTGGTGTATTGGGGATGGCAAGTCAGTTCACATATGGGATGATCCATGGCTACCAAGTCTAGAGCAATTGAGAGCACAATCTACTCCAATCCATGGCCTGGAGAACTGTCTGGTGCAGGGACTATTTTACCCGGGGAAGCGCTGCTGGGATACTGATGTGGTGCGGGACCTCTTGGAGCCACGCGACCAGAACTTGGTAGAAAGCATTCCAGTGGGTTGGACGAGTGTACCTGATCGTATTGTGTGGGATTGGGAGGAAAATGGCCAGTTTTCAGTATGAAGTTGTAACATGTTTCTAATGGGGGAATTCGATTCGGAAGGTTGGAAGGGGTGGACTAAAATTTGGATTTTTTATCCCACCTAAAGTTAAAGTTTTCTTCTGGCAGTGCTCGGGTTGCTTACCCACTGCCGATAAACTTCAGGCGAGGAGGGAAAGGCCAGGCCAGTGTGTTTTTTGCAGAGACGAGGGGGAACTACAAGGTATGTTTTTGCAGAATGCAGCAGGGCGAGTGAAGTTTGGCAGCAGGTGGACGGCTTCATCAATATTGAGTTGCAGGCTTCATTTTGGAGTGGGTTGAACAAATTTTCCTATCAAAAAAATGAGGAATGCTTCATTTTAAAATTCCTTTTATTTTATTCTTCACATCCAGGGTTATGCATTGGATCATTAGATAGGAACCCAAAGATAAATAGAGAAACAAAAATGAGCTAATTAAAACATGCATTATAAATGTTTCTAGTTACCGTTCGTACATATGAACTAATAACTAAAAAATACAGTAGGCTTTTTCTTCATCCTCCTCCCATGTTGAAATTATGATCTTTATAATATAATCTTAATATAAGTCAATTCTGAAATGCACAATGTAGGATATTATACACGTGTCCTTGAACTCTTTTTTGTGGCCCATTTGGGATGGGTCGAGGCCTAGCCCGGCCCCTACAACTGCTTGCAAGGATGGCTGCTGATAAGAAGGCCCAGGTATACAATCATTTAGCGAACTAGATTATACATATTGAGGTGATGCTTTTACGGATATCGATATGGAGAACCACTCCTTAATACATCGGGCAATATGATTTTTGTAATGACTTCGAATTGTGTTGAGTCTATGATTCAAACTATTTATCACGACTTCTTAATTTAGAGTGACACAATTTAGTATCTTTACTTCAGTGTTATTCTTACTCTCGCCATAGAAGAAGGTGATAAAGTCAAAGATTACATGTAAAGTAAGATAGATTACAGACTAGCTCATCTAGTGACCTCCTACACTAGATATATTTCTTCGGAATTTCTTAGAATCTTTAAATGTTTTGGTTTGCTAAGTCATGAGCTAAACTTGAAAGTGGAGGTGTTTGTGATGCTTATGAGGAATATAGATCATTCATTTTGATTGTGCAATGGTACATGACTTCTGATGATTAAATTTAGAGCTCATATCATCGAGGCTCTAATGATGCAAAAACAGTCAGATAACTCCGCATGATGTTAGGCTCTCACCCACTTTATAACAAAAACAGTCAGATAAGTGTCATCAGTAGTTAGCTATGCAATGACAACGAATAAGAGCCAAATAAAATCAATGAATATGTTGGCATTTTCCTCCGTTTCCCCATTTTTACGCATTAACAGTTGCATGTTACAGTTTGTGGAGTAACAAACCCAAATGCACGAGTGGAGTAACTAGTTAAACCTAAATCTCTAAAGTGTTCTCAATCTAATTTTAAGCCTAGACATATAAAATTATAAATGAGTGTTTTTGTTTGGTCAAGTGCCTAATTAACCATGCATTTTGATTTCACATTTTTACCAAATCAAAATCTTGGATAGGAGTGTGTCGGTCTAAACTAAACATATGTCGTTTCAATTTGGGTTCTTTAATTTGGGTTCATGTGTAGTATTATTAAAAAAATCTCACTAAAAATATAGAGTTTGAAGAATTTTACAACTTAATTCAAGTACGAGAAGTTTATAACAATAATTTCAACTCACTAACCACTATACAATAACAAGTAACAACCTAATTACCTAATGCTATTAACTTTCCGTTGTGCTTGTAGTAAAATGGTTAAAAAGTTGTGATTTTTTTTGAGAAAAAAGTATTATAGACCCGTTTACTATTTTCAATCCATTACTCAAGCCCGTGGGCCGGTCAGAGACCGGTTCCGGGCCAACCGGCCCATGGCTTGGCCCGGCCCGGACCCGGTGGGAACCCGGGCCGGTTCCGGGCCTGAAGGCAAACCCAAAAAGCCCGCCCAGGACCGGCCCGGAGCCCGGCCCGGGACCGGTCCATGCCTACTCCAGCCTCTGTAGTAAAGAAAAGTATCATAAATGAACACTTTCTTTAAAAAAATAGATCAATTTGGCATTTCAATCTGTTTTTGACTTGTAATAGTTATGGGTGGACCGGTTCCGGTTCGGGCCCGGCCGGGCCTCGGTTCAGAAATGGGAGGCCCGGAACCGGCCCGGGTAATCCCGGGTCCGGGCCGGGCCGCCCGGACCGAGTCCATCCCTAGTAATAGTAAGTTTTTTGTACTTTAAAAAACTGACAATTTGTTAGAGTATTATAAATTAGAAGTCCAATAAGAGAAGCCCTTTCTACAATAGTTTTCAATACAAAGTTTGACTGAAAAATTGAAAATAAAATAATGCATGAAAAAAAGTATGAATATAATTGAAATTTGATAAGAATATAAGAGTGTATAAGAGAATTAGGTTAATCACATAAATATTAGTTATTGGAACATATAAAATGGTGTAGATAGAATATAAATAAATAAAAATTCTTTATATTATATTTAAGATTAAGATTTTTAAGATAAATAGACATAGTTAAGTGTAATCTCAAGTACATTTAGTTAGATTCTATGGTACCCAAAAAGTACCATACCTTTGTCTACTTGGACCAATCAGAATTTTGCAGTTGAATTATTTAAATCTAAATTAAAAATGATTTAATGATTTGGACCAATTATGTGAGTGGTAGGTACGGCACCCCCATTTTTTAAATGGGTACCAGAGTTGTCACCGTACATTTATTAGTTTTTATGCTACTTTGGGTACCATAATTATGAACTTTCTCTTAATTCTTGTATTCGGTAACACATGTTTAGTTTGCAAATGCTTATGATTTTTTGAAATTATTATCTGATGTATTTTTAGACATTACTTTATGACCAAGTAGGGGTGGACACAACATAGTTATGGCCCGATTTGGTTCCCAACCTAAAACCCTACCTTCCCGAATCAGAATTGGAATTTCCGAGTAAATTTAGGTTCTGGCTCCAACCCGATTTTATTCCGGTACCAACGTAGTTTTGATCCTGCGTATAAACATGTATGTGGAGTATCTATTGTTGTTAGGAGGTAGGTGAGTCCAGTAGGATGGATGCTGGTGCCTGGTTTTAGAGAGCATTTTGGGCAATGGGGACTTTTCAGGCGCCAATTTCTATGCATTAGGTGCTCCAGCGAAGTAATAGCATTGTCTCTAAGAGGAAAGAGGACTACGACAATGGCCGGAAGAAGAACATCGTGATAACCATTACTTCACAATAAATCCTTTTATTGAATTAAATATAATCATGATGAGAAATCATCTCATCAGGCCGGCCTGACGGGCTGCCCCGTCCGGCCGAGCCCGTTTGGGCACCTTCCCGGTGGAATTTTTTGATGAAATTTTTTGAGCATGTTCCTCATCAAGTCTAGTTTGTCCATACCAAATTTCAGCTCAAAATTCGATCGGGAAGGTCGTCAAATGATTTTTGCAAGTTAACTGGTCCGGAAAATACATATTCCGGACCAGTTAACTTGCAAAAATCATTTGACGACCTTCCCGATCGAATTTTGAGCTGAAATTTGGCATAGACAAACTAGACTTGATGAGGAACATGCTCAAAAAATTTCATCAAAAAATTCCACCGGGAAGGTGCCCAAACGGGCTCGGCCGGACGGGGCAGCCCGTCAGGCCGGCCTGATGAGATGATTTCTCATCATGATTATATTTAATTCAATAAAAGGATTTATTGTGAAGTAATGGTTATCACGATGTTCTTCTTCCGGCCATTGTCGTAGTCCTCTTTCCTCTTAGAGACAATGCTATTACTTCGCTGGAGCACCTAATGCATAGAAATTGGCGCCTGAAAAGTCCCCATTGCCCAAAATGCTCTCTAAAACCAGGCACCAGCATCCATCCTACTGGACTCACCTACCTCCTAACAACAATAGATACTCCACATACATGTTTATACGCAGGATCAAAACTACGTTGGTACCGGAATAAAATCGGGTTGGAGCCAGAACCTAAATTTACTCGGAAATTCCAATTCTGATTCGGGAAGGTAGGGTTTTAGGTTGGGAACCAAATCGGGCCATAACTATGTTGTGTCCACCCCTACTTGGTCATAAAGTAATGTCTAAAAATACATCAGATAATAATTTCAAAAAATCATAAGCATTTGCAAACTAAACATGTGTTACCGAATACAAGAATTAAGAGAAAGTTCATAATTATGGTACCCAAAGTAGCATAAAAACTAATAAATGTACGGTGACAACTCTGGTACCCATTTAAAAAATGGGGGTGCCGTACCTACCACTCACATAATTGGTCCAAATCATTAAATCATTTTTAATTTAGATTTAAATAATTCAACTGCAAAATTCTGATTGGTCCAAGTAGACAAAGGTATGGTACTTTTTGGGTACCATAGAATCTAACTAAATGTACTTGAGATTACACTTAACTATGTCTATTTATCTTAAAAATCTTAATCTTAAATATAATATAAAGAATTTTTATTTATTTATATTCTATCTACACCATTTTATATGTTCCAATAACTAATATTTATGTGATTAACCTAATTCTCTTATACACTCTTATATTCTTATCAAATTTCAATTATATTCATACTTTTTTTCATGCATTATTTTATTTTCAATTTTTCAGTCAAACTTTGTATTGAAAACTATTGTAGAAAGGGCTTCTCTTATTGGACTTCTAATTTATAATACTCTAACAAATTGTCAGTTTTTTAAAGTACAAAAAACTTACTATTACTAGGGATGGACTCGGTCCGGGCGGCCCGGCCCGGACCCGGGATTACCCGGGCCGGTTCCGGGCCTCCCATTTCTGAACCGAGGCCCGGCCGGGCCCGAACCGGAACCGGTCCACCCATAACTATTACAAGTCAAAAACAGATTGAAATGCCAAATTGATCTATTTTTTTAAAGAAAGTGTTCATTTATGATACTTTTCTTTACTACAGAGGCTGGAGTAGGCATGGACCGGTCCCGGGCCGGGCTCCGGGCCGGTCCTGGGCGGGCTTTTTGGGTTTGCCTTCAGGCCCGGAACCGGCCCGGGTTCCCACCGGGTCCGGGCCGGGCCAAGCCATGGGCCGGTTGGCCCGGAACCGGTCTCTGACCGGCCCACGGGCTTGAGTAATGGATTGAAAATAGTAAACGGGTCTATAATACTTTTTTCTCAAAAAAAATCACAACTTTTTAACCATTTTACTACAAGCACAACGGAAAGTTAATAGCATTAGGTAATTAGGTTGTTACTTGTTATTGTATAGTGGTTAGTGAGTTGAAATTATTGTTATAAACTTCTCGTACTTGAATTAAGTTGTAAAATTCTTCAAACTCTATATTTTTAGTGAGATTTTTTTAATAATACTACACATGAACCCAAATTAAAGAACCCAAATTGAAACGACATATGTTTAGTTTAGACCGACACACTCCTATCCAAGATTTTGATTTGGTAAAAATGTGAAATCAAAATGCATGGTTAATTAGGCACTTGACCAAACAAAAACACTCATTTATAATTTTATATGTCTAGGCTTAAAATTAGATTGAGAACACTTTAGAGATTTAGGTTTAACTAGTTACTCCACTCGTGCATTTGGGTTTGTTACTCCACAAACTGTAACATGCAACTGTTAATGCGTAAAAATGGGGAAACGGAGGAAAATGCCAACATATTCATTGATTTTATTTGGCTCTTATTCGTTGTCATTGCATAGCTAACTACTGATGACACTTATCTGACTGTTTTTGTTATAAAGTGGGTGAGAGCCTAACATCATGCGGAGTTATCTGACTGTTTTTGCATCATTAGAGCCTCGATGATATGAGCTCTAAATTTAATCATCAGAAGTCATGTACCATTGCACAATCAAAATGAATGATCTATATTCCTCATAAGCATCACAAACACCTCCACTTTCAAGTTTAGCTCATGACTTAGCAAACCAAAACATTTAAAGATTCTAAGAAATTCCGAAGAAATATATCTAGTGTAGGAGGTCACTAGATGAGCTAGTCTGTAATCTATCTTACTTTACATGTAATCTTTGACTTTATCACCTTCTTCTATGGCGAGAGTAAGAATAACACTGAAGTAAAGATACTAAATTGTGTCACTCTAAATTAAGAAGTCGTGATAAATAGTTTGAATCATAGACTCAACACAATTCGAAGTCATTACAAAAATCATATTGCCCGATGTATTAAGGAGTGGTTCTCCATATCGATATCCGTAAAAGCATCACCTCAATATGTATAATCTAGTTCGCTAAATGATTGTATACCTGGGCCTTCTTATCAGCAGCCATCCTTGCAAGCAGTTGTAGGGGCCGGGCTAGGCCTCGACCCATCCCAAATGGGCCACAAAAAAGAGTTCAAGGACACGTGTATAATATCCTACATTGTGCATTTCAGAATTGACTTATATTAAGATTATATTATAAAGATCATAATTTCAACATGGGAGGAGGATGAAGAAAAAGCCTACTGTATTTTTTAGTTATTAGTTCATATGTACGAACGGTAACTAGAAACATTTATAATGCATGTTTTAATTAGCTCATTTTTGTTTCTCTATTTATCTTTGGGTTCCTATCTAATGATCCAATGCATAACCCTGGATGTGAAGAATAAAATAAAAGGAATTTTAAAATGAAGCATTCCTCATTTTTTTGATAGGAAAATTTGTTCAACCCACTCCAAAATGAAGCCTGCAACTCAATATTGATGAAGCCGTCCACCTGCTGCCAAACTTCACTCGCCCTGCTGCATTCTGCAAAAACATACCTTGTAGTTCCCCTCCACAAACACTAGAGATGAAGGAGTTTTTTGAGTAGATACTTCACGAGAGAAAAAATCTTTGCGTGTTCTAAAAACCCCTCCACAAAAACTAACAGTAGAACTCTAGCCCCTGCTTGGTTCAAAGGAGGAGGAGGAAGGGAAGATGCGGAGAGGCAGGAGGAGAGAAGGAGAAGGAATAGTTTGACATAGGCACATAGCTATCATCCAAAGTATCATGATTTTGGGAATTTATAGTTCAAGAGAGTGGAGGGTGTGGAAAGTCATCTGCTTCCTCAAACCAAACACAAATGAATCATCCACTTTCCCCCATTTCTTTAACAATCCTCCAACTAAACAGAGCCTGAGAGTGGGGAGGCCGACAATTATATATAATTGAATTGAATTGAATTTGAATATTTATTAGCAAGTTAGAGTTTCTTTGACAACCTGAAATGAGAGAAGCTTTCAAGTGTGCCACCTTGTTAATTAGACAACCATGCATTTATTATTAGAGAAAATTCCTTAATAGGATTAAAATTTAGATAAGATATATGTTGGTCCAAAATAGGACGCTCGTAAGCTTTTAGGAAAGCTACGTAAGAACACTCAAGCAGGAATCAAGAAAGCAATACGAATATGGAAAGTAGCTAAAGAGTTTGATAGCCAAGAATAGCATATAGAATTCGCTCCCTTTATTCTGAATTACAACCCGCCTTTTATAGGCGTATACAAATCATAACCGCTGTCGATAATAATGACCAATTAATTACAATATTAATATGGAATTAAATACATAATTAAACTACGCATTAATTGCTTGACCGTTACTTTTCCTAGTTGGCAGGTCGGCCGGCTGGCAAGCTCCCCGTTGGGCTGGTAGGCAGGCTCCAGATTGTGGACTTGGATCCACGAGTCCAAGTTCGGGGCTTGGGCCGATTAGGCTCTGGGCCTAGTCCCATAACTCCATCAGTATACTAATAAAATTACTATTATATTTCTTTTAATAGGACACATTTACTCTTAAATGAGAAACTTTTATACTTTTAATATGATCAAAGGAAAAACACTTCATCTTCAAAGAATTGAAATACTTTTCTCATTTTAGTCATACATATCTAATTATTTAAAGATCCTTTTTCTTGTTAGTGGCTTAGTGCCCGTATTAATTTTTTGATTAGTAATCGAAAAAATGCAATTACAGTGTACTCATGCTTTAATTATTTCACCGGAGATTTATTCGGTCTTATATAAAATTAGTGAATCTAAACTTATGAGATCATAGAGGATGGTTAGGTGGGCTTTTTTATTCAACCATAACTTAAACATGTTTTCTGAGAAAGAGGTGGCTAGATATTCCAGATACGTGCAAATTATGCCATGAGGAGGAGGAATCCACAATTCATCTATTTAAAGATGGGAAAAGGTGCAAATAGGTCCATGTACTAACCAAAAAAGGTCAAATAAGCCCTTATTTAAGAGACTCTGTCCGACCGTCGTCATTTGGGGTGGTTCCCGGTGTAATTTTTTATAATTTTTTTTGAGTATCTTATTCATCAAGTCTAGTTTAGTCATACCGAATTTCAGCTAAAACTTCAATCGGGAAGGCATTCAAATGAATTTTTGAAGATGACCGCGCTTCTAACTGCGCAGTTATTTTCAAGAATTCATTTGAATGTTTTCCTGATTGCAGTTTTATTTGAAATTTGGTATGAGTAAACTAGACTTATCGAATAAGATGCTCAAAAAATTTTATCAAAAAATTCCAACGGGAACCACCCCAAATAGTGACGGCCGGGCAGAGCCTCCTAAATAAAGGCGTATTTGACCTTTTTTGGTTAGTACATGGGCCTATTTGCACATTTTCCCTTTAAAGATTGTAGAGTTGTGAATGAAGTTTGGTGCAAAGCTTGGATGGGTTTACGGTGCCCGACTAATTCACTTCATGAGTGGATGGAAAATCTTTTCAATTCAATGGCTGAAGAGAAGTTATGAAGCTCATATCACTACCCGCACGGGTAGCTCAGTTGATAAAGTGGTGGGAATTTGGACAATGACCAAGGTTCGAATTCCCGCAGTGACCGGGTGGAGTTCACAGAACCTGAAATAAGCTAAGTCTGGACCTCTGGTGCGCACTGGTGTATGGCCTATTGCCACTCTGCTGACTGAGTCACCGTGACTTACATCCTCCCATGTGCTCTGTCGGGTCGGGGCGTGGGGGCGCTTGGGGTGGCGATTCAACCTTTTTGGACAATGAAGCTCACTCATATCACTCACGTGGACTGTGGAGTGTCTGGAAGGAGTGATACGAGGAAATCTGGAATAATCACAATTTTAATGTTTTGCAGGTGATTAATATCAAAGCTACGATGCCACAAGGGGTAGCGGGAGGCCCAAGATAAGGAAAACCCGAGCAATGGGGTAAAGGAGAGAGACACAAGATGGGCCAAACCTAATATGATCAAAACAAATGTTGATGGAGTCATAGATGACTACTAAGGAAAAAGAGCATGAGGATGGGTGGTACGAGACCATAATGACAATTATATTGGAGGAGGATGAGACTCTTGTAGAGCAAATTAGCTAGTCACAAACAATTGTTGGGGGGGGGGGGGGGGGGGGTAAGAGAAGCTACTGATTGTGCTAAAAAGCAACGATAAAAAGGGTGATAGTTGAGACTGATGGATGGGCCATCACAAACAGACTGGAGGCAGACTGGAGGACCCGCCGAGGAGGAGCTAGGCATGCCTTATTTTGACGTTGTGATTGACGACGACATTAGACAATCTCTTCATAATGAAGCTAGTTACATTGTCAAATTTTATAAACAATCTGCAAATCGTATAACTCATATTTTTGTTAAGACAATTCTTTCGCATGCGAGTAGTAGCGATTTTGATATTTGTCCGTATTGTATTACTAGTTGTACGACGCGCGTTGCGCGACGGGAAAATGCTCAATTGATTGTTGTAGCTATAATATTAGAATATGTTGATAGATTACACAAGGGAAACATTGAATAGTTATATACTATTGTAAAATTTAAAAGGATGCATACAAAATTGTTGATGCAAACTCTATACGTTACAATCCTCTATCAAAACAATACCAAAGGCAAAATTAGTCACTCATGTATCGTAGGTACGGACACGCCCGGCTCTAGCCCCCGACCTGGTGGTCCTGTAAAAAAACATAATAAAACTTATGACTTTATTTTATGTATTCCCAAGGCCACAACGGGTAGAGGAGGTAGGCTAGAGCCACACAATCATTATGATTTCCTAATTTTTTTTATAATGACGACAATGAATATCCAATCATATTTACATAGTTTATAAAAACCATCAAATTCTGAAGCGAAAGATAACTTTGAAATCACTTACAGACCAAGCAAATAAGCATCTACAATTGATGAGTGTTAAAGTCAATTAACAAGGCGCACACACAAATACCATAAGTAAATTCACCAAACTGACACTATATAGTCCGTATAAGACACATGCAGTTTAAATTACATCACATTAATCAATTTGTTACTATTTTTTCTTTTCCAGACAAATAATTTTTTTTTTTTAGCAGAATACATACATATCGTCTTATTATTACAAGACTACTTTCTATTTGTATCCATTGATTTATAAAGTTGTACACTGCATCTGAGTCAGGTCATTTGAGTCACCCATTTGATAATCCACTATAGTACTTACATAGTGAAAATTATAGGGCCTAGTCCAGTGTCCAGCTAAACAAGCTTTAGGGAGTGTTTGCAATTGCTTCAACTTTAAAGAAGTGATTTTTTAAAGTGATTTTGGGAAAAGTGATTAACAGTAAAAGTTGGTAGTGTTTGAAGAAAAAGTGATTCTGAAAAAGTAAAAGTTGGTAGTGTTTGGTAAAAGAAGTACTTTTTGTGTAATAGAAAAAGTGAAAAGCAGTTTAAAGCACTCTTCCACCTGCTTCCAGCTTTTAGCTTTTAAGTGATTAATTTAAGCAGAAGCTGTCATTTGAAAACACTCTTTTTAACTTTTTTTAAACCAAAAGCTGAAAAGCACTTTTTTTAATCAAATGCAAACACTCCCTTATTTGCATTTATATACAAACAAATGGTAATTAAAGAATGAATTCTTTCCTATTTACAGGGCCTAGTCCAGAGTTATATTTAGGTAGTGAAATTTGATATAAGCTCATCAACACATAACCAATGACATTTTCTACTCAAACTTTAATCCAAACTATCAAAGCTTACCTGGTTTAGTGGGCTTCGGGTCTTCCGAATCAATTCAACCTTAAAAAAATATGTGATAAAAACAAGATAAATAACGACAATTAGAGTAATTCAATATACCAAACTTGGCATCCTTGAATATTACTCTGATGGAGAAGCAAAAAACGGTACCAGCCTTACATGCAACAACAGTAGTAAACTATTGTAGTATAAAACAACTGACCGAGTAGACAAAAAACAACATATCCGTCCAGAATAGCAACGGCCAAAAGCGTATATTGTAAGCCAAAACAGGACGGGAATGGTTGGACACCACATTTCCTACCTACGGAGCATGGATAAAATCTCCAAGGGAACATGCATTAGTTAAATAGTAGTTTTCTGAGTGTGAAGCTATTTTTTCATTAAAAAAACATAGTGTAGGTGACTCAAGATTAAAAAAATGCAACCTGAACTTTTTCTACTTGATCACAAAGGGATTATGTTTGACTTATAGAAGTCATGTATGCATCAATCCTGCCAAAAGAAAGCAATAGGTAGGAATTTTTTATTAAAAAAATCACACTAATTGACATGGATTAACTAATTTGTTGTATGAAAAAGTTACAAATGTATTTGTTATAATAGACAAAATTAGAAAAAGTGTAATGTTGAATAAAGCGGTAGCTAATCTTGATTTCAACTTAACAACAACAAAAACCTTTTTCCATCAACAAAATCATAGAAATATCTATGTAGTTCCTAAAAAAGACATCCATTGCTTATTCTGAAATAGGAATATGTCCCATGGGAAAATTAAAACTAACTACTAAGAGTTCAACATAAATAATTTTAATTAGACTAACAACAAAAATCATATAAAGCTGTAGCTATGAAGTATTACTTTGTTAGGCGTTAGCCTAAGTTTTGTCTAAACTACTAAATCTTAGAACGCTTCCACTATAACATAAAATATGGAAACACAGAATACTACGGTATAATTTTTCTGTTTGCACAATTAACATCACAACCTTAAAAGTAAATATAATTGAAATAAGAGAAGAAAAGCTTTTATAAATAGTCTTTCACAATTTCATCTGAATTTTAGAGTAACTTCAACCAACTCAATGTTTGGACTGTCTCAGGGGGAGGTAGTAACTTAGGGCCTGTTTGGATGGAGTGTTTGGAAGTGTTAGTAATGGAAGTGTTAGTAAGTGTTAGTAAGGTCTCGGAAGGGAAGGGAAGTGTAAGTGTTGGACATAATTTTACCTTGTTTGGGAGAGTCAAATGAATGAAGTGTTAATAATGGAAGTGTTAATAATTTTACCCTGAGGCAAAAGAAACGATTAAAGAGAAGAGATGAAAAACAAACCATCAGACCCGTGGGAAAGACATTCGAAGTGAAATGTCGAAGCATTTTATGTTTTTCGGGTAAATGAGAAGGGTAATAATTGTCCAACACCTCAAAACACTCCAAATCGGGGTGTTAAAAAAATGGACAATTGAGGTGTTAGGAAGGTTATTATTAACACTTCCTAACCATTACTAACACTTCTTAACACCTCTGGATTTTTCTCCCAAACAAGTGTTAGCATCAACACTTACTAACACTTCCATTACTAACCCCCCTCAACACTCAATCCAAACAGGCCGTTAGAGTTTTATTAGCTCTCATGTCAAACACATAATTGGTTAGCAAGAATGTAATTAGTAATCCGGAGCTCCAAGGGGAACTCAACCTCCATATCATGGTCAAAAACTTCTTTCATTGCAGACCCCAGGCACTTTAACTTTAAGGGAAAAGGTGCAAATAGGCCCATGTACTAACCAAAAAAGGTCAAATAAGTCCTTATTTAGGAGGCTTTGTCCGGCCGTCGCCATTTGGGGTGGTTCCCGGTGGAATTTTTTGATGACATTTTTTGAGAATCTTATTCATTAAGTCTAGTTTACTCATACAAAATTTCAGCTAAAAATTCAATCGGGAAAGCATTCAAATGAATTCTTGAAAATAACTGCACACTTAGAAACGCAGTTATCTTCAAGAATTCATTTGAATGCCTTCCCGATTGAAGTTTTAGCTTAAATTTGATATGAGTAAACTAGACTTGATGAATAAGGTGCTCAAAAAATTTCATCAAAAAATTCCACCGGGAACCACCCCAAATGACGACGGCCAGACAGAACCTCCTAAATAAGGGCTTATTTGACCTTTTTTTGATAGCACATGGGCCTATTTGCAACTTTTCCCTAACTTTAACTATTGAACTATCGAAGTATTAAAAGCACTAAAAGAGTGTCATGTTGACATTCAGCAAACATGCAGCTATCAAACTTAAACTCTTAAGTTTGATAGCTTTTGATAGCCCCTAAATATGTGTTCCAGATTCATGAATTGAAAATGTTATTCCTTTTTTGGGCTGTAATTATCCACAAAGGGAATATTACAAAGTTACAAACTAGAATAAGCTTCAATTAAGCAATGCATAATCCCCCAGAAGGCTAAACAAGCAAACAGTTCTTTAAAATGATGACTAAAATTTTGAATCCCAATTGACTTTATATGTCAAAATAATTATGTCACCCAAAGCCTTCTTGTACTAAAATATCACGCAAGCAGCCAACAATAGCATATTCAAAATCTGAATAAGAAAAGAAAAGATAAGCTAAGCTGTAATCACTAAAATGGAAATGATTTGAAAATGTTTTTTTTTCATAGAAAGTGCTAAAAGAAAAGCATCTAAAATGAAACTTTAGACAAAAATAGTATAGAGTTATTTGTCAAACCCTTATAATTGTCAAAAAGAGTACATTACAAAGGCAGAGAAGATTAGGAGAAAGAAGCCTGCTGCGGAACTCTGGTGCAGGTGTCCTCTGATCCCGACGGGGTGGGTTGTGAGCGGCATTCCGAGTAACCCTAATTCTTAATCTATTGAAGGGTCAGGGGCGTAGTAGAGAAAGGTGAGGGGAGTGACTCGGAGGCTAACTAACGAAAGGGTGCGAACGGTTTGTTCCAGAATGCAAACAAAAGAAACATGGTGCAATACTTTAATCACAGAGTATACCTTTTTATATCTATGAAGTTACACCAACAAATTTTTAATACCTAAATTAATCTTACCCTTATTAACATTTATGATTTTGTAAAGATATCCAAACTTAGCTAAGGAATGCCAGAAAGGATTTACTACTATATTTGCCAAGCAATGGTCTCTCGTATACTCTTGTGATCATTATCCAAAATAATAATTATAAGAATAATAATAAGTTCTCTGGTTTGGAACTACACGTAGGATAGAATCTGATATTCTTCCTGGGAGTTTTGCTTTACACATTCTGAGGCTAAAAAATTAGGTAATACCGTAGAACTTTACTACTCCTGGGCTTAAAAATTTTGAGCAGGGATGAAGCACGTTACTGCCCATTTTTACAATCTCCTCATTATCAAAGCAGAAATAGAAAATACTCCGTATACTAATAAACTAATACAGACTAAAATTTTACCAATCAATAAAGCCCCCTTAAAAGAAAAGAAATTTCACTACAATATTATGAACGGATTGTGAAGGCTCAAGTGACTCCACTTCGGGTGCAGCAACAAACCCCCCAGCCTAAACGAATAACCTACTAACAGCCCTCCTAAATAAAACCATCTTTCTTTTAATGAGAACAAAAGCTGCTGTGATGAGTAGAAGAGTAGCTTAGAAACCGCAAGAGGCAAAAATCTGATTTGTAAGAGCACTATGTAAAATTGTTTATCATTTAAATTAAGACCAGTGAATATTTGGTCTACCTATTGGAATTCCTCAAGGTTAAAATATAAACAACCATCTTGGGTTTAAAAAACAGTAGCAACAAAGTTAGTTTTGTCTTTAATTCCAAATGCCAAAATTCCAAATCGGACAGAAAGTTTGAAGACTAAATCAATGTGCTCCTAGGACAATCGCTTTTTTTTGTAAACGCACATGAAATCATTGAAACCAAAAACTTAATTGTAATGTTTAAATGTACTGTTAGTCTATTACAATGAAAACCATAGCAGCCAAATGTTAACACCTTAGCTCAAATCTCTAGACAGAAGGCTACATTTAGCTCAAGAACATCTAGAATATAAGAAACTTCATTGTAGCACGGACACCAACTGAATTAAAATAGCGTAAAAAAGGCCTATATCAGCGTGTTGTGCAACCTGTGTAAAAAAAAAAGAAAACAAGAACAAACAAGGAAGAAGACGCACCTGGAGAAGTGTGAGGTTGCGGGAAAAATCGTCTGCTAACGGAACAACACGGATTTATACAGCCAGGGGAGAGTAGTGAAGATGACCGTGTCCATTGGATTTCCATAACTTCCTCTGGAGAGGAGAAGGATCGATGTGCTGAAATTAAACGGGTTAATAAATGGCCAGGGTTATGATCAAATGAGGGAAAAAAACTCACAGACAAAATGCCAAAGAAGAGGAAAGGACTGAGCGGGATGTGCAGACCAAGAGGGAGGCTGAGCGTGTGTCGGCGAAGCGAAGATCCTGATTCGAACACATGGGCCTATTGGGGCGGTTGGGCTAAAGAGGAAGACGAATACAGAAACGAGGCTGGTGCTTAAAATATTAACGGACATTAACGGGAAACAAACGGAGTGTTGGGAGACAAAGCCAATTGAAAATAAAAAGTTTACAAGCATTTAAACACCAAGTACATGTCAACTGAGCTTAGAATACCACCAACAATTTTTTTATACCCACAATACCCTAACCTTCATTCAAGTTTATTACATTGTATATATAGATAGATATCAACCCATCGGCGAACGATTATCTAAATTAATGAAGTTGGTTGTGTACATTTAAAGAAATCTAAACAAATTTGTGCTTGCTTTTATCGGTTTCTAATTTTTTCATAAACAAATTAACTCATAATTTACTCTATACCACATGAAAATGTTGAAAATTTAAAAAACACGTTTTTTTAAAAAATTCTAATCACTTTACAGTTTACACATCAAAGTCCAATATTTAGTGAACACTTGATATAATTAGGGATGACAATTGTGACCGATCCGATGTGTACCCGCACCGAACCGTTCTGGTCAAAACGGGGAAAACCGCATTGCCCGGGTAATGGGTATGAGGTGGGGAATACCCATTTTATTTTTATGGATAACAGGGCGGTTACTGTTTTATACATGCCCGCCCCATTACCCGCCCCGTACCCGCCTCGTTTATTTTTAGTTATATTTTGATTGCATGTTTCCTATTATTTGTCCCACAATTGATAAAATATGAGTTTTTCTCTTTTCATTGTGTATATATGGATGTACTTATTACTATGCATAGTATATGAATAAAAGTTCATAATAAATTTTAATAGTTTCGTTTGATTCTTATCATTTTTTCTTGATTAATTATTTTTCTTTTTAAGTATTTTATGGTCAAATTAATTTAGGTTGCATTCTTTCTTGTCTTGTAGATGTACGAAACTTTTAAGCGATATCATTTTTTTCTTTTAAAATATTAATTTTTATATTAAAATATCAATGACACATTTAATAAAGCGGTTACCCGTGGTTACCTGCGGTTATACCCGTTACCCGTTAGGGCAGTTATGATTTGGATAAAAATTACCCGTTGGATAATGGGGCGGTTACGGGGCAAGGAAGTTTCCCAACAGAGCGGATACGGTTATATGCATAACCGTTCCCGATCTGCCCCGTTGCCATCTCTAGATATAATACTGAATTCTGTAATTTCATTAATCACCACCAATATTAACTTTTTTAATAACGGATCAGAGTTTCTCAGGTTTTTTTTATTACAATCAATTTGTAATTCACGTCTAGCAACCAAATCAAACCGGATCCTAACAATTCGATTTGAATCCGTTCTCCGATTGCCTTTCCAAAGTCATGGGCTCATGGCAATGGTAGCAAGACCATATATATACGCATACATCATACACGTATGTACGTCTTTGTGTGTACTGTATGTATATACGGATCATATATGTATTCACATATATATACGCACAACAACACAAATCATTCAATCCTTTCATTATTTATCTCCGCCACCTTCTTTATATCCTTTCTACCTCCCACATCCCCACTATATCCTCATCCATCGCCAGGTTTACCAGTGATTGATGATGATGAAGGACGAATGGCTAACGGCCGCGATGACGGATGACGCGGTGGTGGTGGAACTTTTGTTCTCCCTCAAGCGCTCGTCGGAAAAGTGCACGCCGCCGCGACCGCAGCTGCATCCGGACGGGATTAAGTTATTTCACAAGCGGTTTCCTTCTCCGGGCAATTGGGGTCACCGCCAGCCAAGATCAAAACCGGCGGCGACGGTCAGCCGCAAGGAGTCTGGCTCTGGAGCTGACGCGAGGTACAGTCCTACAACTCCGCTCTCGTGGAGTGGCGCCGCAGCTTCACCCAGCGACGGCGGCTATGACGTGTCCAGCCATCTTCCGTCTTCTTCTGATCTAACCTCCTCCTTCAGATCCAAGGTTTTGTGTAACTGTTTCCGCTTTCCTCGCTTTCCAATTTTCTCCAATACCGTCATTCAGAGAATTATTTCCTTCTATATACGAAGTATATATTCGTTTTCATTAATTAATAAATCAGTGAGTTAAATTGAATGAATATCCTCTTCTCAAATGCCCTCTCCGAAGCTTCGGATCTGGGGAAATTTCCAATGTAAGCGTGTTTCAAGTGCCTCGAGCTCTGTCTCTCTCCTCTGGGCTGTAATAATCCATTCTCTTCATCGGGAAATAAACCTATACTTTTTTTTACCTAATTAAATACAGTATAACAACAATGCTTTTTAAACAAAACGGGTCAATGATACTCCGTACTTTTTTTTTTGAGTAAATAGTGGATCACCTAATTCAATGGGTAGGGTCGTAAAAGAGAAATTAATGAAGGGGTCACATAGCTGCATGTAGGTATGGGCCCCGCACTCGCCGCCGCGGAGTTGGGAGTCGCCGTCGTAACCGCGGCCTCATGGACTTATCATGTGGCTTCTCCTTGATTCCATCTGTTCTTTTGTCAGGAGGCGGGCCAGACCTGTAATTATCTTTGGTGATGTGTATTGCGGGTTCTGCTTTTTTATTTTTTTGACCTTTTCAAGTTGTCATCTCTTTCATGTTTTTTAAAATGTTTTTTTCCGGATTTGTTTATTGGGGTAGAGTGTTAGTGTGTTACTCTTTATTTTCACTTTTCCCTTTTCATACATGATACATCCCTATTATTATCCCTCTAATTACTACCAGTTTTGCTATTTTTAAACAGTGTAAAGTGAAAGAGGAATATAGATAAGGACAGGGGAATAAAAGCTATGGAGTACTATTTTTAGACAGACTGGTTTTCTTATGTTATTTTAAGAAAACATTAGAAAAAAGTTACTTTTAATACTCCGTATTTTGTTTTCTTTGATTGGAGTAGATGCTGCGGAAAGAACTTACGAAGTATTTTGAGAATCTTGTATGGATTTATTTTCAAAAATATCAGAAAAAGTTCATTTGTAAAGAAATAAATGTCAAAACGGGAAAATATAAACAATGTTTTTAAAAAAATTAACCAGTGCTCATATGAGAAAAACATTCCCGATAAAATAGGCTTTCCCAAACGTTATGATTTTTGGAGTTTTGTTGAATGATTTATTGACAAATCTGGGTCCATATAATAATAGGAAACCTTTTTTGTTTTGTTTTGTAACTTGATCATGATTCTTGTAGGTAGATCTACCACGTCAGTGATACACAAATGTTTTGTTGGGCTTTGTGTCTATCCCTTGGGCTCGAAGGGTAGTCCTTCTATCGAATCTTTGAGCCCACACTGTTGTGCCTCTTGAGCAGTTTAGTTGGTTACTGGGGGTAACATCATACCAATAAAGCACATATTATGTTCTTGACACTACAGCAACAGCATGAGTTTTACACCTAAATATAAAATGGTGTGTTTCGTGTGGGAACTGGGCATTTACCCTCCCATCTAAGGGTACATAGATCAGGTTGTAAGGTCAAGAGGCAAGGGATTTTGCCTATTTAACCAACATTAACACTTTTTCCTTTTAAGATTTTTTAAGTTTGTATGATTTCTCTCTTTTCTGTATGAGTTTCAATGACACAGTTATCACCTTTTTAATCACTGTGTTTAGTCATATCATGATTAATTTTGGATGGATAAAGTACTAAATTTGGTAGTGTGATGAATTCAAACTGTGTCCAAGCAGGCTCCTTAGGAATTATAAGTTTAATGTGCATATCATGAATGGACAATTATATTTGCACAAACTGTAACGTGTAATCAGATGTATGTACATTTGGTTGGTATCACTTTTGTTTCTGCTTACCTATTTCGGTCATGTTCGCATTTTAGATTGGGATTAACGTAAAATCATCTTTCTTATCATCTTTAACACATGGTGCAGTGGCTAATTTTACTAATAGATCAAGTCTGCTCATGTGCTCACTTGCAGGTTGCTTTTACTAATGTAACCAGCTATGTTGGAAAATCTATCAGTGGTTTTAGAAAGAGAAAGGTAATGTTTCACATCAACCAATTGATTGGACACAATATGATTTCTGTTAAGTATCCACCATGTAGGATGTCTGATACTCTGATATATCGATTCCCTTTGACTGGGTATTTTAATATAGGATCTTAATATTAGGCTGATTGTGATTTGTTCGTCCGTCTGACTGTCCACCTAGTGGTTTACTGGTTTAGGACCTGTTTGGTTCATTTAACGATCCGTTCAGTTGCAGCCTGATATAGACTGAGAGGGGGTTAAGTGTTCCACATAGGCTCATAGCGAATATACCTAATTAGACAACTCTTGTTCTGAATTTATAAAACAAAACCCATTGAGAGGCTAATATTAACATCTTTTCATTTGATGGGCAGGCATTCCTTATGGATGAAGAAAACTCGATTCTTAAGGGAAAGGTATATTCGGGAAGGGTTAATATCGTGTTATTTTCTTCTTTCGTTATGAAATTCACTGATTTGAGATTGATATCTGACCAACATAGAATCTGGCACCTCTTTGTGGGATCCTTAATCAACAAAAAGACAGCATAGGAGACATGAAGAGGATCAAGGTAAAAACCAATTGAAATTCTCTAAATAAATTAGTGATATGGATGTCAGGCTCCTCTTGCATATTTCTAAGAAAGAGTTGTATTAACATGCTATTGACCTGGCCAGTTTGATTTGAATGTGCAGCAATCAGTTGGTGATATAGATGTCGGAGGGCCCCACATGCGCGCATTACCATCTGCTGTTACACATTCAGCTCTGCCTAGACACACAGTAGTAGATAATGACCTTGTACTAATGAGGCAGAAGTCAGTTGAGACGCGGGGCAGAGGCTTCATCCTTCCAGATCTAAACACGGCTCCTATGGAAGATGATACAGACCTGGGGTGGAACTAATAAAGCATAAATCTTCAGAGAAAAATAACTGCTGTTTCTATTCTTCGGAGGGTCATTAGGATGGCGATGATCATGGGATGGTCTGCAGATTGCTTGCAATCACAGAGGAGCTGTTTGAAGATGGCAGTAGATCACTGCAAGCCCCTCCACGTTTGGAGGTTTTGTAGTGTAGTACATCAGTATAGTGTAGAGAAGATATTGACGGCTAGTATGTAGAAAAATCTTGATAATTTGTTTATTGATATCTTGTTGCAATTTAAAGAGACATGAAATTAAAGTGAAACAAAATGGTAGAAAATTCCCCTACCATTTCTCCTTTGCCATTTACTCATCTGAGTACGATTCTTCCTAGCACCGAAGTTCCATCTTATATGAATTCGTACATAAAGTGCTTTGAAACTATTACATCATATTGTGGCGTCATATTATGTTTCAATCCCAATAGAAAATTGTTGATGCCCTTTGGCCTCCGGTTTACACAGACATATGTATACAGCTTTTTTGTTTGTGATGAGGTGATTTTTTTAATGCGTATAAAAGAAGCAGAGTTGGTCCCAACATCAATTGTGTTATCTTCATGTAATCGAGGATTGACTAATCCCGACATCGTAGGGTGCAGAGCAATCACCATGTTCCACACTAGGTTAGCTGCAATTAGGCATAGACTCGGTCCAGTCCCGATTCTAAAAATCACACCAATGAACAGGTAACGAAGACCGAGGCGGGGAGATGGTCTTGGACTGGGACCTGAAAACCAGTTCCGAGCTGGTCCCAAATAGTGTTGGGCCCGATTTCGGCTAGATTGAGACTAGCAGACCGGGTCCATCCCTAGTTATGATCATGATGCGGAACATCACCAAGTGATGCAAAGAACAAGTCTCACGCCACAGCCACACTAGGCCTGGCCTCGGGCCGGTTCGGGCCCGGTTCGGGCCTGGGCCCGGCCGGGCCTCGGTTCGGTAATGTAAGGCCCGGGCCCGGCCCGCCTGTGAGCGGGTGACGGTTCGGGCCGGGTGACCCGGCCGGGCCCCGGGTCGGGTGAACCGGCGGGTCGGGTCGGGCCTAGAATTTTTTTTTTTTTTTTATCTTATATTCTTATACATCTACTTGGAATCTTGAATATTAAAATTATTTAAAAACAATCTTGAAGTACATTTATGTGAAATAAGTAATAAGTACATTTTGAGAATTGAGAACAATTAATTCTAATACATTTTCTATTAAGTAATAATAATATAATATAATTAAAAAATGCGACATATAAAAAAATTTAACTTTTATTGATTTGAATTTTGAAATATGAACTACAAATCTACAAGTTCACAAGTTGATGATGAATAGGGAGAAGATAATATATGTATATAAAGTAGATAATTAGATATCAAATTATCTACTTTAAGAAGATAGTAAGTATATATTAACTATTAAGTAGACAATAAATATTAGTAAAGTACTATATGTATATGTAAGTAGATAATAAATATATAAGTAGATATAATATATTAATAATAAGTAGAAATTAAGTAGATAAGGAATATAAGTTATATAATATATATATATATATATATATATATATAAACTAGCTAATTATAAGATAATAAATATATATTAAGTAGATAATAAATATTAGTAATGTAATATATGTATATATAAGTAGATAATTAATATATAAGTAGATATAATAATATTTATATAAATAATATATATGTAGAGATAAATTGGAGAAGAATAGAAGATGTTGGGATAATGGCCCAGGCCGAGGCCCGGCCCATTAACCCCCTTTTTTCTATCGGACGCACGTCATGACTAGGATCAGGCTGGGCGCAGGCCCACGACCCTTGGGAAGAGACGAACATCGGGAATGGGGGGGTCCAGGTTCAACGGCCCATCGCGACGGACGTCTGTGCAGAGGTAAGGGGCAGGACCACTGGCCATCTGGGGTACGACGAACGTCTCCGGAGAAGGCCCATGATCGTCGGAAGAGATCCAGTCCACATGAGAGAATCCACAAGGTCAGGGGACGAACAGCCGAAGTCCCTTGAGGGTCACTTGGAGTGACCCAGCTCACCCCCTGGCGGACGAACGTCCCCATTATTTAGGCGGGAAGCCTAGATTCTGGCGGGAAGTGCATTTAATGCAGAAGATTTGGTGGTTGGGACACAAGCGGTCCGCAGGCCTCCACGTCAGCATAGCCACCTGCCTATTGGCGGGTATAAATAGAAGCATTTATTTCATTGTGAGGGGTTGGCAACTTTCTATTCTTAGCACTAGCTATAGCATCCTTACTCGCAGCACTTCTACTGCCTTGTAAGACGAACGGCCGACGGAGCCCTTAGCAAGAAGTATTGTATTAGGGAGTTATTAAGAGATAATAATACCTAATCATTTACTTGCTACTTCTTGTTCTCTATAGTTCATATCATCTGCTTGTTGGGTTAGATATCATACACTCACTCCACTCGAAATCTTTGGGCTTACGTGTTGGGTCCAAGGGTTGAAGGAATAAACCTCAACACTGGCGCCGTCTGTGGGAATTCCTGGCTTCGGAATTCCAGAACAGGTCGTCACCGACAATGGCCGGCAGTTCGTCAGCAGAGGATTTGAGGCATACCTGGCAAAATGGGGCATCAGGCACTCTAAGGCCTCGGTGGCCTACCCACAGGCCAACGGCCAGGTGGAAAACATGAACCGGACCATCATGGATGGGATTAAAAAGAAATTGGAGGATTACACATCCACCTGGCCGGAGCAGCTCAACTACGTACTCTGGACGTACAGAACAACCCCAAGGACGGCAACCGGCGAGACACCTTTTGCTTTGGCATACGGGTTCCAGGCCAAGGTGCCAACGGAGGTGCTGGTGCCCACGCACCGCACGAAACATTTCCAGCCGGAGGACAACGAGGCAAACCTACGAGCGGAGCTCCACTTCATTGAGGAACGAAGAAACCTAGCAGCTCGTCGCATGGAGGAATATCACCGGGCCACCCAAAGATACTTCAACAAGGCGGTGAAGATCCGCGAAGTTGAGGCTGGGGACCTCGTACTCAGAAAGAGAGAGAAGAGCAAGCCGCTCGAAGGTGGCAAGATGGCCAAAAACTGGGAAGGGCCGTACAAGGTCATGAGAAGATACAACCAGGGGACGTTCCTCCTCCACACCTTGGAAGGAAACCACGCTGGGATCTGGAACGTCGAACACTTGAAGAAATTCTACCAATAATTAGAGATAGATCGTTGTAATATTTTGGTCGAAGTACCATGTAACACCACCGATCGTCTTCTCTATAATAAAAGGATTACTCCTGTTCCTCACTTCCTATAGAGAGATAAAAGCCGAAGTGCTATTGAAATGATTTCCTCCTCAAAAAAAAAAAAAAAAAAAAAAAAAATGATGATGAGGAGAAGGGGAGAGAGAAGCTCCTATGAGAGAGGGAGTCTTGACGAGGTATGCCTGATCTTCCTTCACTGCGTGACGAACGTCTCCCGACGTGGAGGTTAGTAGGAACGTGGGGGAGGCTAGACGTACCAAAGGGAACCTCGGCAGGATAAACCAGTTCCTTCCATAACCCGTGGATCGATGAACACCTTCTGCCAAAGCAGAAGGTTAGTAGGGCCACGAGCATGGAACGACGAAACAGGGAATCCCGACGTGGATAAACCAGCGACCTCCTTGCGATCGTTGGATGACCGAACGTCTTCTTCGGAGTAAAGAAGATTAGTAGGACCACGACAAGGACGAACAAAGCCTAGTTCCTCCCCCTGATGAGCGCATGACGAAAGCCTTCTGCGAAGCCAGAAGACTAGTAGTTCGCGGCTGGGGACGAACGGAGATAGGGAATCCCGACGTGGATAAACCTGTTTTTCCCGAGGCAGGGATGGCGAACGTCTCCTACGAAACCAGGAGACAAGTACCCACGAAGCTAGGGAAGAACAAAGACTGATAAAAAGACTCCAAAAAAAAAAAAAAAAAAAAAAAAAAAAGAGAAGAAAGAGAGAGAGTGACATGGAGCAAATAATGATTTTTATTCTTCGGTACTAATGACCGGAAGGTACAGACTATGAGCGGAGAATCAAGTTTGGCCAGCGTCCGGAGTGGGGGCCGTAAAGGGGACCTGCCTGGCTTTTTCCCTGGCCTCAGCTTCTTCACGCTCCTTACGCTCCCTCAGCAGTTCAAGGGCCCCTCTATGGGCGTCTACCATCAGGGAATCAAAGCCAGCTGCCGCAGGATCAAAAGGAGCCCCAAAGTGACGCTCGAAGACCGGGAGGTTCTCTGCCACAAGGCCGACCATACCCTTAAGATAAGTATCGTCGGCAAGATCATCGAGGAAGCGCTCCCCAGTGGGAGTAGCCTGGAGCATTTTGACGCCATCCAGATAAGGGTCCGGGCAAGTGGCCAAAAACTCACCGACGAGCCTCGGAAGGAACCTCATGGCCATGGTATGAATGGCACCAGTGTAGGCTTTGGACTTCTGGAACTCAATGGAACCAGATTCCTTGATCTTTGAAACGTCGGCCTCGTAGATGGGGACATGGTTATCGACACCCGTACGGCGGATTTCCACCTTTGCCTGCTCCACGGCCCACAACCGGCTGCGAAGATCTACAAGCTCGGCCTCCTGCTTCCTAAGGAGCTCCTTTTGGGAAGCGTTCTCCTGGGCAAGCTTGTCATAGGCATCGGCTTTTTCCTGAAGTGTCCCGGCCCTGCCTTTGGCATTCCTCAAAAGGGCGTCGCATTCAGCCCGCACCCGGGCCATTTCCTTACCTTGATGCTCAAAGGCCATCCGAGCCCGGTGGAAATATAGCCCGGCCTTGTCAAGGGTGCTCTGCCCACACTCCAGGAGATCCTCAGGAGCTTCCTGGGCGGCGAAATCTTGGGGGACCTTGAGGTTGAGGCCGCACCAGATCGAAGACGCGGTCTGGCCGAAGAGCATCATCGACTCCTTACGAGGACCAACCCCCGAGAATTCGATAAGGCCAAGGGAGGACCCGTTGGTTTCTGGGGGCGAAGGGGGACGAGCATCGTCAGAGCCCTTTGTAGCATGGACATCTTCATCCCTACGTCGACGGACCTCAGAATCGGCCGGAGGGGAAACAGGGGGCTTGTTCTGAGAGGAGGGCCTCCGCTTCAAGGGACTTCCCGGCTCACCGTCGGAGTCATCAGCCACTATGATGGCTTTGGAGGCGGTACCATCGATGCGGAGCCTCTCCGAAGCCCCGGCCTCTGGTGTGTCGTCTGACCGCCTCCTGCTCGCCCGAGGCTCAATTTTGGGGACGAGCGGCTTCCTGCCCTTGTCCTCATGCCTGTTGTCGCGGCCATGGGCATGCGAAGTAATGTGAGTACGCCCCATGGATAATATAGTTGGGAAAACTCCTGCAGGAAGAAAATCAAGACGTTCAGAACCATAACAACTAGAAGATGACAGGACAATGCAAGTACAAATAGACGCACCTAATCCGGCCCGGGCCTTAAAAGGCTCGGCCACCAGCGACCGGAGGTTCTGAACGCCAAGACCAGCTATGCGCTTGGCACAGCCGAGCTCCTCATCCGTCATGGGCGGCGGGATGGACTTCACCGGATAGGCGTTCCACCTATCGGAGAATGGCATCGGGGAGCCCACTTCGGCAAGGAAGAACCGCTCCTCCCAGCCGTCCGGATTCCCGGCGTTGTTTGAAAACAGGACCATGGACGGACGCGCAATCAGGGTTAAGTATCCCGTACGTCCGAAGGGGGACAACCGGAAGAAGTGATGCAATAGATCTACGGTGGGGGTCACGTCAACACTATGACATCGAATTATAAAACCCGCGATGATCCTATAAGCAGCAGGGACGAACTGAGCAGGTGTCACCTTGAGGCTCCTAAAAAGCTCTATGTGGAAGCTATGAAGGGGAAAAAGAAGGCCGGCTATAACGGAGTCCAAGTGGACCACCACATAGCCAGGCAGATGGCGCATTGGGTGGCGCAGAGTCCGATTGTCATAACCCCTTGGGGGAAGGAACCATTGGCTTATCAATCGACGGTCGGCGTTCAAAAGACGCTGGCGCTGACGATGAACGCCAGAGAAATTCAGGTGATGTCGGGGGGGGCCATGGTGGCATACCCCGCTCATAGAATTCTAGATCATCACCGGAGGAGCACCCATCGTCAAACCTATCCCCGGAGGTCGACGAGCCGTTCCGGATCCTTGAATCAATGGTTTGGGGTCCCAGCAGAGAAAAAGACATGACGACGTTCGGTACCTACGGGTGTTGGGACTTGAGGAAGCACTGAGGAAAGCTAGAGAGAGAAAATGCTTGCACAGCACAAGAGCTAGAGATGAAGCAAATGGAGGATTCGCAAGACCTTGGGTACTTATAGGAAGCACCGCGGGATCACGCCTACCACGGTGGAACACGTGGCGCCTAAGATACCGGTACCTACCGCGGTATTAAAGGCACCTCGATGTCCGCACCAAACCGTCACCGCAAAGGGATTCGGTTTTAGTGTCACGAACGTCCCCCGTAGGGGCAAACAGAGATCGCACCTATGGGCTAACTCACAGGAAGACGTGCGTATTCTCGGGGTGCGTTCACGATAACCATCTACACCAGACGGACATCCGAGACTGATATCCGGCTTAAGCGCAGGGCGTACAGACGAACATCCTCCATGTCGAACAAGACGAACGTCGCCCCCAAGTTTAAATTGGGCACGCACAACATGGATGGTTATGCACATAGCCGCGGGACGAGCGTCTTCATCAATCTGATTCAGGAGATTACGGCCACCTCCCGTACATCTTGGGGAGTGGCTTGCATATGTGGGGTATTCCCAAGCATACGTTCATATCCCGAGAGATTAAGAAACAGGGACGAAGCGTGGACGCGAACGCCCCCACGAACTTGGGCCATACCCCATGAGAGCAAAATAGTTTTGACGATAAAAGAAAACAGGAAGAGCTCATGAACGTAGAGACGATGATAGAGCAAAAGAATTGTGTATTCCTCGGCTCTACCGGCCGGATAAGTACAAAGTCAAAAAGACGAGGTTACAAGCCACATTAAACAAAGTTTGGAGAACCAGGCCGGGACCCCCCGGGAACGGTCTCCTCTTCTTCCTCTGGCTCCGGCTCGGGGGACGGGGGCTCCGGGACCTCGCCTCTGGCTCTGGCCTCTTCCCGCCGGGCGTCCCGCTTCAGCTTGCCCACTGCCCGGATCAGTTCTGGGTCTGAAGTATGCTCGGCCAGATCAAATCGGGGGCCCTGAAGAGCGGCGAAGACCGGCAATGTGGCTTTCACCCCCTCGTTGTAGCCAATGACGAAGGAGCTGTCCCCAACATCATATAAGAATTTCTCAGCTAGGGGCGCACTCTCCAAGATTCGGACCCCGAACTGGAGGCGGTCCTTCGGCGCCTGTTTCTGCAGCTCGGCGGCGAATACATCGCCAAAAGCGCCCCCAAGGTACTTCTGGGCGGCAATCATGAAGGCCCCAGAGTTGTGATACCCGGTCTCATCGACGAGCCATTCAGGGGCCTCGTCCTTGGGAGCAGGGAGAGCTGGGACGAGCTTGAACCCGGCCTTCTCCAGAACCGCGAGCTTCGCGGAGGACTCGCGGGCTACCTTCAGGGCGGCCTGCAGCTCTTTGTCCTTGGCCGCCAGCTCTTTCTCCTGGAGACGAGCGGCCTCCCTCGCCTTCTTCAAGGCCGCGTCTGCCTTATTTTTTGCCTGAAGGGCATCGGCATCCCGAGCAGCCTCAGCCTGCAGGGTGGAGAGCCCAACCTACAAAAGAGATACAGAGGATGAGACTTCAAATCAACGGAATATGGAAATCTACCGTTCGTTTAGGGGCCAGACTCACCTGAAGAGCGGCGGCCAGAACCGCATTGGAGGCCTCTGAAGACGTCCGGGGGGGCATTTCCACGCCAACCAGAGAGGCAATTTCCTGCCAGACGTCATGGGCCGGACGCCCAAGGGAAGGGAGCATCAGCCCTTGCTCTTCGGGGGCCGAAGAGGAAGCCCCCCGAGGCCTTTTGGACTTCTTGTCCCTCGCCTTCTCCCCTTCATGCGGATGAACGGCCTGTAGGGGCGCCACGGCTTCGGGAACGACAGGGCTGAGGATGGGGGCCTGGGACCCCTGTGCCATCACCGTGGCAATGAGATGCTGCTCCGCCTCCACCGTGCGACGATCGGCCTGGGAGGCGGAGGAGTGAGAGTCTGCTGTTTGGGCGGCCTTGGCTTTGGCGAGGGCAGCATCGGCGGCAGCACCTTTGCCCTTCCTCGTCTTGAGGAGCTTCTCGTGATTCATCTGCTCCTGGGTTGGGGGAAGACCTGAAAGAAACAAAAGAATGGGTTAGATGGACGAGCGTCAGTAAGAACTCACCTCGGAGGAGAGGACCGCCCAATACCCCGAGACGAGCGTAGAAGGGGAGATGTCCAAGAACATGGGCGGTACCTATTCCTGCCGCGGCAAGTGCTTCGAAGGAGAGGAAGTCATCCAAGGGCCGGACGCCGCCCGTCGAAATCTTCCTGATATCTTCCGCCAGATCGTCGGTCAGTTCCGGGGACCCTATCTTGGGCGGGTAGCCATTCCACCGCAATGGCAGACGAGCATCCGCATAACGCACGAAGAAGAACCGATTCTTCCAATCATGGATGGAACTCGGTGCCCCGCTGAACAACCTCCGTTTTGGACGGGCTGCAATGCTCAGGAACCCGTCGGAATTCTGGGGGGTGAGCCGGTAGAAGTAGTGGAACAAGTCCAGGGTGGCGGTGACCCCGTGGTCCTTGCAACGGACTAAGAAGGCGGAGAGCCACCGGTAGGAATTCGGCATAAGTTGTGCGGGGGCTATCTGGTAACAACAGAAGAATTCCACGAAGAACGGATGAAGAGGGAAGCGCAGCCCAGCCTCGATGGAATCCAGAAGCACCATAATCATCCCGGGGCGTCTCCTCATCACGTGGGTTGCACCGCGTAGGCTGTATACGGACGGAGGGGGGAAGAACACCTTCAGTTTGTTGAGGGCCACCGGCGAGAAGATCTGCTCATGGCACAAGACATTCTTGATCGGGCACAGATGCCTCTCCACATCTATCTTCAGCCCAAGTTCGAATACTTCGACGTCGGAGCCGTCCTGAGCCTCAACCCCAGAGTCATACCCGCCTGGACGCTCGTCCTCACCAGCGGGCTCCTGTTCCCCGGCATCAGCCACGGGGTCCACTACATCAAGGGCCATATTCCCTTGCTCCCCCAGATCAGCACCTTCTTCACCAGAGACCGTCACCTCAACCACATTTTGGGCCTCCCCGGCCTGAACAGTTCCCACGGTAGGGACTGAACCAGAACTCCCGGATGTGCTAGTTTCGCCCGAGGAGCGTGAACCGGAATCAGAAGTGGAGCCCGAGGAGGAACCCGATGAACCCGAGCCAGAACTCGATGAGATCTCCATCGAAACCATCGCGGAGAGAATTCAAAGACAAGAGAAAAAAGCAGAGGATGGAAATTACCTTAGAAAGGGGTTAGCCGAGCTTGAAAGCGGGAGAAGACTTGAAGAGCTGCGGGGACGCGAGAGCAGGAGAGCAGAAATTGGGAACCCTAATTTAGAGGGAGAACCCGGCATTTATAGGAGAGACACCGATGGGGGGACCAACGAGAGACGGACACGCGGCAAAGAGCGTATTCCGGCTCACGCGCTGTGCGTGGGACGAAAGCGTGATGATGACATTTCCTCGGAAAATGCACCGCCGCTACAGCAGCCGTCACCCCGTTTCCTGAACCGTCGACAGCTGTTGAGCACCATGACCACGAACGTACGCTTCCGCCAGATGCAAGTAAGACACAAGTATCAAGACATGAACGTCTATTTCGGGGGTACCTATACTTCCTTATGTCCTGCCCATACTCAGAACATCAGAAGTGGGGGACTTGTGTTGGGATAATGGCCCAGGCCGAGGCCCGGCCCATTAACCCCCTTTTTTCTATCGGACGCACGTCATGACTAGGATCAGGCTGGGCGCAGGCCCACGACCCTTGGGAAGAGACGAACATCGGGAATGGGGGGGTCCAGGTTCAACGGCCCATCGCGACGGACGTCTGTGCAGAGGTAAGGGGCAGGACCACTGGCCATCTGGGGTACGACGAACGTCTCCGGAGAAGGCCCATGATCGTCGGAAGAGATCCAGTCCACATGAGAGAATCCACAAGGTCAGGGGACGAACAGCCGAAGTCCCTTGAGGGTCACTTGGAGTGACCCAGCTCACCCCCTGGCGGACGAACGTCCCCATTATTTAGGCGGGAAGCCTAGATTCTGGCGGGAAGTGCATTTAATGCAGAAGATTTGGTGGTTGGGACACAAGCGGTCCGCAGGCCTCCACGTCAGCATAGCCACCTGCCCATTGGCGGGTATAAATAGAAGCATTTATTTCATTGTGAGGGGTTGGCAACTTTCTATTCTTAGCACTAGCTATAGCATCCTTACTCGCAGCACTTCTACTGCCTTGTAAGACGAACGGCCGACGGAGCCCTTAGCAAGAAGTATTGTATTAGGGAGTTATTAAGAGATAATAATACCTAATCATTTACTTGCTACTTCTTGTTCTCTATAGTTCATATCATCTGCTTGTTGGGTTAGATATCATACACTCACTCCACTCGAAATCTTTGGGCTTACGTGTTGGGTCCAAGGGTTGAAGGAATAAACCTCAACAGAAGATGAAGATGAAGATGAATGAAGATTTTAGAGATTGAGAGAATAGAGAATTAGAGAGTAGAGAAGGTGTAAAAAATGTATAGAAAATAGGAGTATAAATAGGTTTTTTTTTCTCCCCCCACCCCCCAACCCCCCCCCCCCCCCCACCCCCCCACCCCCCCACCCCCCTCCAACGGCTATAGAGCCGTTTGGAGGCTCCCTAACAGCCCCAACGGCTACAAAGACCAAGACCAAGCCCCAAAAAAATTTGAAAAAAGAATTTTTTTTTTTTTAAAAATTAGCCGTTAGGCCCGGACCGGGCCCGGGCCCGGACCGCCCTACACCCGGGCCGGGTAGGCCCGAACCGCCTGTGGCCCGGTGGACCGGGTCGGGCCGGTTGCTACAGTGAGCGGGCCGGGTCGGGCCCGGTTCGGTCCGCCCGGCCCGAGTCCAGGACTACGCCACACTCCTTGAACTGTGCATATTATGTTGCTATACTTGCATTCCATAATCGATTGCTCCACAAAAACACCCGTGAGTTATAGTTTTACCTTACACTCATTACTCAGCATAGAGTATTAATAAAGCGACCCACAAAAACACCCGTGAGTTATAGTTTTACCTTACACTCATTACTCAGCATAGAGTATTAATAAAGCGACCCGGACTTGCTTCAGCGTATACACGACCATATTACTACTACACTACTATTCGAGAAGTAGTTGCAAAACATAAATACTACCATTTTGAAAAGAAGTTTCCACTTTCAACTATTATGTAAACAATTAAGATTACTCTTAGGAGGCGTTTACTTCGCTGCTAAAATCACAGTTAGGTTAGTAAGACAGGTGAAGTAAACCCGCAAACTGCTTAAAAAGCTGCTTACTAACCGAAATAGGTGCTTTTTATGTGATTTTATTAGATTTTATTCATTTATTTGAACAACTATGTGATTTTTGCTAATTGCCTGCAAATCTATTCACTAGATAGATCTCATAGCAGTTCTCTTGTGCGATTTTCTGTTATTAGTGATCAAGAAAACTGGCACTTTTCTTAAATAATGACGTTCTCTTGCTTCTAGGAACATATATTGACAAGAAGTGCCCCTTTGCTGGGAATGTTTCTATTAGAGGTCGTTCCTTGCTGGAACATGCCATAGTGCAAAAATGACTAGAACCATAATTGTCTGCCGTAACTATCTTCACTTTGTGAAGAAATATCAAAGGCAAGATCGTTTATGATTAGCTGTGTTGACCATTGTACTTGCTATCTCATATAAAAAAGTTACAGGCTTGTTTTTTAATCTTTCAGGTATGAGAAACGGCATTCAAATATTGCTGCTCATGTTTCACCTTGCTTCCGTGTCAAAGAGGGAGATCATGTCATCATTGGACAGTGCAGGTAAGAATATCATCTCTGCCAAACTAGTTTTACAGTTTTTAAACTTCCATTCGATTTTTGCAACTATATTGGCTCTGTATTTCACACTTAAACATGCCATTGTCAAAAACTGTTCGATTCAATGTGTTAAAAGTCATTCCTGCTGGGTCTGCTGGCGGTGGGAAGAAGGCCTTCACAGGAGTTTGAACGTGGTCTTTCTCCATTTTTGTTAACGAGCTTTGTATCAAGCGTTCTTCTATTGTTTGCATTGTCAATTTATTTTTATATATATTCGGTCTTTTTTAGACTTGCAGCTTCTATGTTTATTTAAACTCAATTTCTCCTAAATTGAAACACGCCCTACCCTCTGGTAATTTAAAACCCTCTTTATAAGTTGATACCTATAAGATGGCTACTAAATCTAAAATAATACTTCCTCACTTCTTAAATAAGTGCAACACTTTCCTTTTTCGACAGTTTCAAATTAAATGCAACCTTTCTACAGGGATGGACTCGGGCCGGGTGGCCCGACCCGGAACCGGCCCGGCCCACCACTGTTCTGGGCCAGTGGCCCGGTCCGGGTAGGCCTGACCCGAGGTGGTTCCGGTCCGGGCTCGGGCCCCTCAAAACGTGAACCGGCCCGGTCCGGATGGTTCGGGCTCGGTCCGGGCCATTTTATTTTTTTTATTTTTGAATTTTTTTTAAAGTTTTTGGATTGAGTTGGGTATTTTGGGCCATTTGAGGTGGTTTGGGTGTGTGTGTGTGGGGGGGGGGGGGGGGTTAATTAGGAAAAGGCAAAAAAAAAAATACCTGAGGCCTGACCCGGACCCGGGGATTACACGGGCCGGTTCCGGGCCCTCCAATCCAGGACCGGAGGCCCGACCGGCCCTAGGCCCGGCCCGTGCCCGGCCTGAACCGAGTCCATCCATGCCTTTCTACTTGAGGAAAGAAATACTAAGTAAATTGACTTTTATACCCTTAATTATGTACACTCTTCCGTCTCGGCGTCTCCACCTATTTTTACTTTCTCCACCCACCGCCTCCCACCAATTTCATTCCACCACCGCCTCCCACCAATTTCATCTGCGTAGAATCTCTTGGTCTTACATTTCTATATCTCTTCATCTGCCCACCCCACCAAAATATACTTTCATCTTCCCAACATCATCGACTTTCATCACCTGCTAAGCCATTTCTCTATTTCTTTCCCTATCATCTTCATCTTTGATTTTTCCTCCAGTTAGTATTTTAATTACCGCCGAAATGGAAGATATGGATGTAGATGAAACTGATTTTGCTCCCATTAAGAGAATATGCTTGAGACTTGGTGAGTTGATGCTTGAGTTAATTACGAGAGGCCTGGGAATCTGATTTCACTTGGAATTGTTTGTAACCGGCTTTGACGGTCCATTTCAGAGCTTGAAGAGTTACATGTGATTCGATGGACCATTTCTAAAACGGAAAGTAGAGCTTAAAGTGAATCTGATTTCACTTGGAATTGTTTGTAACCGGTTAAAGTACCATTTTGATACTTTTTTCGATTTTATAGCATGAACACTTTTTTTTGACATATTAATACAAGGGTGTATTTGACAATTTTCCTTGTATTAAATATTTATTAATCTATATTAGAATACTTGGTGGAGAATCATTTTAAGATAGAAAAAACAGTCTACACATTGACAATAGAAGAATAAACAACATGGTCGCATCTTCGGGATCATCAGTATCATTTTGAAGCAGTAATTTGAGACCACGATAACACACTTCACACTTGGCACAAAACAATATATAATTGTTCATGAATGAAAAGATGTTTTTAGTTATAGTATGAGCCAACGATTCACTTTAAATATTTCTCGTGATCATTGCATGAGTTGATTTCATTAGACATCGTCACTTTTAAAATCTGAAAAGGAATTTGAGTTTAGAAGGTGTCAAAAAGAGTCTTTAAGTACTTCTATGATGCACTCATACCAACAACAAGGATTTCACCTTCTAATAGTGCTGAAAATTTTAATTCCAAATGCACATTAAAATCGATCGAGTGTTTTGTAGTATGTGTCGGTTTAAATGATAGTAACTCTGGATGCTTTTATCGTAGTTTGTTATGTTTGATCTAGTGTTGTTTGAGTGTGTTACTATTGCCTTAACTCGGTATGATTTTATTTGTTTAAGTCAGATCTAATCAAATATTCGAATTGATTAAATAAATAATATCATTAATTAATAGCAAAGATTTTTAGTTAATTATACTTGGCTCTCCTAGAACTACTCCCATACGGTCATTTGGACAAGTGGATTCTTGCTAGTTGATTTCTCTACATATAGTCAGTCTTATCTCAATTTTGATATTTGCTGTTTCTAAATATTTCACCCTGTTGATTGAGTCATTTTATGTCTCCCATGATCTGTTGGGCATCCTTGATGGGTCTACTTCCACCCATCCTCATTATATTTTGAATATTACTACTGGTGAAGTCATCAATTTTGAGTATTATTATTGATTACAAATAGATTAAATGATTCATTCGTGCTTATTTGCTACTTTATCCAGAGATGTGCTTCTTGATGTTATGAACAAAAAAATTGTAATTCTATTTGAGAACGTCTTTAAGTCACATTTCATGTCAGTAAGTGGCTTGCTCTCGGAAATTTAAAACATTACTTACTCAAGTTAAAAAGTGGGGAAAAATAATTAAAATACCCCAATCTTTGAAGGGATGTGAGATAAACACCTCAAACTTTCATATGTGATTTAAATGCCCCAAACTTTTTATAAAAAGTTATTTTAACACCATGGTCATGTATTATTTATTTCAAAAATGTAAATTTATGGTGTTAATTGCATAATTTAAAATAGCAAATTGAAAACGTTGCAATTATACGAAGTGGAAGGGTAGAACTATTTATTTCATAATGTAAGTTTAGAATGTTAATTGTATCTTCATGAATGGTAAAATATTTGAAATTATGAAATTAACACCAAAAAGTAGCATTTTTGAAAGAAATAATACATGACCATGGTGCTAAAATAACTTTTTATATAAAGTTTGGGGTATTTAAATTACATATGAAAGTTTGGGGTGTTACCTCACACCCCTTGAAAGTTTGGGGTATTTTAATTATTTTTCTCTAAAAAGTGTGAAAATCAATCTATGAAAGGAGTGTTTGGGTTTGCTTAAAAAAGCGCTTTTCAGCTTTTGGCTTAAAAAAAGTTGAAAAGAGTGTTTTCAAATGACAGCTTTTGCTTAAATTAATCACTTAAAAGCTAAAAGCTGGAAGCTGGTAGAAAGGTGCTTTAAACTGCTTCTCACTTTTTCTATTACACAAAAAGTACTTATTTTACCAAACACTACCAACTTTTACTTTTTCAGAATCACTTTTTTCTCAAACACTACCAACTTTTACTATTAATCACTTTTCCCAAAATCGCTTTAAAAAATCACTTTTTTAAAGTTGAAACAATTGCAAACAGACTCACTTATTAGAAAAAGTGTGGCAACAACAAAAAAATGTATGAATTTCTCTGATCCCATCGTCCAAGTTTACCTTTGAAAGGCAGCAACAGAACTGTACGCAGCGCTCCAGCAAGTCCAACAACTTAAACTGTCAAAGCCGATGTGCCGAACAACGAAAAGCCGTAAACAGCTCAAACTCTTAGGCTTTGTTTGCAAACGATTAATTTAAGTGCTTTTGGCTTGTTTTTTTTTTTAAAGAAAAGAGCACTTATTTTACCAAACAATACCAACTTTTATTTTTTTCGGTTTTCGTGTAGAATCTACTTTTTACTTTTTCTATTACACAAAAAACACTTATTTTACCAAACACTACCAACTTTTACTACTAATCACTTTTTCCCAAAAAGTGCTTTTATTTAAGCACAATCACTTGCAAACAGAGCCTTAGTCGGCGATTCTTCATCTTGATGCAGCCCAGGTAAGCCGTCTGGCGTAGCCCTTGTTATTTGTTGATTTCAATTGTTAATTTATTAAATGTTGATTTTTGATAGTATTTGTAATTGTTGGTATTTTGGTAATGGTGATTGGTGAAGGGTTTGTTTGTTGATTTCAATTGTTAATGTATTAAATGTTGATTTTTGATAGATTTGTAATGTTTGGTATTTTGGTAATGGTGATGGGTGAAAGGCTGCAAATTATTTGTTAAAGTTTAATTTAATTTTTTGTAGTATTTCTAAATTAATAATTTATTAATTGTTACTACCTCCGTCCCATTTATATCGTCTCTTTACGGTTTACGATGTTTGACCGACGATAAAGCAAACAGATCCCTGTCCGCACTCAAATTATTTTTAGAAAAAAAATTACATATTCAGAAACAACATTTAAAGCTTTACAAAGTCGCAAAAACCTGAATCAAATTTGATATTTTTTTGATATATAAAGTAAGAAATTAAAAGTGATTTGTGTTGACCAAGTAAATAAGAACTGGGGCAATATAAATGGGACGGAGGGAGTAATTCTCGTAATCACTTTAATTGTAGTATTTCTAGGTTGTTTGAGAAAGAATCCCTGTGTTGCGATTTTATGCAATGGTTCCCAAAGGTAGTAGAGGGCCAAGTATTGATAGTTTTCCCTCGAATAATGTAATTTCTTCGTCAGATAATATCACTCATAACGTTGAAAGTAATGTTAAAAACCTCGAATAGAAGTTCAAATATCAGAGGACGACATTGTTGGTAATCCTGGATTGCGTAAAGCAATTGAAAGTTACGATGTTAATATTAGTTGTTTTATTTAAATTTTATAATTTTGTTTATTGCTATATTCGTGATATATAGAATTTCTTTGTTAATGAGCCCCTACAAGTCACGAGTCCTGGTTCCGCCACTGTTTGAAATGCTGGTAGTTATTAAGAATTATGCAAAGAGAATTTACAGCTCAAGTAATTTTATGCTTTTTTCATTGAGCTACGGTTTTATCTATGTGTGTTTGACACATACATTTGGATAAATCCATGTTTTGAATGAAACCAAAAAGTCATGCTCTTGCAAAATATCATAGCATAATACTACGTAATTCATTATTACACAATAATTTACAAATATGTATTAATGTATACTTACTTTATGGAAAAATTCGTGAAATAGAATTTCAGAATAAAATTATCATATTTTTATTTTGGGAATTTGACTTTAAATCTCACTTCTTGAGTGATATTAGACTTTGCACCTCATTCTAAAAAAACTTTGACTTTGCACTCCGTTTCACTTAAAAATTCTTTGACTTTGTACTCTATTTAGAAATGTTTCTTTGAAAAATATTATGTGATGGGGTGCAAAGTCAAAGTTTTTTTTTCAAAATAGGGTGCAAAGTCCAATATTATCCAAAATGTGGGATGCACAATCAAATTCCTCCTTTTATTTTCTAAATAGAAGTTATTACTGTAAAACTGAAAAATATTACTACGTATCATATTTAAAGTCTGGTAATATCCAAACATGATGCTCATTACTCATATTTAGATATAAAAACATGACAGTCCTATTTTGAAATTATTAAATAGGGTTTACTACAATTCAGGACAATTTATTTTACCTTTTCCATACATCAAAATAATTTGTGTACAAAGTGTAAATTGTTAGGAATTAGGAACAAAAATATTACGCAATAACAAATTCCTTTAATTGTTTTTATCAAAATTTAGACCATAAAATGATCAAAAAAAAAAAAGACCATAAAGAGTAATAAAGCCCATAAAATAGATAATGGTTGGGCTGCCTGCTCCGTATAAAGTAGCCCAAAATTGCACGACAGGGTTTGTATTAGGGCTGCACAAGAATAACCCGAACCTGCATAACCCGCATTACCCGCCCCGCATAACCCGCCTGACCCAACCCTACCCGACCCTACTTAATCGGGTATTTGATTTTAAAAAATATTCATGGATTAAATATATTTGAACCCGCACCTAATGGGTAGGGTTGCAGAATTAAAATTCCAAATCCGATAGTACCCGACCCGGCCGAAGTTCATTTTACTATTATTATGCTACAATGTTTTCTTGGATAATTTCAATTTAAGACCAATGTGCTCTATCTAAGACTTTATGATATAATAATTATAAATAAACATTTACCATTATGACTAGATGATTATTATATACTCCGTATTTACGTTTCCTTCTAAATAAATTTCCTTTACGGAAAGATGTTTTAATACTACCTAATGTTTTTGCTTATAAAAGATACGAGTACTTGTATTTGTTTGTGTATTTTGGAAACAAGTTAATCGAGTTTTAAATTAGTTGCATTAATTTCCCATATGAAAGATGTAACCTGAAGTAATTTTTCTTCAATACCCGACCCTACCCGACTCGTTCATGCATGATTTACCAACTTATTTTGGGTACCGCGGGTTGATTAATAGTCAACCCGAACAAATCGGGTAAACCTAAAAAACATAGCAAACACGACCCAACCGGATGTCCAGCCCTAGTTTGTATCTTTCATACCTCTCTAGATTCTGTGGTGCCAAAAACTGAGAACAAGCTCAGAAGAAGCCAGCACCAGAGTCAAGACACCTCCTGCAACCGAGAAAATGGAGGCTGAGAAGAAGCCAAAGGCCGGGATGGTATCCTCTTCTCTATTTTCTTCAACAATGTTTTCGAATTTCCTGTTTGATCTTTTTTCTCGGTTTGTTAAAAATGTTGATGCTCTCCTAATTTTCCAGTTAATAAGCATACGATACTTCCTCGCTCCCCTAAAATTGTCTTTTTCTATCTTGTCCCGTACCTAATTTGATAATGCTAGTTCTAAATTGTTCTTACATTGTTCTTACTTTATGTGTTCAACACCGCCAATTTTTTTTAGTTTTTTTAATAATCACCTTACCTCCTCAGGTACCAAACGAGGGACAGAGATAGTAAATAATTCTCTACTTCTGCTTAATCTTTTTTATTTTCCTGGGATTAGAAATATTTGCGATTATTTGATGCTTGAACTTAGTGTTGTACTGAAATTTGTTGTTTTCTTAAAGATTATCCTATTATACTACGTATAATTTAAAGTGTTTCTCTATATTTTCTGTAATTCTATAATATAAATTTGCATTAAAACAGAGGATTACACTTCATTATGCAATGACCCTAAGCTATATGCAATTCTTGAAATCTTCTTACACAATGCACAGTTTCAAAGTTCAAACATTTGGAAGAAATACATATGTATATATATATTTATATATATATATATATATATCTATTTAATATTATAGTGTAATTTATTTAGTACCTACATGCTGTACACGTGTGCTTCACTAGTGCAAAAATGTATACAGAGATGAATGTAAATATTATAAGGGTTTTGCTGCGCAATACTCTTATTTGGGCATTGGTTAAGGAATTAAAGCAGGAAGTTTTTTGATTGAAAACCATGGAGTTTGCGTTTTCTACATGTTTCACTGCATTTGTCACGCATCCCAATTAAAATTTTGCATTTGATTTCTTAAATAGTGTCCCAGGGGCACTTTTTTGCCCTTTCCCCCTGTATATGATTCCTTACTCTGCCTGACACGTTTTTTGTTATTCAAATTGAATTTGTAACTGTTTATGAATCTTCTAATCCTGCTAATGAAATTCTTATTGTGTTGCTTTCCTAGACTGTACCAGTTAATCCCAAACCCTTCCTGAACAGTTTGATTGGGAAGACTATTATTGCAAAACTCAAGTGGGGAATGGAGTACAAAGGCACTGAATATTCTTCTCATCTTGTTAACCTCTACATATTATTTGATAGATAGAAGATTCTTAATTTAACATTTAATGGTGATTAATTTAACATTTAATGGTGATTATGAGTGGTCTAAAGCTGTTTATTTTTCTTCTATCCTTCCCTTTGTCAGGGTTTCTTGTCTCTGCTGATTCATACATGAACTTGCAGGTAATAATGCAAAACCAAATTCAGTTTTTTGGGTAGTAATACCTGTTCAGAAGTAATTTTCATTCCTAGTGATCGCTTATAACGGCTTTGAATATATTTCATACTTATACCTCTCTCAGACTTTGGGCTAAGACCAAGTGTATTTTATGTTTTTGAAAACTAGTTAGGAAATGCTGAAGAATTTGTTGATGGGCAATCCACTGGAACCCTGGGAGAGATCTTGATCAGGTATTTTTCCATTAATATTCGGTTCATTCTCTCTCTCCGTCTGGTCAGTTAACAATACTCATTCGCTATCTCTGTTCATCATGGCTTTAATTTCCATATATCGTGAAAATAAAATACAAATTCTTGCTCAGATCAAATGATCTTTGACTCTGTACCTAAGTAGTTAAATTGCTACTCAATAGCAACTCGGTCAAGGGCCGAGTAGCAAGTAGGACCTAGTACTCGGGATTACTCGGTACTATATTAATTAATTTAAAAATATAATTATCCAAAATTATAGTAATATATTATTCTTAAAATCTTTAGATATGATAAAAAGTCCTAATGAAGAAGAAACAAGACAGAAGATAGAGCCATGGAGAGGATTAACTTACCTAGACATGAGGAGGAACCATTGTTGGAATGAGCAAATGTATGAAATACTTTAAACCTAGACTTTTTAAGGTTTATTTCCAATTTTTAAAATACCCACTCATTATTTATAAATTCCACATTATCTCCCTTTAATTAAAACTTTTAAGATTTAACAAAAACAAAATGTTTATGCCTAGCCGAGTAACTCGCTGAGTTGATAACTTACCCAAGTTGAGAAACTCGCCGAGTACTCGGCGATTAACTCAGAAATATTATACGGACCGACTCAAGTAACTAATCGGCAAGGTCACCAACCGAGTTGTGAGTACTCGCCGAGTACTCACCGAGTAGATAACCCAGCTGTGTACACATGGAATGCATATTAAGTAGTTGTAGGTGAACGTTCATCCCATTTAAAGCAAAGAAAGGGAAAAAGCCATGTATAATGTTTTTTCTTTAGTTCAACTGTAAATCTAAAAAATGATTTATTAAGATCGAAATCGAATATGTATTTCCTGTTCCTTTATTTCTTGATAGAGACCTAAGAATATTATTTAGTCTTTTAATATTTTGTAATAAAAAGGGTTTAGGGCTTTAGGCCTTATAACTAAGTAGAGGTGGGCTGGCCCATTAGAGAATGAATAAATAAGGTGAGTGGGGAATAGAAAGGGGAGGTTGGAATTATCGGGCTAGGGACTGGGACTTGGGAGCTGGCATTCTCTAACTGCCTTTGTATTTCTCTGTCATCTATTATACGAAGCTTTCTGTGTTAAGCTCTTTTATTTTCTTCATCTTGTTCGTCGATTACTTGTGAATTGGCGGATAACCTAACATTGGTATCAGAGCAACGATCTGGTTACCTGTTCATGATCGGTTGATCGCCACCAGAGGAACGATGGAAGCTAGGCTGGAAAATTTTAAACGCGCGCTGGAGAAGAATCGCAAAATGATGTGCGAAGAAGCCAGGCAGTCTCGCGATGATATGAGGAACACTCGCGATGAGATTAGGAACAATCGCGAAAATTTGCGACAGGAGATGGCTGAGTTGCGCGCACTGTTGATAAAGCAGAACGACGGACATGAGCGAGGAAGGTCGAGAACCTCAACTCGCGATGAAGTGCGGAAGACTCGCGATGAAGCAGGAGGTCGGTCGCGAACTTCTTCTCACAGTTCGCATTCCACTTCGCGTCTTGGGACACAGGGATCGCAGAATTTACCTGTATTCAAAGGAGATGACCCCCAGGGATGGATACTTAGGATGGAACGATACTTCAGCCTCAACAGTACTGCGGAAAAATATAAGGTTAGAGTTGCAGAAGAAGCAATGGAGGAAATGGCGTTCACTTCGTTTCGATTTTGGGAAATTGAAACGAGAGAAAAGAATTGGGAAAGTCTGAAGGAAGCAATGATTCGGAGATTCCAACCTACACACAGGCGGAAGACAGAAAACCTGGAATTATCACGATCGAAAAGAACTTCTCACAGTTCACATCAAAGTGTGACGTGATCAGCGGAAAAATCTCCTAGTTCGCACTCGCGAACCGTATCTCCCAGTTCGGAATTCGAAGTTGATGCCCCCAGTTCGCAGATGTCTTCACAGATTATATCACAGGATTCCTTGCTAACATCTTTTAGCAGTTTGGAAGTTTCATCTGGAGTTGATGTTTCCAGTTCTCAGACTTCTTCGGGAGCCTATTCTTCATCACCTAGGGCAGAGAAAGTCACAGAGGGAGATGATGAGAGCGAGGAGAATTCGCCAGTGACCATTGGACGGGAAGATGGCGCAATTGCTAGTTTTATCAAGTATGAGTCCATCAAGTCAGACTCAAGAACCAATAATCTCAAGATTCTTCAGGTACGTGATACTGCTGCTTGTGTGGCCAAGTCCAAAATGACTTCTAGGTTGGTACAGGAGATGAACTTGCCTAATGTGTTAAGGTCTGAAATGGTGTACTGTCATTCAGTAAACATTACTTTGGAAGGGTTGAAGTCAGTGAACCAGTTTGATAGATTCATATGTGAGGGTGTTACTTCAAGGATGGATAATCAAAATGGGTTGAAAGGAGGAATTATTGGGAATTGGAGGGAAAAGGGTGACTATGATACTGATGATAATGATAATGCTGAGATGTTTGTAAGGGTTGACAATGATCTTATTCCTGGTCTAGTACCTGATGCATTATTCTTGGGTGAAAGTTTTAGGGAAATACCCGTATATTGTATACCTGTTCAATATAGAAGTGTAGGTTTTGATTACAGGGTTCACATGGCAAGTACCGGTCCAAGGCTCAAAATACTCAGTAAAAGAGATCAGGAGGGGGAAGATGATAGGGTGTTGAGCACAATTGTTTGTAGGATCTGGATGGAGAATTTTGTTGCTATATTGACAACCAGCACCAAGTCATTGAGGGTACAGATGTGGTAATATTCCAAGGTACTTTAGCAAGACTACTGGGGCAGAATGATCCGCAGAATTGTGCAATTGAAGGATCAGTCCTCACTCACTTCAATGGCAAATCTGGGATGGCATTTAAAAGTTTCAGTTCGATACTATCTGCAATATGGGACTCCTCTAATGTTGAACTGAGATGGATTGATGAGTTTGTTCTTAACAGCATAGTTGAAGGAAAAGTTCAAAAAGTAAAGGAATTCGATGAGGTCTTCGCTTTTAAGAATCTGGAAATCCTTCTTCTCAAACTTATTCTGGTTTGTCAAACTACTCCACTCATTAGTGATACAAACTATTTGCGCCTTGAGCTTCCTTTTTGGAAAAATAAACTAGAGAGCTTTGCAAAAAGCATGCTACTGGATGTTGGATGGAATCAGAAGACTACTCTCACAACACAGGCAGGGCTAAGTGGAGAACTAAAACATAGGTGTGTCACTATAGATTTGAAAGGGGAGGTTCCAGTTCTGCATGGGAAATACAGTGACAAGAATTACTATATATGGTTTGATACAACAATGGGGTGTGGGTCAATCATTTCATGTTACAGAGATGAATGGGAAAAAGGGAGGAAGAATCCTAGGAATGTGGATCTCTTCCAATGTATGGGCAAGAACAAGGAGCCTTTTCATACAATAATAGTCCCAGCTAGCCTACTGGGAATGGAGGAAAACTTGAATGTTATGAAAACTATCAACCCAGAATACTTGTACTATGAAGCAGGAAATGATTCAAAAAGAAAAGGTGTTGGAGCCATTGGAAATGAGGTAAAATCAAATAGTGGATCATCAAGTGATTTCAGAAACTTCATCAATTGTACCCTGAGTTTTATGGCCAAGGATTCGGTTAATGGATATGGTTTCCTCATTCTTGATACTGAAGGCAAATGGAATGTCCAAGCCATGATGTATTCTGAAGAGTCTGGTGCAGAAAACCTCTATGAAATACCTAGAATTGTAGGTATCTACTTCCAGGAGGAGTGGCAGCCAGTTGTTTCTGCTATTGTTGAGGAATTGCCCGATGAGAATGGTTCTATAAGGGTTGAAGCACTGGGAGTTGGCCAGGTTTTAATGAAGTATCATGTAACAATGCACCTGCCTCAGCTGCTTGCTATGGAAAAAGTAATGGAAATGGTTCAGTTCATGAAGTTCAGGGTCCTGAAATTTGGAAGATATTGGGAAGGACGAGGCGCAAAGATGAGGAAGAAGCTGTTCATTAGAACTGTCTCCCATGACCCACCTTGAGGACAAGGTGTTTGTCAAAGGGGGGAGTGATGATAGAGACCTAAGAATATTATTAAGTCTTTTAATATTTTGTAATAAAAAGGGTTTAGGGCTTTAGGCCTTATAACTAAGTAGAGGTGGGCTGGCCCATTAGAGAATGAATAAATAAGGTGAGTGGGGAATAGAAAGGGGAGGGTGGAATTATCGGGCTAGGGACTGGGACTTGGGAGCTGGCATTCTCTAACTGCCTTTGTATTTCTCTGTCATCTATTATACGAAGCTTTCTGTGTTAAGCTCTTTTATTTTCTTCATCTTGTTCGTCGATTACCTGTGAATTGGCAGATAACCTAACATTTCTTCCAGGATATCTTTCCCTATAAGCCTTCAAAATGGATCATGTTTCCCTATAAATTTATGCCTCAGAATGGTTCATGTTTCCCTATAAGTTTATGCCTCAGAATGGTTCATGTTTCCCTATAAGTTTATGCCTCAAAATGGGTCATGTTTCCCTACAGGAAAGATTGTACAGGTACAGTCTTGTTATAAGTTTAATAACAATCTTTAATCTTATATCTTTGCTGCCGCTTCTCATATTTACAGATGTAATAATGTCCTATATCTTCGTGGGGTACCCGAGGATGAAGAACTGGAGGATGCAGCCGACCTTGACTAGAAAGAAGAGGAGGCAACCACCTAGAAATTGAGAATATGGCTTGTTGTCGGAGTGTTGTAGTGGGAATGCCTTTATTAAGAAAGCAACAACATTTTGCAGATAATGAAATCATTATACGTATGAAAGCAGTTTCATGCTTTGAAACCATGTGGTTTAGATCTTTGATCTACCTTCTGCATCAGCTATCTATCTAGAAAAGTTATTTGTATAATTCATGTTGTTTGGTCTAATCAGTCCAGATGGTAAAAAATACAGAACATGCCTGGAGACTTGGAGTTCAATTTTACAAACATATTCTCCGTCCCTAAGCTGCCACTTCCTGTTTTGTATACTTGCTCTGTTTTCTTAACAAATCAAAATCATGTGGTTTCCACCTATTTATTTAAAAGAGACGAAAGTTATACCAAAATGCCTATGCCTATAATATCAAAGGGAGGAGAATTCCAAAAATAAGAGAAATATTTTCATGTTATTAAAGCAGGGGTGAATTTGTAAAATTCCTTAAATAAAATTTACTCCCTCCGTCCCTGATTGTTCTTCCAAATTAAAGTGGCACAGTGATTAAGAAAGTGGGAATTATGTGGTGGAGAGTTGTGCAGAGAAGAGAGAAATGTTGTAAACCACAAATTCTTTGCCAAAAAGGGAAAATGAAGTTCTTTTTGGGACGGACGAAAAGGGAAAGTTGGAAATAAATTTAGGGACAGAGGGAGTATTACGTACTGTAGTACTACGCATATCTAATTTAAAAAATATCCTTATAGAAGTTGGAGTTGCCGGGCTAACATTGCCAAACCATTGCTCTGGCCAGGTTAACATACCTAAATTAAATTGCAATATGCGGATTTTAGGGTTTACTGATGATAAAGCTAAATAAATTTTAATAATTAAAGTTTACATATTCGAAAATCAATTTTAGTAATTAAAGTTTACATATTTAAAACTTTTATAAAATTTTATAAAATTGCAAAATCCAAATTAAACTATAGTACGAATTAGAAATTGTTATGCTAAATAAATAGATAAAAAGAAACTATATTGACCAATTAAAATTGACTTTGCAATTCATTTTGAGGCAGAAGAAATATAAAATAACAGCAATCAAATATATGTCCTGTTATTGTAAAAAAATATATGTCCTGTTATTACACAAATGTTTGAACAAATGTTTTATTGGCTCTATCAATTTAATATACACTACATATAACATATATGCACAAGACACCTCTTTCTGTTTTCTTACGGGATACTAACACCTCTTTCTATTGTATTATTGTTGGATTGTGTTGAAATTTGTAATGCCTACTAAATTATGTGATCATATTGATTGGTTTTATACTATGCTCTAAAATGTACTTCTTACATTTTTAACAAAACTTAAAATTTATTTGAAATTAGACATGCAATATATACGCATATAATACTTATTAAATTTCTATCAATTTTTATTAATAATGTTATTTAAGTGAAATTCACAAGAACAATTTATGCATTTATAGATTCTATAATAATAATCCATGTTGAGTGCTTATAAGAATAATTTGTACTAGCTATATTGTTTGCATGATCAAATTGAAGTGAATTCAAACTAATATACATTTAGTACTATCAACACTTACCTTCACTTTTCCTTTTACCACTCTCAGTTTCGGTTAACCTAGAGAAAACCACATATGATGGAAATGGTATTGAGATGATATGTGTTTTAATTTGAATTTAACTAGAGTAGAAGAATGGGAAAGAGAAAAGTGGAGATTATTCTTAGGAATTTCACCTTTTATTTATAGTATAGAAATGATATTTGTTATCATTTTTATTAGAATTATTATAAATAAATTGGAGAGAAGATCTAGTAATCCAATTTTAACTTGAGGCAATTTATGTTGATAAGCTATAATTACGATTGAAGAGGAACTTGACCAAACGGTTCATCCGTCCATACAATCCAACAGGTTAGGCGCTGCTATATCTCCAGGAGACCAAGGATTGAATCTCAAATAAGAGTTCCTATACTATACACCCGGTTGTATATGTACACCCAGTTTTTTTTGTAATTTTTTTCATCTTTAGGTCCATTTCATACGCACTATTTTATTCTCTCATGTCCTTTCGTAAAAGGATCGTATGAGGTACGCTGCTTCACCCAACTCGATCTAGCTCCCATATCTGAAATCCAGTATCTGCCGGTGCCTCAAAGGGTTGCCTTTTCCCCAGATTTTTTTTGGATCCGTTGATACTAAAGTTTTGTTCTTCTGTTCTCATATCATTCGATACTCATTTCCAATTTGTACCTAATCTGATACTCTCAACTATCATTCTTTATTTTATTTCTTATATTTATATCCTTGAGTCTTAATTGATAAGAGTATTTAAAATGGACACTTGTGAAATTGAACTAAAAAAGTCGATGACTATTTGAATAAAAGATAGACATCTTGATTTAATTGATTTATTATCAATTGTTCAGAAAAATTACAAAGTGAGTTTTAGCGTCTTTCTTGGTCAAATGTTAACTGATTGATGCACTTGTATAATACGATGTATGTTGATATACATATGATCTTGTGACTAGATTCTCTAACTCTTTTCTAATTTTATACTTTGAGTTTATTTTGATTGTTATATATCTCATACGGCATAAATATAGAGATCATTTAGACAATGAATAAAATACATTAAAATAGTATTTAAATGAGCATTGGTGCAATTCTAATGAGCATTAGACCTATTTTGTTGAATATTAGGAGTCTAATATTAAGATCTTTGCTTCATATTATTTAATTCACTCTATTTTTTTCTTTTATAATAACTTATTAAATTATATATATAATCAACTCCTATGAATTTCAATATGTGAATGAGTGAATCTAACGTAATACGTAGTATGATACTTTTAACATATGCATTGATATAACATTTTAAAAAATGAGCATACCATCAGTATCAAATGAGCATGTATAACTTACACAATGTGCATTGATATGAAAATCGTAAGGTTTGGTAGTTCAACATCACGACATTTTTATTGAGTATCAAACATCCTCCATTGAGATGAAATCACGGTTTCTATTAAATGAGCATTAAGAAACTTTTAATGAGTATCAGATCTATTCTGTTGAGTAGTTTTTGTAATTTATGAGAAAATCTCAACTCCTGTTAAATGAGTATCATCTAAATTACTTCGTTGTTTTAAATTACTTCGTTGTCTTCAACCCTAGGTGATATCATCTGATCTTCGGAATCAGGGACGTCGGCCCAACTGGAGGCATCGACACAGTCTTCAACCACCACATCTGCATGCATGACCAAGAATGGCTCGTTTTTCGCCATTAATGGATCTACAAATCCAAAATTTGTATCGATGGGAGGGCTTGACAACACAGGGTGCAAAAATCTGAAAAATGGAGAGCAGAGTTGAACATACAGATGGGGTGTTCGAATGAGAGATAGAGATAGAGAGATAGATAGATAGATAGATAGATAGATAGATAGATAGATAGATAGATAGATAGATAGATAGATAGATAGATAGATAGATAGATAGATAGATAGATAGATAGATAGATAGATAGATAGATAGATAGATAGATAGATAGATAGATAGATAGATAGATAGATAGATAGATAGATAGATAGATAGATAGATAGATAGATAGATAGATAGATAGATAGATAGATAGATAGATAGATAGATAGATAGATAGATAGATAGATAGATAGATAGATAGATAGATAGATAGATAGATAGATAGATAGATAGATAGATAGATAGATAGAGAGAGAGAGAGAGAGAGAGAGAGAGAGAGAGAGAGAGAGAGAGAGAGAGAAATATGGAAAGACAGGAGAGAGGGGAGCAGGTATATGGAGTTATAATGAGTTAAATGGTCGATGGGGATAATAAATATGGATAGATGTAATAAAGATGGTAAGGGTATTAGGATAAAATGATATGGTAAAAGTTGCTAAAATAGAAAAGAATGAGATAATATTGGGATGTACCGAAATGGAAAGTGGGAAGGTAATTTAGGGATGGAGGGAGTAACTATTTTCATAATGAAAATGTAAAAAACACGAAAGTAAATATTAAATAAAATTATTTAAAGTAAAAAAAAAAAACTAGTTCTATAGTGAGAGAGTGTCTGAACTGGACGAGGGATGACATCCAGCCACCCTCCGTCGGTCTCTTGAGATTTTTTTTCGGGCTTTACTCTAAAACTCGTGGTTTGGGGGTTTTCCGGTGGGTTCTTATTAATCCATATATGAGTGGTGTAGGTTGCTTCCCTTTCTGACTCCCCGTTCGGTCTCCTGGTGGTTGAATCATGAGCAAACCTCAGTGGTCTAGATGATTGAGGTATGATCCGGTACTATTTCTCAACAGTAGTTTTAGAGCTCTAGTGGTTACCTCCTCTTGCAAAAGACGGACACTCACCGGAAGTCTCCCCCAGCCTGGTAATGCCTCTGTTTCTACACCATGGGTCATCTTGCTAAGTCGGATAGTCCCTCCTTTGGACATCCTCTCAGGTATAATAGTTGAAATCCTAGGGTCGCCGAAGTGCCACCGGGTTATGTATACATGGGTAGATTTGTACTCTTTGTGGATAGATCTACCGGTGGAAACCCTGGATCTAGTGTTGCATGTGTAGAATCTGTCTCTTGTTGAGTAGGTCTACAGAACCCTAGGTGCTGGTTCAACTTTGCATGAATGGATCTACTTTGTATCTACTTGGATCCACTGTCTATCCTTGTAACTAATTTTCGTGCACTGTTTATCTATGTGATTGATTTGTTTGTCTCATTTAGGGGATTTGGGCAAATAAGCCCTCAAACTAATTAAAAAAAGTGCAAATAAGCCCTTATATAGGAGGTTTTTTCCGGCCGTCGTCATTTGGAGATGTTCCCGGTTGAAATTTTTGATGAATTTTTTTGAAAATCTTCTTCATTAAGTTTAGTTAAGTCATACCAAATTTCAGCTAAAAATTCAACTCAGAAGGCAGTCAAATGATTTTCTGAAATATATTGCGCTGTTTAACTGTGCAGTTATCTTCACAAATTTATTTGTCTGCTTTCCCGATTGAAGATTTAGCTGAAATTTGGTATGACTAAACTAGACTGAATGAAGAAGATGCTCAAAACATTTCATCAAACAATTCCACCAGGAACCTCTCCAGATGCCGATGGCCGGACAGAACCTCTTATATATGGGATATTTGCACTTTTTTTGTTAGTTCGAGGGCTTATTTGACCATTTTCGCTCTCATTTATATTATCATCACTTGTTCTATAACTTGCTCTTGCATGTGTTTTTAATAATTCTTCTGCTTTTGGTCTGTTTTATACTTTTATTGTGATAGTTTCCGACTTCTAGTAATACTGATGGTTTGTAATCTCTAGTTGGCTAAGGCACCTGAGGTTAAGGTTAGGGGATTCCCTTATGATCAAGCCACTCCAGTGGCCCCGGATATGCGTAGCCCTTAGTTTGTTACCTAACCTTCTAGGGTTAGCCCCTTTATTACCCTCAATTCAGTTATCTGTGTGTATTGTGTTCCTTACTATGTCTTTCAATATGTATGACATGCATGATTCCCTTTGATGGTAAATCTGAATTTCATATCTAGAAACAGAAAATAAAATGTTTGTTATTATAATAGAAAGTTTATATAGTTGTTACTGATCAGTATTTAAATTTTGAGGATAAACTTAAACAAATAGAAATGATTGAGACATCTTGCTCTACCATTTACCTAAATTTATCTCATTTTGTCCTTGAAAAAGTAGGTATCCTAGAATTTGCTAAGGAAGTTCGGGATAATTGGAATCTCAGCACACACATTTCTTTACATGGCAAATCGTTTTTACATGAAAAATCCTAGAATTACACTATCTGACCTTATTTGGACAAGGGCATTGGCGATGAGCGTCGCTTGCTTTGGATGGGCGTTGGACTTGCCCCACATTAGGTCGTTATTTGGCCCTTTCCTCCTTATGGGGTTTCGGGGTCAACCCTGTATTGGGTCAATTACTCCAACAATATTAATTACAAAAAAACGGCTATGTCATACCTTGGTACAACTAGGGACGGACCTATATTTGTTCAAAAGTGTTATGTGAATACCCAAAAAATTTAACTAGTAGTGCAAGAAAGTTTTTACTTGGACAGTAAACCGTCCCAGACCAGATCAGACCAGTTCAGACCAGACCAGACTTGAATAGTTATAAAAATACAAAGAGACTAGACATTACCAAACCAGACCAATTCAGACCAAACCAGATCAGATGAGATCAGACCAGACCTGACTTGACTAGCAAATTACAGTCCAAATAAAAACATCCTAAAAATACATGTATATGAGTGCTAGTGTTAAAATTTATGTATATGTATATGAACGCCTAAAACTTGTAAAATTAATATCCAAGATCCTAAATATAACTTGTATACGTATATGTACAACCGGTTGTATATACGATAGTATAATGTAACTTGTGTACTGTGTAGCGCCTAAATACTACGTGTTTTATATAGGGAGAGAATGAGTACTTTTTTTTAAATAAAAATTAACATCATTGATAATACTTCTTCCTCAAAACCAGGTTCCAAATTAGCCTCTCTAGCCTAACACTTGTATTATGACTCCAAAATAGGGAGAGGGTGAGCACACTTTTATTAATTGTATTATTTTGAAAGAGTACATCATATGATGTGATCATGTATACACACTAGCTAGTACACAAAATCATCATCCTTCTAGGCAGTAATGCCACCACTTGGAATGCAAGCTAGGGAAAAAAGAATGAAATTTTTAGTTAAAAATACCAATTAGTAATTAATTACTGCATCCCCCAATAAAAAAAATCAATTACTGCATGACAAAAGAGTTGAATTCAAAGGACCCATAGTCAAGAAGCTCTTCAATCATCTCTTCAATGTGATCATCCTCCAGTGGCTTGAAAAACTCTGAATCTGTGCTTCCCATTTCCTCACCCTCCTCTTTTGTCACTGTCCAATCAGCCGTCGACTGCCCCTCCATTTGATGCATCCCCTCGGGCAAAAACGTCGACCTGCCCGAGGAAAACAGATGTTGTTGTGGAGGCGGCAGCGATGTGCCCGCATTGTCCATCTGCAGAGAGGCCATGCAGCATTTCTGCAGTTTGGCCATTAAAGCGGGAGAGAGCGTAGAGGAGGATAATGGCTCGTTTGGGTTGAATGGAAAATTGGTTCTTGCTCTTGGACCGGTAATTATCCTTGCTGCTTCATCATAAGCCCTTGCGGCATCTTCTGCAGTCTCAAATGTCCCAAGCCAAACTCTGGTTTTCCTGCTCATCACAGAACATAAATACATTGTCTTTACTGTTAGTTACTACTCTTCACTTAATTAAAGAAAACCCAAAGTCCCAAAGTGAAAACTTGTCAAATTATTGTAAAGTGATCACACTGATCAATTTAGTTTGAAATAAAATTTGAAGTCTTAATATGATATCAGAAACAAATAAGTTGTAATGAAAAATACTACGCCAAATTTGAAGTGTTTGACTACCCTTCTTTAACGTTGAACTTTTAAGATGAAATATGAAGTCTTAATAGTTATAACCAGAAAAACTTACAATAAAGGATGACGGATTTCGGACACCCAAGAACCCCATTGCCGCTGTCGAACGCCACGGTAACGTTGTTGCTGTCTCGCCATTGTTGAATTAGGAGCTAAAGCTTCACTTCCAGGTCTTCCCTCTTATTTTTTTCTTCCCTTTTTTAGTATAAGAAAGTGTAGAGGGGCTGAGGCTTGACTGAGTGGCTGGGGATATGGGGGGTTTTTGTAGTGGAGTGAATGGCAAATTCAGTGTTAATTTTGTATGGTTTTTTCTTTCTGTTTAATTTGACCTTAAAATCCAATGACATCTAGTGTGGTCTGCTATCCAAATCCCAAAATATTTAATTAATGATGGACCCCACATTCCCAAAGCATGGCTTTAAGGAGTGTTGGATCTTCATTAGTGGGGGTGCCGGGTCTATGCCACATCATGGGGCCATTTCTCATGAATAGATTTTAGGGAGATGCATGGAGCCAAGGTCATAAATCATAATATACCCTTCTCAAAATTGTCAATCTATTAGTTTTCACTCATCATATGTATGTACTATATACGAAGTATTAGCTTGCGGTTAAATTTGAAATCAAGACTTAGGGGTGTTTGGATCTGATTATCAAAACTGATTTTGCTCCTTCAGGGAGCAGAAGCAAAAGCTGGAGTGTTTGAGTGAAATTCCAGAAGCACTTCTGTAGCTCTAATTTACTCTAAGAATCAATTTTTTTAAAAACTGGGGGTACCAGCTTCTGAAAAACTGATTCTGATTCTGCTTCTGCTCTTAAAAAAGAAGCAGAAGCAGAATCAGTTCCAAACACCCCTTAGACACAAAGAATGAAACTTGTAGAAGTATAGATTATCTTTTTTTACTGTAAAAATATATTCCCCTCTCTTAACAACTTTGAAATCTCTATTTTCGTCCGTCCTAATTAAACTTTTGATTTTCCTTTTTGAAAAAGAATTTGAAATTTACAACATTTCTTACACATTTCTCTCTCATTTGCAAATTCTCCACCACACAATAGTCACTATCTTAATCCACGTGTTGTTTGTAATAACGAAGTCTTATTAGGGACGAGGAAGTAGATTATTATATTACTATACGGTGACTATGTAACAATATTATGCGTTACTCGTATTTTTGTAAATAAGTTCTATTTTTGTAATATCTTTGAAATCACTCAATTTTTTAGACGATTTATAATTGAGAAATGGGAAATCAGATGGGACGGAGAGTATATAAGATTTGTGGTCATTATGATTGTCACCATATATGTTACAATATTACGAACATTTCATATTAATTATGATGTGATGCTATAGATATAATTATAACAATATTTGTATTATATTTGTACACTCTTCATGTCTAAAATATCTTACAAATTAGGTTTTGTACGGAGATTAAGAAAATGGAAATCGTGTGGTGCAGAATTGTTTCAATGAAAGAGAAATGTGTAAGAAATGATTGAATCACAATTTTTTGTCAAAAAGAAATGAGAGTTTCATATAGGATGAACGTAATTAAAATGAAATTGGGAAGGTAATTTTGTTTTGGGAGGGAATATATGTTACTAGTACAAGTTTTGATATTGGTGACTTGTATATTGTGTGCAAGGCGGATTCATCCTGATTGTAATAATGAGGTGAAGTTTAAGACAAGAAAAATTACATGTGTATTACGGAGTACCAATTTAGGTCTTCAACTATGTTGTAAAAACCGGACCGGTGAGCGACCCGGTCATGTGACTGGGTCACGGGTCAACCCGGACCCGGAGGGTCAACCCGGTTAAAAGCCGGAAAACCGGTCAACGATTATACGTCTATATAATAATAACAAACATATAATTATATACACTCTCATTATATATTTTTATTTGTATTGTACATTTATATTATAATTTGGCATGATTTTCATTCTGAAATAAATATATAAATATATTACATAGTTTTTCTTTTTAGGGAATTGAAATTGCAATTTTATTGGTTTAAAACATGCATTAAAATTAAAAAAGAAATTACTTTTTGTTTTTGGAAAAGACCGAAAACCGGGTTTTCCCGGGTTTTTCGGGTTTCTTGGGTCGGGTCTAGATCAGATTTTTTCGGGTCAGCCGGGTTTTTCCGGTTTTTGACCATTTTCGGGTTTTGAAGAAACCGAACCGGATTTTTGTCAGGGTCACCGGGTTCCGGGTCAACCCGGCCGGGTCGGGTCGGTTTTTTAAACATAGGTCTTCAACACAAAAATATTCAACACAAAAATATGACTAATATGTTTTTTGGATAAAAACATGATTACTCATTGTGTACGAGTAACTAGACAACAATCATTATAGTATACTTTAGAGTGATAAAATGTTCGTAGATGACGAGTCACTAAAAACTATTCAATAAATATGTCATTTTTTGAAAAACTTTATAGTGAGTTGTGCTTCTATCTTTTGAGGAAGCGGTCCAGTTCAATTGGTCACAGATTCACCCTCTCTTATGGGAGCTTCCGATTTCACTACTCAATGAAGTGAATTTGATTTCAGTTTATCTCCGGGCTAACTCATCAGCCCCTCCCCCGATCCCCTTGGCGTAGTATGACATTTAATTAATATTCCTCTATTTATCTGACTTTACCGGCTTTTCCTTTTTTCAATTCTTCCCAAACAATCAATTTTACCTTAATGGAATCTCAACTACGATTTCTTTTTTACTTTCTTACTTCCGTATTTGAAATGGTGGTCTTGCGTAGCAACACTGAACTTTTTTTTGACATGTGAGAACACATATACGAAGTACTTCGTATTTCTTTTGACGTCCAACCAGCACCTCCGATTTCCATTCTATAATTTTACTTTGGGGTACTTTCTTACTTTTGACGTATTTCTTGGAACCTAAAAACTTATCAAACACAAGATTTGCCAACCGATTTCCATTCTATAATTTGTTCCTGGTTTACTAAGAGCATCTCCAATACTAAAATGTGCACGGTGCACATGTGGCATAAGTGATAGCCACATAAATATTAGCAAATAAATTATCTCTCTCCTTATTTGAATGATTTTATACAATTGTGGTAAGTTTTTCCCTACAATATCAACATTTAGACGATCTCCTTGACATTGTGGAGAAAAAGTTACTAAATCTATATAAAATCATTAAAATAAGGAGAGAAAGAATTTATTCACTAATATTTATGTGGTTATCTCTCATGCCATATGTGCATCATGCACATTATACCATTGGAGATGCTCTAATGAAATATATTTTTAATTTTTTTTTTTCGAAATTCAACAAATTCATGAAATTCAATAGGTTATTATGCTCAATCATATTTTTGTCGCTAAACGGTAATTTAATCCAATTAATCTTTCACCTTCTCATTTTATATCTTTCACTTATTTTTTGAAGATTAGATTGGTAAAATAACAATTTTATCTTCTGTTATTTGCTTAGGGGTAATCGAAAGAAACCGGCCAGTTTGATTTCTAATACTCCGTACTACGTATATAGGCTCATAGTTATTTGTTTGAGTTTCAACCATTTCACATCGTCAAATTTTAGTAAACAAACGTTAGATACGAAACGGAATGATCATTTTTTCGTTCATTGCATCACATTAAAGAGATGCCGGGTACCAATAACATATCTCACGTAATGATAAATATACGTAGGTCACAAGTTGAATGTTTTTTATTGAAATGGTTTCAATCACATGTGAGATCATATCACATCAAACTAGCTTACATGACAACATACCAAATAAAACTTCCACAAATTTAGGATACACATACAATAAATGTCTAACAAATCAAAATAGATTGGACCAGATCGACTTAAATGAGTCAGACTAAATCAGATTAGATCATATCTGACTATATTAGAATTGAAAATTCCAATTAAAGATGTCCTCAGAACTACTCCCTCCGTCCAAAGACACATTATTCCCTTTTTGGCAAACAAAACGGTGCAAAACAGTGTCAAACAGTGTTCCCCCTAAAGATGTGTGCAATTCAATATGTGCCTTTTATATAGGGATGGAGGGAGTATTTCTCTATCAATTACGAACCCCGATCCTAAAATTGAATATCACTGTATGGAGAATTTCTCTAAAAATTAAGAGAGGAATCAGTTTTATGGACTATTCAATAGAAAATAACAAATTCTAAAAGAATCCTACGCTGATTGTGGGACCTATATAATACTCCCTCCGTCCCATATGAATGTTTATGTTTGCTTTTGACACAGTATTTTAGGGTATAAATTAATAGAACAGAAAAATCCCTTTTGCCCCTTATCTTTAGTTACTAGACAATTCCAGTAAGGATGTTTTTACTTGGACTGTAATTTTCCCCAGACCAGACGAGACCAGTCCAAACCAGACCAGACCAGACCAGACTTGGATAGTTATAAAAATACAAAGAAATCAGACCTTACCAGACCAGACCAGACCATCAAATTACAGTCCAAGTAAAAACATCCTAATTCTCAGACTCGAACTGCAATTTTCAATCAAATCTTCCATTTGCATTGGGTTTTCCATCTTCATCGAACTTCTTAATCATATAGATTCCTTATTTTTCAATTTCAGCTCCTCATTTTTGTCAATAATCTCAACTCTGTTTTTCTCAAAAAATCAAATGCAGTTGCAGCCAACAGGTCATCATCCACATAAGAACCCTCTCCCATCTTCTCCGCACCAGAAATTTCAGAAAAGATTTTCGAGTAGAACATGTCATTAAGTTTCTCACCTCTGGTAGGGCGGCAAAAAATCTCAGATTTGTTGAAGACTTTATCCCTTTCTTCACTGGCCATGCCGCTTTCAGAGCCATCGACCGTATTTTCTTTGAGGCTGCAGGGATACGTCGGAGTTCGGATACATTGGGAATGAGCCACACGCGTCGTAAACGAACCGAATGGAGTCGAATAATAGATTTTGTATTTGTATTTGTATTTGTTTAATTTTTTTGAATACGAATTCGAATTCAAATATCAAACAAATACGGAGTATTAATTTCGATTTGTATTTGTATTTGTTTAACAATACGAATAGTTAAAGAATCATATATGAATATCGAATCACTTTAAAATAACTTTTCTTACACTTGGTATTTTTTATGTTTTAAATGCATGCTATTATTTTTTTGTAAATGCATGCTATGACTTAATATGTGCTCTTAGAAAAAAAGTTCAAAGAATCAATGCATTTTTAGATGGTGCACAATAAACTAAAGTGAATTAATTTTATGATTAATACTACCTCTGTTCTCTTCTAATTGCAACATTGGACTTTTTGCACTATTCATGTATTCTACTTTGACAACATTTTATTTATTAATGTATCATAAATTAAAATTTTAAAAAAAAAATTGTTAACTTCTTATCAATCTAAATTTTCAAAATATGATTTTTTTTTTTAAATTTTTTACTAATAAGGAATGAAAAATATTAATGGTCAAATTTGTGCATTGGCAAACGTGAAATGTTGACTGTTGCAATTAAAAAGGAAGGGAGGAAGTATATAAAAATCTATTTCAAACTTTTTGAAATAAATTAAACACTAACCCACACATTAGAAATTATACTTATAATGTGTGAAATAAGTTGATAATTGTATATATCAAAGTCAAACAACTCTAATTTTATTCTTCAAATCCAATACATAATTATTTGTATTGTATTTGAAAGACATTTGAACCAAAAAAATGAATTGTATTCGTATTTATATTCCGATTTATTACAACTGGGCTTGGAATCTGTATGTAAAAATTTATATATGGATTACACTTTGAGGGTATTGCTATCTTTTAAAATTTATTATAGTTTCATTATTTTCATCATTATTATTATTATTATTAATAGTGATATTACTATTACGATTATTATTAATCAAATATATTTGATTAATATTGGAATCGAATACACTGATATTCTTATTTCTATTTGACAACAACTCGAATCAAATTTAACAGGGAAAATGGAAACTAATAATCCAACCTTTTAGTGGTCTTCTTTTAATAGTCCTACCTTTTCGTTATTCATGAATAATCCAACCTTTGCACCTCATCTTCATTCACTAGTCTCTGATCGGTTGATGACCTGCTATTCCAAGTTATTTTCTTATCTTTGCAAATATTATCTTTGTGAAAGGTGGAATTTATGGTATGATAGTTTGCAGAGATAACAAAATAACTCGGAATAGCAGGTCATCAACCGGTCGGGGACCAATGAATGAAGATGAGATGCAAAGGTTGGATTATTCATGAATAACGAAAAGGTCGGACTATTAAAAGAAGACCGCTAAAAGGTTGGATTACTAGTTTCCGAACTCGAATCGTCTTATACGAATTCGAATCGCGAATCGAGCACAAATTATTTGATTCGTTTACAACTCTACCCTTGATGAATTAAAAGAATCAGGGGTGTTTGGAACTCATTCTGCTTCTACTTTTTTTTTAAAGTAGAAGAAGAATCAGAATCAGTTTTCAGAAGCTGGTCTCCCTCACCTTCTAAAAACCGCTTCTAGGAGTAAATTAGGACACTAGAAGTACTTCTGAACTTTCACGCAAACACTCCAACTTCTATTTGTGCTCCCTAAAGGGACAAAAGCAATTTTAAGAATCACATCCCAACACCCCCTCAAAGACAAAGAGTAATACGTATTGGGTTAAGGGGTAACAAAATGTGGTTGGGTCAGATGATTTATAAAGGGTAGTTTGGACAATTTAATACGGAGTATAAAAAGAGTTATCAAAAAGGAAACGTAAAGATTTAAATGGGACGTACAAAAAAAAAGTGTAAAGATTTGAATGGGACGGAGGCAGTATATATCACTCCCTTCGTCCCACAATTAAGTTGTGAGTTGCTCTTTTTAAATCAAACTTTATAAACTTTGACGGCTAATTATGAATAACTTACATTACTTTATCATTCAGAATTAATTTTATATACTTCATTTGAATATTTATTATTCAAATATTAATTTATACAAGTATTAAATTTTAGAAGTACAAATTTTTAGATATTTAGAGTCAAACGTCCACCTAGAGGACTGTAAAAATCAAACTGAAAACTTAATTATGAGATGGAGCAAGAGCGGATGGAGCTTATGTACAATGGGTGCACATGCCCCAATAACTCAACAATTAATTTAAAAAATATTAACAAATAATTGAAACCCTTAACCCATGAGAATTAAAGTTTGTTGAGGCGGTTGAACTCGTGCAGAGAACGATGTAACCCTAGCATACTGCTGCCGCATCCAAATTAGGGAGAAGCCGCCGCTTGAAGATTTCCAGACGATCGGAGTAGCGCAGTCATGAAGTTTCCCAGCGTTCAGTTCCAGCAACGTCCAGTTCCAGATTTTTTAGATGGGGTTGTGGTTTTGGTCCGGCATATTATCTGGCCGAGAGTTATGTCCGCTTCATGTGAGCGTGTATTTTGTTCTTCTTCTAGCAATGTCTGGAGGTTGTGTCATCCTCATCCGTGTAACTGATAGAGTGGTTTATTATTCATGGTTGACAAGACAAGTTTATTCTGAAGCTCCAATTACTCGCCCTCCTCCAGAACCACCACCTTACTCGAAGAAAAAGATAGCACTCAACAAGATCTTCTTTTCGGTGGCTGATCAAACTGGTGATCCAAACAATTTCTGCTCAACTGAATTTCCTTTGTTGGTTGATGGTCAAATCAATTCTCCCTTTCTGGTGGCTGGTGAAGCCGGATCTCTTAGTTGCAATTTTTTATTTCCTCTTCGGAGTAGCAAGAAGAGCAGCAGCGCTGTTAGACTAGACTACATTATTGAGAGATTAACGATCTGGAAGGATTCATTGAATCTCTTTCGTTTTATGTCTCATCTCATTGTAGCCTTAGGTTATTCGTTCTTTTGTATCATTGCTATCTTTTATTAATAAATTTTTTATTTGATTTTTAAAAAAAAGTATTAACAAATTATTATAAGTATGCCCCCAACAAAAAAAAATAGATGCCCATCAATTTGTTCTAACTTCAATTCCAACACTTCGTCTACATTTGTATTTGAGTATATTGCACTAGAGCCAAACTTCTTAATTAAATACCACTACAAAATCAGATTCACTCGGGTTCAGGGGCGGAGTTGGGGGGGCCATCATAGGCACCGGCCCACCCCAAATTTAAAAAATGCCTAAATTTTTAAAAGTAAAAATTTACGTGTATTTTTTTCTAAAAATATTCTTTGTGCGAGTACAGTCTGACTTAGCGCCTTGGCTCCGCCCCTGCTCGGGCTGGTGGATGTCTTCCGCTCTATTGTTTCCTAATAGATTTATATGATTTAAGTGCCCCCAATAATTACACTTCTTGGATCCGCTACCGGGGCAGAGGGAGTATAACAATAATATACGAAAGGAAAATGTAAGTGTTATATACCTCCCAAATAATCGAGGATATTATACCTACAATACACTTAATCGGCACATACCAAAATACTACGTATCATTATCTCATCATTTATTAATATCTGGATTGATCAATTGTAATGTTGTAATGGGTCCGTGTAGACAAGGTATGATAATTTGGTTATTGGTTTTTCTATACCTTATGAAATGTTTAGAACACTTGACACCTACCCTTGCACACTATGACTAGTGAGTAGAATAATAAAGTAAATCCTACATAGTTGATGTTTATGTTAAGGGGAGAAACCCGATTAGAATCTCAATTACTGGGTAATGAGCATCCACTTGCGGGGAGTTGGATAAATTCAATTACTATATGGACCAGAATAAGGACAATAAGTCAGTTGATTTCTTTTCTCACAACTGAAACGTCATGTGTCTATTTCCTCATTCGATTAGAAACAATGAGAGAATCAAAACCATCAAAGACATATGGGGTCTACAATTAATGCTAGATCACCCTTCTCAATCCAGGAATCACTTGCTAAATTTATTGACAAAGGGTCACTCAACTTCAGGATTTGTTTGGACTCAAGTATTTTGGAAGCAGTTGCCATTTTGGTAACAACCGCTGTACCAGAAAAAGCATACAGAACCATATGCCAAGTTAAATAGTAAGGAAAACACAAGCTTTTGTCTATTTTTTTGGAATAATTGCTCAGGCCAATAGGCCATCTTCTATATATCTCAACTATTATAACATAAATAAAGCTCACATGGTTAAAAGACAACACCCATGTTGTTGTGTGGGATATAGAATAGAGAGTTGAGACTATAACTTATTGACATCCATTATATGGTTCCAATTCCATTCTAATCAAATTCAAAGCAAGTGTTCTTTGTAGTCAAATGGGCAATATAATATAGAATGAAAAATAGTTAGGTCAACCAAATAAAATGATCTCCATGAAATGAGCAGTTTTTTGTTGCAAAAGTTGCAAGTGTTATTCTCTGCTCTGAAATTAAACTAGAATGTTTTATACCCACAACAATAAAAAATTTGTGTCACTTGTTTTATTTGACTATGAAGCTGTTCCGTTCACCTGATCTGAATGTTTCTGATCTGAATTTTTTAAGTTCTGATCTGATCTGATCTGAATTTTTCTGATCTGATCTGATCTGATCTGAATCTTTCTGATCTGATCTGATCTGAATCTTTCTGATCTGATCTGAATCTTTCTGATCTGATCTGAATGTTGCTGAACTGATCTGAATGTTGCTGATCTGATCTGATCTGATCTGAATGTTTCTGATCTGATCTGAAAGTTTCTGATCTGATCTGAATTCTTTTGATCTGAATCTTTCTGATCTGATTTGAATATTTCTATAATTGTAATTATAATTATAATCATTAGATTTATAATTGTAATTAAAAATATAAATTAAATAAAATTACAATTATAATCATAATTATAAAAAAATAATAATTAAAATTAAATTTAAAATTATAATAATTATACTAATTACACTAATTATAAGTACAGATACAATTATAAATGTAATTATATTTTTAATTATTATTAATTTTATAATTATTATTGTAATTATAATTATAATATTTATTTCTATAATCATAATTATATCTATAATTACTAATTTAAATATATAATTACTCCGAAGTAATAATAATTACAACAATAACAACAAAAACAACAATCATATTAATAATAATGATGACTATAATTATAATTACATTGTAAATCATAATTATAATTATAATTATAAATATATTATATTATATTATATTATATTATATTATATTATATTATATTATATTATATTATATTATATTATATTATATTATATTATATTATGTTATATTATGTTATATTATGTTATATTATGTTATATTATGTTATATTATGTTATATTATGTTATATTATGTTATATTATGTTATATTATGTTATATTATGTTATATTATGTTATATTATGTTATATTATGTTATATTATGTTATATTATGTTATATTATGTTATATTATATTATATTATATTATATTATATTATATTATATTATATTATATTATATTATATTATATTATATTATATTATATTATATTATATTATATTATATTATATTATATTATATTATATTATATTATATTATATTATATTATATTATATTATATTATATTATATTATATTATATTATATTATATTATATTATATTATATTATATTATATTATATTATATTATATTATATTATATTATATTATATTATATTATATTATATTATATTATATTATATTATATTATATTATATTATATTATATTATATTATATTATATTATATTATATTATATTATATTATATTATATTATATTATATTATATTATATTATATTATATTATATTATATTATATTATATTATATTATATTATATTATATTATATTATATTATATTATATTATATTATATTATATTATATTATATTATATTATATTATATTATATTATATTATATTATATTATATTATACTATACTATACTATACTATACTATACTATACTATACTATACTATACTATACTATACTATACTATACTATACTATACTATACTATACTATACTATACTATACTATACTATACTATACTATACTATACTATACTATACTATACTATACTATACTATACTATACTATACTATACTATACTATACTATACTATATTATATTATATTATATTATATTATATTATATTATATTATATTATATTATATTATATTATATTATATTATATTATATTATATTATATTATATTATATTATATTATATTATATTATATTATATTATGTTATATTATATTATGTTATATTATGTTATGTTATATTATATTATGTTATATTATATTATATTATATTATAATAATAATTTGATATTATTAACATTATTATTATTATATTATTAATAATATTATTATATTAATATATTAATATTATTAACAATAATTATAATATAATAATCATAATTAATATATTAATAAAAGTGATAAATCATGTTTGAATTTTTTGATCTGATCTGATCTGAATGTTTCTGATCTGATCTGAATGTTTCTGATCTGGTCTGATCTGGTCTGAATCTTTCTGATCTGATCTGAATGTTGCTGATCTGATCTGAATCTTTCTGATCTGATCTGAATGTTTCTGATCTGATCTGATCTGAATCTTTCTGATCTGATCTGATCTGATCTGATCTGAATAAAATAAGATTAAGGAATAAGTAATAAGATTAAGACGAACGGAACAGCTTCTATGTTCTTATGTACTATGTATCAAAACTAACACCACTGAGATTATTTTGTAGATCTGCATATGCGCATTTCTCATGTTTGGTACTTTGTACTCGTAATATTTTTGTTATTTTCTTTGTTCATCATGTGCTGCTTTAAAATTGTTATCACATGAACTGAAATTTTATGATCTCATTTGAAACGGTCCGTGTAAATATGGCCGTGGTTAAAATCTAGTTTGGTCTGATAAATTTATAATACATGTATATTTTAGGATTGTCTGAGTCTGGTCTGGTTTATTTTGTTCAAGTCTGGCATGATTCTTCTATTTCATTTAATTAAGTTTGATTTGGTATGAGAATAAAACAAGCCAGTTCAAGTCAAATAATTTCCTTTTGTCAATCTCTACAGTATGGGACATTTCTTTTTTGTTTTGGTCTATTTGTTCTTAAAATATATTGATGATTTGATGTACATATGTGATAAAAAGTTTCTCTCTTTTTAACAATGTTTAATTGCATATATGATCTATAATATATAGTCCATTTGTCCCACTAAAATTGTCTAATTTTCCCTTTTCAAGAAGTCTCGCTATGATTGTGTCATATCAAATTTGATAAAATTTGTGTGAATATATATCATTTTTACTTTATCAATTCAATATTAACCACACAAACTCACTTTTCTAAATTAAATAACTGTGTCATCTTTTCATGTCCTGATATTAATGTGACGGAAATAGTAATATACATCCTCACAATGGAATTAAAATCTCAATCCCATCTCATACGTGTAACGTGTATCTTTTTTTAGGCCATGAATTGCAATAGCTTTAATGAGATTTTTTTAATCCATGAATTGCAAAAGCTTTAACGTGATTTTTTTAGTCTATGAAATGCAAAAGCTTTAAGAAGAACTGTTAGGCGCTCATTATTCACCATGTTAGTTAATGTGAAAATTTTGGAAAACAAAGAAAAAATTACGTAGTAACTTGCGAATTAAATTCACATATGTTGAAAGGTATCTTTGAATCGCAAGTTCCTCACTCATATTTGTGAAAGCTTATATCGTACGGCCGGTGGCATTTTTGTAAATTTGATGAAGTCCGTGGTTTCTTTTAAATGAGCATTGATGTAATTTGGATGAGCATCGAGTTTGTTCTTCTGAGTATTAGGAGTCTAACAATGAGCACCAGTGATCTCTGCCTCATATCTTCTAATTCAGTTTCTTTTTATTTATTTTCGTTTATAAAAAATTCTTAAATTGTGTTTATAATTAAATTCAATATGTCAATCTAATATAGTATGAGAGTACTCTTCCGGTCAGGAATTCCTGACCGGAACCGCCGTCCGGACGGCGGCGTTTGGCCGCCTTCCGGGTGGAATTTTTCGATGAAATTTTTATGACATGTTCTTCATCAAGTCTAGTTTATCCACAAAACATTTCAGCCAAAAACTCATTCGGGAAGGTCTTCAAATGATTTTTGCAAGTTAACTGGTCCGGAAAATACATATTCCGGACCAGTTAACTTGCACAAATCATTTGATGACCTTCCCGATTGATTTTTTGGTTGAATTTTTTTGTGGATAAACTAGACTTGATGGAGAACATGCCATAAAAATTTCATCAAAAAATGCCACCGGGAAGGCGGCCAAACGCTGCCGTCCGGACGGCGGTTCCTGTCCGGAATTCCGGACATGAACATTTGTGTATAGTATGATATGTTTGATATTTGCATCATTTTAAATGAGCATAAACCAGTAACAAATGAGCATACATAATTTAAAAAATGAGTATCAAAAAATTCAAAACTTCATTTGTGTATGCTCATTGATTTTGGACGTTATATTTGATATGTGCATCATTTTAAAATGAGCATAAAGCAGTACCAAATGAGCATACATAATTTACAAAATGAGTATCAAAAAATTCAAAAACTCATTTGTGTATGCTCATTGATTTTGGGCGTTAGATTTGATATGTGCATCATTTTAAATGAGCATAAAGCAGTACCAAATGAGCATACATACTTTACAAAATAAGTATCAAAAAATTCAAAAGCTCATTTGTGTATGCTCATTTATTTTAGGCGTTATATTTGATATGTGCATCATTTTAAAATGAGCATAAAACAGTACAAAATGAGCATACATAATTTACGAAATGAGTATCAAGACATTCAAAAGCTCATTTGTGTATGCTCATTGATTTTGAGCGTTATATTTGATATGTGCATCATTTTAAAATGAGCATAAAGCAATATCAAATGAGCATACATAATTTACAAAATGAGTATCAAAAAACTCAAAAGCTCATTTTGTGTATTCTCATTGATTTTGGGCGTTATACTCATGTAAGTTTAATGTAAAACTCATTTTTAATGTGTTTAATATTCAATTGTGTATGTTCATTTATTTGACGCGTATACTCATCTGAATTTAATCTAAAGCTCATTTTTATGTGCTTAATATTCAGTTGTGTATGTTCATTTCTTTTATGTGTATACTCATTTGAGTTTAATAAAAACTCATTTGAGATCAATAGCAGCAGTAGGGATTCCTTTACTTGCAGTAGACTCGTTTTTTGTCATCCAAAATCACAGTCTCAAACACCAAAATTGAATAAGAAAATGAGAGAAAATGAAAAGAGTGAAAAGAAAGACAGAGGGGATGGAAGAGAAACGGATCTGCTGTGTCCGTTCTAGAGGAGAAGGGGATGAGCGAGCTGCAGGGGCGGATCTGGCAGGGGGGCCAGGGGGGCCGGTGCCCCTGCTTCGCACGTACTAGCTAGGGTATAGGTAGCGTCGGATAGGGTTGAAGGGGCCGCCGGACTGGTTTATTCCATATTTTCCGGCGGGCTTGGATGTTGTTTTCCGGGTGGGGGATTGGGAAGATTGGTCGAGCAATAGAGCAAGGTTTTGTTTTAATTTTTAAGTGAGACGTCGTCGTTTGGTGGCCAGGAAAAAACAAGCTACGGGCCGATCGGGCCAAGGCAGGCCCAACAGTGAACAGTCCAAACCAAGCAAACACTAAACAGACCAAGTGCGTCCCGCAAACAAGTTATAGAGATCTGCCATGTGCTGATGTGCGCAATCAGGCAAGCAGGCAAGCAGCAGAGCCACTCAGGACCGCCAACCGTCAGGGCTCCTGGAGCTAGCTCGCCGGCCACCGCCATATGTCCGCCACCGTTCTCGTCCCGCTGTCCGCCCTACGTCGTCCGGTTTCCCGTTTTTTTCATCTTTTAATTAAATTAAATACGGAGTATTTGGTATTTCATTATTGCATTTTTAAAATTCATAAACACGATTTGAAAAATAAGTGGTGTAAAATAGTTTGATTTATATATAATGATTATGTATTACTCTAGTATTGGTATTAAGTTATGAATTTATAGTAGTTTGAATTAATTATTTTAGTTTTCGGTAATTATTACTCCGTATTAGGGAATGTTAATTGAGAAATATTTTCTCTGGACTAAAGCATGTATAAGTTTGGGTGCTAGTTCTTCAAATTTGTTACTACCTCCGTCTCATTATGTTTGGGACAAGAGGATGTGACAAAACTTTTTAGAAAAATGTAATTTTGTGGTTAAAATTGAATTGATAAAGCCTAAATAAAGTAAGAGTGAATTATAACTACTCAAATATTATCAAATTGATACGTAACAAACTTAAATGAGACGAACGAATAAGATAAAATGAGACAAAGTTAGGAGCGGATGAAGTATGTTTTATTGGTGTGATAGTCGAGATAATGTTATTAATTATTATTAATATGATGGTGCCCCTGCTTAATGTTTTTCCTGGTTCCGCCACTGGCGAGCTGCAGCGATGAGCAACCAGACAAAGCGAAAGGCCATCTCCGTTTTCGTTTATCCGGTGACGAAGCAACTAGACGAAGCCAGGTCGAAGAAGCAGACGAGATCGGAGAAGCTGATGCGAAGCTTGATGGGAAGCCGAAGAAGAAGCGCAGACCAAGATCGAAGCCCGAAGAAAAAGCCCAGAGCAAGATTGAAGCAGAAGCGCGTAGCCAAAAAAGGACCGGTTGTACCGTGCGCACGGTACAACCGGCTGTACGATGGAATTTACCCATATTTGTAATGTCATTCATATAATAATCTTATCTTACTTCTAAAAGGGGTGGGAGAATCAAGAACCGGCAAACCGAACTAGATATATAGTTTAGTTCAGTTCGATTCCAACATTAATTAGTTCTTTATTAATGGTTCAGTTCTAATTTTTATGTGTGTGTATATAGATATATTTCAATATTTATTTATATATTAAATTCAACATTTAACCGATTCCACTTGTACGTAGTGAATGTTATTTTTTTCATTACTAAATTTTTGAATTTTTATGTCCTCATATATGAAACTTGTATCATTTTTGTATCATATACTCCGTAGTAATCTTGAACATGTTGGTATTTCTTATAAGTCCAAATGTCGAATATCTTTATGTGGTATAAATTGCAATGATTTGTAGGAGTTTTAAAAAATTAGGAACTGAACCCATAATAAAAGTTGACAATTTTTAAATGGTTCGTTTCACATATTTTGCCTAAGAACGGACCGACCTATTCTAATTAGGGGTGGTTCGGTACGGTATACCGAATATTTTCTCTCATACCTTTGTCGTACCAAAACTTTCGGTATACAAAATTTATATACTGTTACCTTACCGAAGTTTCGGTATGCCGCATTTCGGTATAATGAAGTTTCGGTTTGGTAACGGTACGATATCAGTAAATTATCATGGATGTCCTCCAATACAACAAATTATCATAGACTAACAAAATTTAATAAATTGGTGTTACTAGCGACATATTTAATCCATTATTAAAATGTTACAAAATACGATTAATTATCTATTGATGTCATATTCAATATTGAACAATATTTAGCATTAGTAAACAATTAATAATCAACATGCCACATATTAAAAAACAACACATTCTCCTATATTAACTTGAACAATATAAATATACTTTTTTGAATAGTGATCTCTAACAAAAATAAATAAAATTATTCAAACAACATAGATATAAAATCATTTATCTCTAATATCATATTGTGTATTTAGTCATTTTTATAATTTAAAAAATATTGAATAAGACTTTCCGACAAATGTGTGTGTCTCGACTCGCGGAATCTCTATGTAGATACACTCATCACATAAGTGTCTCTTTTTACTCGTCAGCTACTCAACGGCTCACTCATCGCGACTCGCAAGCTTATGAAACAAGATGGACTGGTCTAGACATTAGTATATTACTCATTAGTCATTAGGGTTAGTTTGTTTCAATGTTACATAGTAGAAGCCTAGAAGGTTATAGTGGATTTGGAAAGTTGGGCCTTTATTTTTGTATTCTAGTATTTGTAAGCAACATAAGTATTAATTTTGGGCTTCAAACATGTAATGGACTTTTACAATATTTTAGAATTTATAGTAATTGTTGAGTAGGAAGTCGGTACGGTATTATATCAGTATACCGCGGTATTTGAAAACATTTACCGTTACCATACCGAAATACCGTACCGAAAATGATGGTATACCAATAATCCGGTATTTTTCGGTACGGTAAGTGCGGTATACCAATTTTTCGGTATTTTTGTCCACCCCTAATTCTAATTCTAAATCGCATGTGAGCTTTGCATATTGCCTAATCTGGAGATGTATCATCAAATGATTAATTGTAGGATGGATCATTTAAAACTATAAAATAAGTCAGCTAATTGATGTAACATTTCATTTAAATTTATCAAATAATTGCAATATGCAGCTACATGGGTCCGGTATTTGACCCATGCTTTTTTTTTAGAAATGCATTTGACCGGTGCTTAACTACAAACGAATTAAAACGCAAGAGATGGGTATAATTGTATGAGAATATTACCCGAAATAGCATTAAAAAGGTTTGAAATTAAAATTCCAAAATAATTTTCATGTTTTTATTCTCAAAATATGACTAATTACTGTCATATTTGGGCAGTACCAGATTTCAAACATAGCAGTATTTTCCAAACTTGGCAGTAATTACTCCTATTTTGGAAATAAAAAAAATGGGAGTCCTATTTTGAAATTTTCAACTAGTCCTATTTCGGAAACTTTCCTGAATGAAGTTCCTCTAGCTATATAGTATATAGTACTCCGTATATACCCATTCAACTTTTAAAATGAGAGAGGTAGCTTTAAACAAGAAATTAAACAACTAAAAAACTAATTGATTAAACTTGGGTGAACGAATCTTAATTAAATTTAGGCGAAATTTACAAAAGTAATTTCTACTTTTAGAGATTCTACAATATGAGTTTCAATGTTAGTTTGTTTCAGCTTTTTTGGCAGTCTGAGATTAATTCCATTCTGGCCGAAAGGAATTTTGTTCACAAGTGAAGTTTGGGATACCCGTACCCAACGTAAATTTGAAATTCTTATTTTATCCTTCTGTTATTTATTTTTAAAATTAGATTTATTAAAATTAGATTTATTAATTGTGTGTTTTCTCAATTGCTACAGCCCTGAAAGGATATGAGCCAAGACTTGAGAAATGGATCCTAATCACACTTCATGGACTGAAACACTTTGATAAAGAAGATGGTTTGTCTTTATTTTGCTAATCACACTTCATTTAGAATCCCTAAAAGTATGGATTATTATGAATTTCGCCTAAATTTATCAGACCAAACTAGACTTAAATCAACAAGATAAGACCAAATTTACACAGACCGTTTCAAATGAGATCATAAAATTTCAGTTCGTGTGAAAACAATTTTAAAGCAACACATGATGAACAAACAAAATAACAAAAATATTACAAAGTACCAAACATGAGAAATGCGCATATGCAGATCTACAAAATAATCTCAGCTAGGCAGCTATGTTGGTTTTGATACACAGTACATAAGAACATAGTCAAATATATAAAACAAGTGACACCAAGGAGAGAGGTAGATTTAAACAAGAAATTAAATAATTACAGACGAATTAAAACGCAAAAGATGGGCCGTATAAATGTATGAAACTATGAATGAAGTTCCTCTAGCTATATAGTACCCCGTATATACTTATTCAACTTTTAAAAGGAGAGATGTAGCTTTAAACAAGAAATTAAATAACTAAAAAACTAATTGATTAAACATGGTTATACACTTATACGAGTCTTAATTCAATTTGTTTATACTACGTGTTTAACATGATACCCTATGAATATCCTCCGATAGGCTTTTGAATATCCAAGTTTTTAGCTATAAGATCAGTAGATCACAAGTTAGTTTTTTAGCTATAAGGTCATAAGCGAGTTCGAGCTAGGTTTAATCATAGCACATTTTCTGGCTCAGGATGGACAGGTCTATCAAAAAGCGGCGACCAGCCTAGCTAGGATTTATTCACTAAAAAAGATACGGGGAGCGGTCGACTCCTCGTTTCTAGCAACTTTTCTCGCAAATCAACATATTCACAGTTTCGCATACAGTCAATAGCTATTTCAATTTTCAAATAATTGAATTCAATTGTCTTGGGATTGGAAATCGGTTCATCCTTCACTTCTAGCGGCTCTGAAATCCCGAACATGCCTTTGAATCTGCCTCTCCTGCTCTCCGGGCTCTTATCTATGATGTTCTGTTCTCGCAATTTGTCCTCAAGTTTTTTTTACTGTTTTCACTATTCTCGCAATCTCGCCTATTTGCCTCAAGCTTTAATCGCATGTTGCCATATATGTTCACTTCAAGTTCTTACTTTTGACCTTTTCACATTGATTATTGACAATTTGACATTGTTAATTTGCTAATTGTTACTCCTGTATATGTTAATTTCAGAAATAAAAAATTCATCTTTTGTTATTTTTAATTTTGTTGAACTATGTGCGTTTTTTATTATTTGTGATTTTAATTCTTATGTAGGTCACATTTTGATATTTGAAACGGGGCCACTAAATTTATTAAAAGCCTATGCGTGTCATAGAGACTTGGGTCAAAAAAGGGTATGATCGATCTCTGTGTACCAGGCCTGCCTTTGTGTAAGAATGTGATTGTGTTTAGATTGGTAGTCAAGGGACTAGGTGAATCACTATTGACTTATACGTGTCCATCAAGTTGTTAACAGAACAATCTGATTTAAAATTGCTTTTGTAAAGATGGTAGACCTTGTAAGGGTGGGATTCATGTCCATTGTCATCACTGATGGTCTCTCCAATCTCCATACCATTCAATTGTTTTAATATAATGTGTTTAGGATAATAAAAAAACAAAAAAGGCGATTTTGATTGTGTATCAATAATGTTACGAGTACTATTTTGGTAGCAAAGGCCACAACATCGAACCCTAGCAGCCACACAACGGGGGCTTTAGACCGACCATAGCAGTTACCCGCACCGAATTAAGTACCATCATAAGTGTTGTCTATGATAGTTTCAAATAATAGAAGATCGATCCCTTCAATGGAGCCACTAGACAATAGATGTTGTTAATCTTGTTATCAATCAAAACTATCATTTCACTTTGCCCATCTAAACGGAACATCATTTTTAACAATTCCATCATCTATTAAAATCACTGCAAGCAAATGTTTACCATAAAAGTAAACACAGAAAACATAAATGTAGAAAAAGAGTGCCACAATTGAAAGATCCCGAGTTCAAATCCAGAACAAAGACTTGTATGCAACTTCACCCTCTTTCAATTGGTGTGTGATCAAACTCAACTTATCTCTTCGTAGATAGTTGTCCTTCTGGGGGGGCTCAGGGATGAGGGATCACCTATTTTTCTTCAATAAAGTTGTTCTTGTATCATACGGAGTAATTGTTTTACCCCCTACAACTAACCCTACTATACTTTGAATGTTTTCTCTTTTTATTTGGAACATTTAGATGTTTAATGTCTACAACATTTTTATTATATTGGTTGCCCTCTATCAAAAGCTTGAAATTGAGTGAAAATAAGAGTGGGAAAACTTGGTCCAAATCGGTACACCCCTGATGACTTTGAGAAAATGAGGATGTTTTCTTTTGAACTGTTTTCAGTCACAGACCAAACCAGATCAAATCACACCAGACCAAACCAGACCAAACCAGACCAAACTTTCATAGTTATAAAATAACAGAGACCGGACATTTATCAGACTAGACCAATTCAGACCAGATCAGAACAGACCAGACCAACAAATTTCAGTTCAAAAGAAAACATCCTGAAAACTCGATTTAAATGTATTTTTTTTATTTAAGTATTTCTTATTGAATTAAATTGAAAGCCTCACTCAATCAAAATACTAGCAAAGAAATACTACGTATATGATTTTTTATATGTAATACTATAAAGAAAATCGTGCCAAAATTATTTTATAGATACACAAACAAGTAACCAAAAACACTTTGATTAAAACATGATTATATTTTAGAATATTGTGAATGTATTGAATATTATCACTATTTGAGAGGATTGTTTGGTTAACCATGTGACAGTTTTGATGAAAAATTCAATTCTCATCATAAAAAAGTTAAACTAAAATAAAGTAAAAAATTACCAAGATCCATAAAAAAAATTGAGAACCAAAAACGTATTATGAACTTAAACTAAAATAAAACTAAAATAAAACACCACACAAATTCAAATTCCTTTCTAATTGGTCAGCTTACTTCACAACTACTGATAGTCCAGACTCAACTTCCAAATCAGTCTTGGCTACCTTGATCTGTCTCATGCTTTCCTTTTGTTCGGTCACCTTCTCCTCTTCTAGCTCTCTGTGCTTTTTCCCTTACTTTATTTCATCTCTCCCAATACATACTATCACCATCATCAAGCCTGATTCATAAGCCATGTGATTATGACAAATACCTTCCTTTCGCGACTCACTAGTACCACCACTCATAATTTCTCTACTTTGACCGACTCCCTTTATACCTTTCAATGGGACCAATCATTTATTACGACCTCCAACTTGCTATTTGCCACCAGAAGCTCTTAGACGAGGTCCATACAATCATTCCATACCATCTAAGTTATCAACCATTGCAATCGAATAAAATTTCTCTACATGACCAATTATACCACACACAAAAGAAAAATTATAAAGCTTCTCATACTGAAAATCCAACCAAATCTAATCTCCTCCTTTCTTTTTCAGCTTCAATTTGCGCTGTAATAGATTGCCAATATTCATATCAATTCTAATATGCATATAAAGTTCCACAGAGTCCCAAAATTAAAATCATCAACCCTAACAAATGATCCAATAAAATTCCTAACCCTTTGAGCAATTTTTATCAATTAAGTTGTGAACTTGAACCTAAAACTCACCCATGTCTAGTGTTACTTATAATGGGGATCACTTTCTCAAGTTTACGCAACACGATCAAATTTTGGTTAAAGAGTCGTAAATCATCCTTAAGAACTATATATATATATATATATATATATATATATATATATATATATATATATATATATATATATATATATATTAGTTTCGTGGTAGCATGGATTTAAAAATCAACGTGGGCCTAATTCATTAAATGTCAGTCCTAATGGGTTTCCACACTCCTGACATGGTATCTTTGAAAAAAGAAATGTACCAACCTTTCTCACAAAATTGTACAAGGAGATAGATACACACATCGATTGTTGTTGTCATCAGAGAGGATTCCACAAAGACACATTCTTATTCTTCTTCCATTATCGACCATTCACAAACTCCTTCAAATCTTCCATCTGATTTTCGCTATTTTTCTTGTTTATTACTACTCCATCCTATTGAAAACTAACTCTGGAAATTTTCGTTCAACGATAAAGAATTGAATAACTTTTATTCAAATTTGACTCAATTGAGATTCTCTTGCCTAAGCATGATTGTTTGGGTATCATTATTTGATCTTTATGACTTTAATAACAACTTTTATTTAAATTTGATATGTATCTATATGTTTATTGTTATAAAATTTTATGTTCAAGTTAATGATGCAAGTTGCTACATGTTTTTTTTGACAATAAAATAGTTTTATTAATGAATTATTGAAGAAGTACACAAATAAATGAAGGAAGAAAGTTAAAAATGCAAAATCTACAGAGAATAAAAAATGCTAGTGAAAGAAAACATAGAACAAAATCCTAATTGCTCCAAATGGTGGTAACCCAAAGTGCTTGTCATCCGAGTATAAGCATTTGCAATCCAGCGCGTTGACACCCAAAGGACCTAGAAGCGAGTTCCTTAAAGAATCCATGCGGTAAGCACGGAAACCCAAAGCAAAACTAATGCCTTGACAATTGTATAGCTTTAATATGAGCACTCCTCCGATCCAAATTGATTCAATTCAATAGTCGGTGAAGCTCACTATAGGATCAATTATATGATCTAGTAGCTCCATGTTTGTTTGACGTGGAAATCGTTCGTCTAACTTGGGTATGGGGGTGAAAGACTAATCCAACCGTCCAGAAGTTGGTTCCCTTCGATGTTTTCCTTGGGATAGCTCGAGCTGGCGTGAGAGTTCTATCGGGTAAAGCCAATGATTAAAGGCCTCGGGGGCGCAATGCCTTCGACCTATTCCGAAACTTTAAATAGGTATGAGGGTGTGGCTGATTTGTTGAGCCGTACCACGGAATCAACAGCTCCAAGTGGGCCATTTATGGTAAGCAGAACTGGTGATGCGGGATGAACAGGAAGCCGGGTTATAGTGCCCAAATGTGCGCTAACCTAGATCCCGCAAGTTGCTACATGATGTTATACTATTATTTAATTGTCATTGAAAGAATTATTCCAGTCTTATATATGTTTTTCTTATAAGTCATCTTTCTTCTCAAATCGTCTATGGCAATATTGATAAGTTGTCCCCTGCTGAACCACCACCATTGATTAGAAGAGTGACTTTATATTCTATCGGACTCGTGTGTATATATTGGAACAAAAGTCATTAGTGCTCATTTAGATGCGACATAAGTACAAGTGCGCTACATGACTAGACATTGATGGTTGGTTTCAACCATAATTACATTTTCATTTATTTATGCACTTTGTATTGTATGTTGTTTGTTCGTTTTGAATTCCTTAGAATTGTAGGGTTTTCATATCATATTAGGAGCATAAAGATCATCATGATCAAATTAAGTTTCTATGTGTACGTTACATAGTTAGTGTGACTTTTAAGCCTTAACTAACTTATATAAATGGGTCTTAAAACTATATGGTCTTGTCCTTGTCCTATGCATTTGCAATAAAGAATTAGGAAAATAATTCAGGAACTTATATGAGACTTTGAAACTCTTTTTAATAGATTTACAAGTTTCTTCAATTGAGAGTTTTTTATTAAGACACAATATTAAATATGATAGAGTTTGTTAAAACAATGTTTTAAAACAAATCAGTTCGGTTGCATGTTTTCTCAAATTGTAAAACTCGTTTGGTTCTTAAGTTTTTTAAGACTTGTCCCGCCTCATTTAGACTTCCTAATATTAAGACCCGACCTTAATTAAATCGTCAAAAATTTGTTTACTCGTTTGCTCAACCCTCTACTTAATACCAATGTTCTAAAAGGTGATAGCCGCTAGTAGGGCACCAGCCCAGCGCCCAGTGTCTAGTTTGAGATTAGTCGCATATACAGAAGTTGTACTTTTATCAGTATTTTGCATCATTATAATAGGTTATATTGTGTTTGTGTGGGTAAAAAATACACACACATTAACATGAGTGAACGGTAGAATTGTCACATTTAATAATATATGATATCTAATCACTTACCTTCGTATGTTATAAATATTTAATAATAACTATTATAATAAAATTTAGGAAAAATTGATAGTAATAATCCCAACTATTGGCGGTCCGCTCATAATAATCCCAACTATCGATTATTTCAGAATAATCCCAACTTTAGGGACCTTCCTCCAATAATGATCCCTATAAATAAATTCTTGTAGTTTCTAAAGTGGATGAGAAAAGATATATAGCAAGTAATACCTACAAATAATCCCAACTTTTAATTTTTACGCTTAATTTCTATTTAAAATTCACTTGTTATATGAGGTAATATCTGGTCATGGACCATTATTGGGGGACGGTCCATATAGTTTGGATTATACGAAAATAATCAATAGTTGAGATTATTGTTAGCGGACCGGCAATAGTTGGGATTATTATTTTCAATTTTTCCTATAATTTAAGTATATATACAAAAATATATAGTTTTTATCTTAATTTTGTTAGAGATATTTTTAGTGTTGTGATCAGTATATTTTATCCAGCCTTTTGTTAGTAATAATTATGTGTTAAATAGGCCAAATATGGTAAAGGCTTACATGCCTAAAAAGGAATGGGCCTCCTAGATGTTGGAGCCCAATGTTAAACCTACCATTCCCATAAGGCTATAAATATGCCTTTAGGGAATGTGTAGGTTAAGCTTTCCCTATTCTGAATATTCCTAGAGCTGCAGCGCTATTACACGAGAGAAGTTTTTACGCTAAGTTTCTTCATTCTTCTGTAAAACTTCATCTCTTCAATGGAAAGCTTCACCGCTTCACCATTTGATCACTCTTCCATACATTTTAGTCTAGAAAAACAGGGATCTAACAAATTTACTTATATCTTTCTTCATAATCGTGGTTAAATTTAAAGATACATATTCCCTTAAGAAAAATAAAATTAAACAGAAAAAACTATTCTGCTTAATCTAGAGATCCTAGACGGCTGATTAGGCGTTATGGGTGGGCAACTAGACGGCTGACTAATTCACCTAGGCGCCAAACCAATTACTCAGGATGCCTAGACAAAACTCGGGACGTCTGACCACCGCCTTGCATCTAAGCGGGGACTAGTCGGGTGGCTAGAGCAGAAGTGGGAAATACCGAACTGAAACCCGGAAATCGACCCTAGCCTGGACTGGAAAATTGATTGGTTTGGGTTTTCTTATTTTTCTATGGCCCGAATAAAAATACCTGGAGCGAAGCCGAAAAATAGGCTTCAATGGAGGTCCCTAAAATCTATAACCGACTCGGAACAATTAAAATCTGAATTAATTACATTTAATATAAAATTAATATAATATACCAATATTATTTATAAATAATTCATAATATATTACTAGAATAAGCAAGTTAGACAAAAAAACAAAAAAGTGAATTTGTAATTTTTAATGATTATAACCATGTTATGTCACGCCCCGGACCTACCGGACACGTCAACAACCCGCCGTATAGTACGAACAGTCAACCGCAGTCCAACTCATCCATACTATACAAGGCGTCTTGAATACCATTCACAATAGTACATCCATAAACAATCACAATGTAAAACATTTAATTTAAGCAGCGGAAACATTAATATAGTATCCGAGCCACACGTGGCAAACACGGGCATACAAGCCCCAAATAAATATTCAAAATAATATCCATGAGCATTATTTAGATTGTTTTCAAAACAGAAACGGAAGGAGCACGAACCACGTCTTCTTCCCTTGATCTCCCCGAAGCAACGGGTGGTGGCAGCAACTCTTCAAGTTCTACCTGAAACTGTGAGGTGGCCTCCCCCGTGAAGGGGAGGTCAGTACTTGGAAGCATTTGACAAGTACAATGACAACTATACTAAGTATAATCAATGTTTCAATTTCTTAAGACCCTCAAATAGAGTGATATTATATCGTAGGCCGTAACCCCCGGTTACCCCGTTTTATAAATATACTTACTTTATATAAAGTCAAGTAGTCGGCCCGTGGGCCCATATTCATTTAGAATTTTCCATTTTCACTTTCCGTGACCATGAGTCACGACAACCCCATAGGGTTCCCTCGAGTCCCGATTGTATAGCAAGGGCTCGGCCCAACTACATTTCTATACAATCCTTTAACTCAATTTAATGTATCTAAATTTGTATGGCAAGGGCTCGGCCCAACTACGTTTCCATACCAACCATAACTTCATGGCAAGGGCTCGGCCCAACTACGTTTCCATGAAGATCACAATGCATGGCAAGGGCTCGGCCCAACTACGTTTCCATGCTAATCACGTTACATGGCAAGGGCTCGGCCCAACTACATTTCCATGTAATCCTAGAGTCTGACTCTAATTTATTTTCATAGCTCAATTCTCAAGCAAATCCTATGCCTAGAATCAATTCACTTGGATAGCCTTTAGGCCTACCCCTAACACACCTTAGTGTTCATACAATTCGACCTTAAAGCATCTCTTAAGACTACTTAAGGCATATCTATTCACAATCCTATCTCTTAGGATTAATTCCATCATTTATTTATATAAATCTCCCGACTAGTATTTCGATACTAGTCGAATAACCTTAGAACAACCAAGTTCTAAATTCATAACCAAATAGTTTATCTCAATTGATTTTCCAATCCAAATATGATTTAATCCCAATATCAAAAATATCACTTTTACCCATTCATGAATTTCATACATGAAGTAAAAGTATATTTTATCACAATTTTCATAGTTAATTCCATTACCATACCATTTCTTTCATATCACATAATCATACACAATCTCTTACAAATTTGTATATTATGCTCTTTTCCTTATAGACAATAGTCTTCTCATTCTTAGGCATTATTAATCATTTATAATCCTTAAAAACATATTTAATTACCTTAGGTAATCTCATGAAATTAACCCAAAGATTATAAGCAATATAGTCAGCCATCCTCACCTTATGAAGTGCTGAAATAGTTGTCCTTGTTAAGCCCTCCGATCAACCCTCGTTCTAAACCGATCAAAAGCAAACTTCTGGGCAGAATGATGAAAGCCGGGCGGCTTTCACGAAAGCTGGGCGGCTTTCGTGGTCTGCAACTACGAACAGCTCCCTTCACGTGGCGGTTTCCGGCGGTTTCAACTCCTATCGATTCCACGACTCTTCTAAGTTAAATACCACCACTTTATAATATTATTCTACACTTTTAAACGTGTAGAACTCCATATTTAATCCACCCAATGATTTCTTAAAAATCATACAATAATAATACTAGTTAAAAGTGTTTGTTGAGTTCTTACCTCCAACACACCTCCTTTCCTTCTTGGATTCTCCTCTTTCTTGTTTCCTTATACCCTGAGCTCTGTGAGAAGCTTCCCTAGAGTTCTCTCCCTCTTGGTTTTGGGTGGTTCGAATGATGCTAAGGATAGGAGGCAACTCCTCTCAATCACTTAGATGGCAAATGTCAATGGGTAGGACATGGGGGTATGGGTGTTTGTCTCTATGAGACTTCCCCTTGCTCTCATCCGCACATCCCCCTCCCATTTGTCTTGCTCTCAATAATTTTGGGTCTAATTAGTGTGTAGAATACCCCAAGTGGGTGTAGGAAGTCCCTCCCAATTATTCCTGCTATTTTTGGCGGGTTGGGTCAAAATAGCGCTCGGGTTGTCCAAACATTCCTCCCAACCTTAGTTGGCATTTTATTGGGCTTCTAAAATTATTACATTGATCCAAATAAATGTTTGGTAGCCCATTCTCATATAATGGACCCGATAATTAATTTTAATTAATCGCACATCAATTAAATATGCCAATTAATTACACGAATTTTACTCGCTGGGAAATTCAAGTACATATCAAATTTCGAATTCAAGTACATCCGGGTGCGGTGTCACAAGTTCACCCCCCCTTAACGGGAATTTCGTCCCCGAAATTCACAAATGCTTACTCAAACAGAAATGCGTATTGATCCTTCATTAAGGCTTCCGTTTCCCAAGTTTCTTCCTCAACTCGGTCACTTTTCCAAAGGATTTTAACCATTGGAACTTTCTTGCTCCTCAACTTCTTTACTTGCCTATCAAGTATCCTTACCGGTCGAACGGCATAGTTCAAGTCCTCACGTATTTCCACGGGTGGTTTCTCCAACACGTGAGACGGATCCGGCACATATTTCTTTAGCATAGACACGTGGAACACATTATGTATCTTCTCCAATTCTGGAGTCAACTGCAATCGGTATGCTACGGCCCCAATTCTTTCAAGAATCACAAATGGCCCTATGTAGCGTGGGTTAAGTTTCCCTCGGCTCTGAAATCGGATGATTCCTTTCCAGGGTGAAACTTTCAAGAATACCTCATCTCCCACCTTAAACTCTAAGGCCCTCCGGCGCTTGTCGGCATAGCTCTTCTGTCTATCCTGGGCCGCCTTAAGTCTTTCGTGAATCATCTTCACTTTGGACTTGGTGATCTCCACCAATTCCGTGCTCTCGAGTTTGGCCATGCCAACCTCATCCCAACACAAGGGTGTACGACATCTCCTCCCATACAATGCCTCGTATGGAGGCATGCCAATACTCGCCTGATAACTGTTGTTATAGGCAAACTCCACGAGTGCTAAATGGTTGTCCCAACTCCCTTGGAACTCCAATGCACAAGCTCTCAACATATCCTCCAAAATCTGTATAACTCTCTCGGATTGTCCATCCGTCTGTGGATGAAAAGCAGTGCTGAATTTCAATTTCGTTCCCATAGACTCTTGGAACTTCGGCCAGAATCGTGATGTGAATCGTGGATCCCTGTCGGACACAATGGTTATGGGAACCCCATGTAGCCTCACGATCTCATCCACATACAATTTGGCTAACCTCTCAAGTGCATAGGTAGTGTTGATAGGTAGAAAATGTGCACTCTTCGTGAGCCTATCAACCACAACCCATACGGCATCATAATTCCTCACGGTCCGTGGCAGTCCCACCACAAAATCCATGGTCACGTGCTCCCATTTCCATTCTGGAATGGAAAGTGGCTGTAATAACCCAGCTGGATGCTGATGTTCTGCCTTGACTTGTTGACAAGTAAGGCATCGGCTGATGTATTCGGCTATCTCCCTTTTCATGCCTGACCACCAGTAACTCTCTTTCAAGTCACGGTACATCTTCGTGCCCCCCGGGTGCATGGCATAAGCCGACGAATGAGCTTCCTCTAAAATGGACCTTCGGAGCTCATCATCCGCCGGTACACACACTCGGTCACGAAATAATAAGAGACCATCATTTCTTTCCCTGAAGTCCTCCACTGGTCCCGCTTGCATGCGTTCCCGGATCCTCATGATTTCCTCGTCAGTTTCCTGACCCTTCTTGATCTCATCAAGCAAAGTAGGTCTCACCTCAAATCGTGCCAATAAGGCTCCATTACTGGATACCTCCAGTTGGGCTCTTAAAGCCCTCAAGTTAGCTATCAAAGCCCCAGATGAGCTCTTCCGGCTCAAGGCATCCGCCACCACGTTGGCTTTACCGGGGTGGTACTCAATGATAAGATGGTAGTCTTTTATCAACTCCATCCATCGCCTCTGTCTCATGTTCAGCTCTTTCTGAGTGAACACGTATTTCAAACTCTTATGGTCAGTGTATATATGACATGTCTCCCCGTAGAGATAATGTCTCCAAATCTTTAGTGCAAATACCACTGCCCCCAGCTCTAAATCATGAGTAGGGTAGTTTACCTCATGCTTCTTCAACTGTCGTGAAGCATAGGCAATTACCCTCCCATTCTGCATCAACACACATCCAAGCCCTTGGATGCTCGCATCGCTATAGACATCGTACCCCATACCCTGTTTGGGTAATGCGAGTACCGGTGCCTCGGTCAATCTCTTCTTCAGTTCAATGAATCCCTTCTCACATTTGTCATCCCATACAAACTTAGCTCCCTTTCGAGTGAGCTTCGTCAATGGCGACGCTAAAACAGAGAACTTCTCCACGAACTTCCTGTAGTAGCCTGCTAACCCAAGAAAACTACGAATTTCCTTGACGTTCTTTGGCCTCTCCCATTCGGTAATGGCTTCTATCTTCTTGTTATCAACCGCGATTCCCGATCCCGAAACCACATGCCCGAGAAAGCCAATCTCCTTTAGCCAAAATTCACATTTAGAAAATTTGGCATAGAGTTGCTTCTCCCGTAGCGTCTCGAGAACAAGTATCAAGTGCTCCTCATGCTCTTCTTCACTCTTTGAGTAAATCAAGATGTCATCTATGAACACAATCACAAATCGGTCCAAGTATTTATGGAATACTCGGTTCATCAAGTCCATGAATGCCGCGGGGGCGTTTGTTAACCCAAACGACATAACAAGGAACTCAAAATGCCCATACCTTGTGCGGAAAGCACTTTTTGGTATGTCATCTTCCTTGATCTTCAATTGATGGTACCCTGACCTCAAGTCAATCTTTGAAAATACAGTTGCTCCTCCGAGTTGATCAAACAAGTCATCAATCCTAGGCAAGGGATACCTATTCTTGATTGTGACCTTGTTCAGTTGACGATAATCAATGCACATTCGAAGTGTTCCATCCTTCTTCTTCACGAAAAGGACCGGTGCTCCCCACGGGGAGTGACTTGGTCTAATGAAACCGTTATCCAAAAGCTCTTGCAATTGGGTTTTCAACTCATTAAGTTCTGCGGGTGCCATGCGGTATGGCGGTATGGAGATTGGTTTGGTGCCGGGCTCGACCTCGATCACAAATTCAATCTCCCTATCGGGTGGAAGTCCCGGTAAATCTTTAGGAAAGACATCCGGATACTTGCACACCACCCTCACATCATCAATGTTTGTCTCTTCTTTTGTTTTGTCTACCACGTATGCTAGATATGCGTGGCAACCCTTTCTCATCATACTCCTAGCTCTCACGGCGGATATGATACAACTATTGGATTTGGCCCGATCCCCCTCGAAGCGTAAGGTTATTCCTTCATCGCCTTCGAGTTCAAGTATCTTTGTGTAGCAATCGACCCTAGCATGATGTTTCTCAAGCCAATCCATCCCCAGGATTGCATCGAACTCAATCATACTCAGCGGTACGAAGTCACACGTCAAGCTTTGGCCCTCCACTTCCACCTCACACGATGGATAGTGGTTATCTCTCTCGATGTCTTCCCCTAAAGGTGTGGATACCAATAGGGCTTGAGCCATCGGCACAAGTGGTTCTTCGAATCCCCCGGCAAACGCCTCACTCACGAATGATCGTTGCGCCCCAGTGTCAATAAGGATTCTCGCGTCTCTCCCGTTAATCTTTAGTGTTCCTACATTCATAAGCAATGTAAGACACACTCCCTACTTATTAGACTCATTTCTTAGGTTGTAGAATACCCCGGCTATGGTTTGGATGATCGTCATCTAACGCCCCATCCCGACTCCATCCCGGTTCCCACCCAAAAACCAACACCGTACACCAATAAGGGAAAGCCGGCCGCTTTTCGTGAAAGCCGGCCGGTTTTCGTGCCTTGGCCTACGGCTCGGAATGGTTGGTTACGTAAGCCGGCCGGTTCTTGCCAAAGCCGGCCGGTTTTCGGTCACCGAAGGAACTACAAAGTTTTCATTTATAAAAGCCGGCCGGTTCTTACGATTGCCGGCCGGTTTTCATTAGTAGCGCCTCACCCGGAGATGCCTGAACACAAGCCGGCCGGTTTTTACGAAACCCGGCCGGTTTTCCTCCGCCGAAAGATTTTAACAAAATTAAGTACGAAAGCCGGGCGGCTTTCGTCAAAGTCGGGCGCCTTATAGTCACCGTAGAATTTTGCAAGAAATTCGAAAGCGGAAGCCGGGCGGCTTCCGTCAATGCCGGGCGGCTTTCGTCCCAGGTGGATATAATTTCCCTTCCTCGAGCTAAAAACATGCCCGGTTGGCCAAAGGCCTTACAACTTGTTCATTTTAAACACTTATATTGTTCAACAAGGATTAACGTCAAAAGTTTAAGGAATTACCCGCAACCGAGTCCGGATTAGCACGAGCATCGGCTTCCGTCATTGCATAGACCCTAGCTTTGGCCTTCCCTTGGTTCACGGAGGGTGCGTTGCTTGTACTTGGCCCGCCGTGCCCCGTGCTCCCATGAGGTACTCCTGCCCGGTTCCTACTTGCCGTAGTCCCGCTGCTAGGTCCTGCACCCATGGCTCGCCCAAGTTGTGGGCAATTCGATCTCAAGTGTCCTGCCTCCCCACATTGGTAACACCGTGGGGGATCACGGCACTTGCCCGAGTGGTTTCTTTTGCAATTGTTGCACCTCATTACGCCCGAGCCCTGCGACCTCGAACCTTGCCCTCCTGGGCCTTGATTTCCCTTAGATGGGGGTGCGGGTGTTCTAAAAGATCCACCTCCCCCGTGGTTCCCCCTTTTGCTAGAACCTTGTGGGCCGGCGTGCTCCCATTTTCTCTTCTTCGCCTCCTCGGCGTTTTTCAGCTTTCTTTCCTCCCATTCTTTCTCTCCCTTCAAGCCTTGCTCCACCACTTGACTAAACGTCATGTTAGGCAACTGTGTTGCCCTCTCACGCACGTCTAAATCCAGAGCATCCCAGAAGTGGTTAACCATTCGGTTCTCATCGCATGCATACTCCGGTATGAACTCGGCAAGCTCCCTGAACTTATGCTCGAGTTGCCTCACGGTATACTTGCCTCCTTGGGTCAAGTTGGTGTATTCCCTCCTCTTCAAGTTCACCTCGAAGTCGGAGTAGTATTGGTTGAAGAATTCCTGCCGGAAATTCTCCCAAGTGACATTTTCGCCATATTTCCCCTTGACTCCGTCCCACCACGTGGACGCCATTCCCTCTAGCAACCTCGTGGCCACCCTCATCTTCATGTTTGGCGGCAACTGCATATCAAGAGCCGCTTCGTTGAATCTTTTGATCCATTCGGCCGCAATGGAGATGTCCCCCGTTCCATCGAACGGTTTACACCCCAAATCTCTTGCTTCTTTGAGGTACTTTGAGATCCTTATTATCGGAACCTCGGCACCTCGATCTTCACGGGACTCCACATGTCCCCTAGAACCCACATGGCTTCCTCTTCCTGAAGCCGCTCCCAAAGCACGCCTAGCCCGGCGCCTTTGGCGATCCTGTTGATATTGGCGGAGTAGTTCCTCCATCCTTTCTAGAGCGTCATCATCATCGCTCCCCTCATCATCATCATCATATTCCCCATCATATGGGGTCTCAACCGGCTCTGTTCCCGGTTGATACGTCGAATCCTCCTCGGACTCATAAGACTCATTTACTGTTTCAACATGACCGTCACTCACGGTCTGAGCTTGGCCTCCACGGCCTTGTCCCCTGGACACTCTAGAAGCCCCTCTACTGCCATGCACGGACCCTCTCGGTGCCTGGCCAGTCGGGTTCCTTCTAGTTACTTTCCCGGTACGTTCCATTTCTGAAAGAAATTGAGAATGAGTCATTAGACTCGTATCAAATGTCAATTGACGGATAAGTACTTAAGACATCCTTTGGCTCAAATCGCCGCCATGCCAATTGTTAAGGGTACCATCTTAACAATTAGAGACCTTGCAACTCAAGTACCAAAAGTTCTATAAGTACAAAACTTTATGCTCATGGTTTCCAAAATCATTTTCAAAAAGGAATTTTGAAGCTTCATTATGAAGTTTACGGACTAAGGCTCTGATACCAATTAAATTGTCACGCCCCGGACCTACCGGACACGTCAACAACCCGCCGTATAGTACGAACAGTCAACCGCAGTCCAACTCATCCATACTATACAAGGCGTCTTGAATACCATTCACAATAGTACATCCATAAACAATCACAATGTAAAACATTTAATTTAAGCAGCGGAAACATTAATATAGTATCCGAGCCACACGTGGCAAACACGGGCATACAAGCCCCAAATAAATATTCAAAATAATATCCATGAGCATTATTTAGATTGTTTTCAAAACAGAAACGGAAGGAGCACGAACCACGTCTTCTTCCCTTGATCTCCCCGAAGCAACGGGTGGTGGCAGCAACTCTTCAAGTTCTACCTGAAACTGTGAGGTGGCCTCCCCCGTGAAGGGGAGGTCAGTACTTGGAAGCATTTGACAAGTACAATGACAACTATACTAAGTATAATCAATGTTTCAATTTCTTAAGACCCTCAAATAGAGTGATATTATATCGTAGGCCGTAACCCCCGGTTACCCCGTTTTATAAATATACTTACTTTATATAAAGTCAAGTAGTCGGCCCGTGGGCCCATATTCATTTAGAATTTTCCATTTTCACTTTCCGTGACCATGAGTCACGACAACCCCATAGGGTTCCCTCGAGTCCCGATTGTATAGCAAGGGCTCGGCCCAACTACATTTCTATACAATCCTTTAACTCAATTTAATGTATCTAAATTTGTATGGCAAGGGCTCGGCCCAACTACGTTTCCATACCAACCATAACTTCATGGCAAGGGCTCGGCCCAACTACGTTTCCATGAAGATCACAATGCATGGCAAGGGCTCGGCCCAACTACGTTTCCATGCTAATCACGTTACATGGCAAGGGCTCGGCCCAACTACATTTCCATGTAATCCTAGAGTCTGACTCTAATTTATTTTCATAGCTCAATTCTCAAGCAAATCCTATGCCTAGAATCAATTCACTTGGATAGCCTTTAGGCCTACCCCTAACACACCTTAGTGTTCATACAATTCGACCTTAAAGCATCTCTTAAGACTACTTAAGGCATATCTATTCACAATCCTATCTCTTAGGATTAATTCCATCATTTATTTATATAAATCTCCCGACTAGTATTTCGATACTAGTCGAATAACCTTAGAACAACCAAGTTCTAAATTCATAACCAAATAGTTTATCTCAATTGATTTTCCAATCCAAATATGATTTAATCCCAATATCAAAAATATCACTTTTACCCATTCATGAATTTCATACATGAAGTAAAAGTATATTTTATCACAATTTTCATAGTTAATTCCATTACCATACCATTTCTTTCATATCACATAATCATACACAATCTCTTACAAATTTGTATATTATGCTCTTTTCCTTATAGACAATAGTCTTCTCATTCTTAGGCATTATTAATCATTTATAATCCTTAAAAACATATTTAATTACCTTAGGTAATCTCATGAAATTAACCCAAAGATTATAAGCAATATAGTCAGCCATCCTCACCTTATGAAGTGCTGAAATAGTTGTCCTTGTTAAGCCCTCCGATCAACCCTCGTTCTAAACCGATCAAAAGCAAACTTCTGGGCAGAATGATGAAAGCCGGGCGGCTTTCGTGGTCTGCAACTACGAACAGCTCCCTTCACGTGGCGGTTTCCGGCGGTTTCAACTCCTATCGATTCCACGACTCTTCTAAGTTAAATACCACCACTTTATAATATTATTCTACACTTTTAAACGTGTAGAACTCCATATTTAATCCACCCAATGATTTCTTAAAAATCATACAATAATAATACTAGTTAAAAGTGTTTGTTGAGTTCTTACCTCCAACACACCTCCTTTCCTTCTTGGATTCTCCTCTTTCTTGTTTCCTTATACCCTGAGCTCTGTGAGAAGCTTCCCTAGAGTTCTCTCCCTCTTGGTTTTGGGTGGTTCGAATGATGCTAAGGATAGGAGGCAACTCCTCTCAATCACTTAGATGGCAAATGTCAATGGGTAGGACATGGGGGTATGGGTGTTTGTCTCTATGAGACTTCCCCTTGCTCTCATCCGCACATCCCCCTCCCATTTGTCTTGCTCTCAATAATTTTGGGTCTAATTAGTGTGTAGAATACCCCAAGTGGGTGTAGGAAGTCCCTCCCAATTATTCCTGCTATTTTTGGCGGGTTGGGTCAAAATAGCGCTCGGGTTGTCCAAACATTCCTCCCAACCTTAGTTGGCATTTTATTGGGCTTCTAAAATTATTACATTGATCCAAATAAATGTTTGGTAGCCCATTCTCATATAATGGACCCGATAATTAATTTTAATTAATCGCACATCAATTAAATATGCCAATTAATTACACGAATTTTACTCGCTGGGAAATTCAAGTACATATCAAATTTCGAATTCAAGTACATCCGGGTGCGGTGTCACATGTTATATATAGCATTACATAACTCAAAAGTAGACGGCGAAAGTTCTCTCTGCGTTTGTGTGGCCTTTCCATCACGTAGGGTTTAGTTTTTCACTAGACCTTGTAGGCTTGTGTGGCCAGAGAATTTCACTCTCGCGCATCGCACATGCTTTGTTTTTGTTCGTAGGTTTGTCTTCAACTGCTCAACATGACAAGAAGAAATCGTGGAGTTCATTGTTAACCAGTACGTACGACACTTGGCTACACGACGGCTTTTGCTACACTTTCGATTGGTCAGTAGCTGAGAATGTTGTGAATAAGGAGAAAGAAGAGGTAGAAGATGCAGTATTGCCAAACCATCCCCCTCTCGAACCGGCGCCGTGGAGGAATCTTGTGATTAGGGTTTGAAAGATGTTGTTTCAAATTTGGATTTATTTTAATTATCTTCCTCTTATTTTTATTTTTCATCAATTCGAACTGAATGTTATTTTGGTTGTTTTCTTTATTTCATATGATTTTTTTTTGGAAGTGACTCTGAGTCTGGTTTGAGGGCAGATGGTCAGAAAGAGATTTTTTTTTTATCTTTTTGTATCTTGCGTGAATTCTGATTATGCATAATAAGTCACATTCTTCACAAAAAAAATGATTACAACCATGTTCATGAATTTGCATATCATATTGATCATGGAAATACATTCCTATCAACTTTAGTGGCATTTTTATGTATATTAAGTACAAAATTATGATAAATTATTTTGTTTGAATTTCGCTTGTTAGTGATTTTGGAAACTAATGTTTGCTTTATTATTTTTAAGTTGTACTTATGAGTAATTTTATTTGGAAATAGGTTTCAAAATGTAAAAGGAAAGGGCGACGATTTGTGGTTCGGGTTGTAAACGATCTTATCCAAACCTGTATCGAACCCGAGCTATTAAAAACTCGACCCATATAATGGGCCTTGTTATGATTCTTAATTTTCATAATCCGAAATCTTACCAATAATTTCCAAATTTAGCAAAAACTGGATCCAGATTAAACTGATCCCACGCCTCCTAGGACCTAACCTAGCCTAGAGCCAGGGGCGGAACCAGGGGAGAGAGCCGGTGTCGGCGCCTCCCCTTCGCCGGTAAGTCTTAGGTATATATAGGTATAAGTTTTGAGGCGCCCCGGGTCTTCTTCTGTCTTCTCCGTTCTGCACCAGTGTCGGAGCTCTGCGTAGCAACGCCAAGGTTTTAAATAGCGGCCGCTATATAGCGGTCGCGGTAGGGGCCGCTACCGCTACGGCCCGCTATTTCTTTGTGATTTCCAAATCACGGGGAAAATCCGCTACGTCGCCCGCTACAGCCCGCTACAACCCGCTACAACCCGCTTCCGGCCGCTATCGACATTTCCGGCAGTACATCACGAACTGTTTCATGTGTAATTGTGTAAATGTTGTGTAAATGATGTGAAAAAACACATTAGTGAAACTCAAAATGAAATGTACATCTATCCAATTACATTATGGTAGCAAATATTAATAAATACATGAATTACAATTATTAAAGCCGAATTAATTATTAATAAGGGATGATTTATATTGGTTGACAAAAAAAATTGACTTAACAAAACAATTTGGAACGGAAATGATATTATTATGGACTATGCAAATGAAATTGGAAATGAAACGCAATATGTATTATTATTATTATTAGGTAGATTCTATGGTACTCTTATGATATCATATCTTTTTTCACATGGACCAATCAAAATGATACAGTCGAATTATTTAAATCTAAATTAAAAGGGATATAATGATTGGACCAATCAAATGCATGGTAGCTACGGTACCCCATTTTTTAAATGAGTACCGAAGTCATCACCTATTATTAATTTGGAAGTGGACTTAACATAAACTGTTGTATTTTTTTTAATATACTGTTTAATAAGGACACGAATCTTACTTTTATTGCTTTATGGTTAATTTAACTAAATTTTTAATATTTATATTGTTTAGCTTTTCAAAAAATAATGTAAAAAATCTTTTATTAATTTACTTTATTAAAACATTAAAATTATTCCGTACCATCATTTGTTGACCTTCTTACTCCCACTTATTTGTAGGTGGTGACGATGTAGTATTTGAAACTTTTTGTAACGTGTCATTTAATGTAGCAATCTATTTAATTTAAAGATGTGTTAAGACTTGTTTAGTTTGAAGACAATTTGATTGTGTGTGTAATAAATTATTTAGTTTACCAATCGTTCTACTTATCATTCTCTTTTAATTGTCATATTCTTATTGGTTTATTAGCTTTTAATGTTATAAGTGTTCAAACCAATATTCATAATGTTTCTATTAACTGTAACACCCATTAAATATATGCTTTGCGCATTTGAAAATAATTCACGCCGCTGCAACCGCTACCGTCGGCTACAGGCTTTAACCTACTTGGGAGCAGTGCGTGCTTGGAAGGTTAAAAAACAAGTGGCCAGAGCGGTTTGCAAGCGATGAATTGAAGTCATTGAAAACAAGTGGAGAAGGCTGCCGAACGGGAGAGTGGCCAGAGAAGAATGACTAGTTAGGAAGGTCAGAGCTGAGGTGATTCTTTTAGTTTTTTTTGACTTGTTGACTAAGTAGATTTCATTCAACACTTGAATTTGGGTGATATGCTTTACAGGTAATACAACATATATGGATTATCCCATTAGTGCATTAGCAGTAAAAATGAAAATGTTATTGAATTGTTAATTTGATTTGTGCTTTTAGGAATTCAACAATTAGGCTTAAACTAGTCATTCATGGTAGAAGACACGCGAATGTAGTAGCTCATAAGTTAGCTAGGGTTGTTCTTTCTTTGTCGGATGGTTTTTACATGGTTTGTAACCCGCCAGACTGTATCATCTCTCAGCTTAATACTGAGAGTTTGAGTTGATTAATGAAATTTATTTCCTTTCAAAAAACAATTAGGCTTCTACTCAATTACGAATTTCATCTCTTGATTTAGTTAGTTAATTTCCTAATTTGAAATTTATTTTAATGATCCATAACTGTTTAGTAGTTTAAATTGTTTTACTAGTTTAAATAAAAGGATCAGCGAGTTATATTACCGAGGTGATTATCTCTGAGTCTGGTTTGCGAGACGGCAATTTTCATAAGTTTTGTTGTCGAATTGCCTACTATCTGAATGATGTGTTATCAATGTAAGCATCTATCATCCAAAAAATAACCTAAATAAATAAAAATGACTATTATTTACAAAAATATTTTTCATATGTGAATAAAATGACTAAATAAAAGTTTTTTTAATGATTTTATATTTTTTCTAATTGGCTAAAGGGTCAAATAGGCCCCTCAAACTGACTTAAAATGTTCAATTAGCCCCTTGTATAGGAGGTTCTGTCCAGCCGTTGCTAATTGGGGCGGTTCTCGGTAGAATATTTTGATGAAATTTTTTGAGCATCTTCTTCATTAAGTCTAGTTTACCCATACAAAATTTCAGCTAAAAATTCAACCGGGATGGCAGTCAAATGATTTTCCGAAATGTAATGTGCTGTTTAACTTCACAGTTCAAGGGCCTATTTGACCCTTTATAGCCTTTCTAATTTGAAACTTACGAATTTATAAATTTTGAATTTGTTAGGTTATCTATGTCTATGTTACTATTTTTGTTATAAAAATGTCTCTGTTACTATTTGTAACACGGGTGGCGGGTGTCCTAAATAAGGTAAGAAGAAAACAATACAAGTTGGTGTATTTCTTAACCCCCCTTACATCTATGTTGTAAAAACCGGACCGGGGAGTGACCCGGCCACATGACTGGGTCACGGGTCAACCCGGTCAACGCCGGAAAACCGGTCAATGATTATACGTCTATATAATAATAGTAAACATATAATTATTATATATAAAATCATAATAAAAATTAGTTATTATTCATAATAATCAACTAACAATACTACTTATTAAGCATTTAATACACTCTCATAATATTTCAATGTATATTTTGATCTTATAAAAATATATAATGATATTTTTATTTTTATTGTACATCTATATTATAATTTGGCATGATGTTCATTCTTAAATAAATATATAAATATATTACATAGTTTTTCTTTTTAAGGTATTGAAATTGCAATTTTATGGTATAAAAATGCATTAAAAATAAAAAAGAAATTACTTTTTTTGGTAAAAACACCCAAAAACTGGATTTTACCGGGTTTTTCGGGTTTCTTGGGTCCGGGTCTTGACCGGGTTTTCCCGGGTCAGCCGAGTTTTTCCGGTTTTTGACCATTTCCGGGTTTTGAAAAAACCGAACCGGTTTTTTGTCCGGGTCACCGGGTTCCGGGTCAACCCGGCCGGGTCGGGTCGGTTTTTTAAACATAGCCTTACATATTGTTTTGATTCTGCCTCTGCCTAGAGCAATTTTTAGAACATAACTCAGATACGGTAAATCAATCGCTTTTGTCGCGCTACTTGTCATGTTTTAAATTGTTATGTTTAGGCTTGGGACCGATTCGGTTCTTATATGAAATTAGTGGAACCGTTACAAAAAAACTTAACTAATCAAATCGGTTCGGTTTCTTTCTAATATTTCAAGAACCGTTATGGCACCGAACAAATAGTAAACGGTTCAGTTTCTAGTTTTATCGGTTCCTGAGCATACATTTTTTCCCACAAAAAAATTAGCACAATTTACTTTCTACAACGCAAAAACATCGAATATTAAAAGCACAAGCAGTAAGTATTTTTTGAAGCTCTTATCACATCAAACATCAAGTACGAACTTAATTTATTCAGTACTTAGTAGAATGAAATAATATTTTAATTTTGTTTGTAAATAAAATATGAAAATCGTTGTTGTTTAATATCAGTAAATATTGGGTCATCATAGTAGAATTAGAAGTCTAATTAAGTTTCTTAAAACGTAAAAAAACATATTGAATACACGAGTACAAATGTAAGCATCATTTGTTTACACTAAATCTCAGGTCACACTCTTAGGAACATTATTTACACTAAATCTCAGGTCACAACTACAATAAATTTTATAATTATGAAACTTCCGTGATAGAACAAAATATGATTTGTAAAAAAACGAGGTTAGTGTATTCATCCTCATCCGCTTCCATCAATTAAAGTTAAATTATTGTGTGACTAAATGTCATCCATTATAAAATTATTATATTCTTCAAAGAAAATGTTAATATTATTATTGTTATATTATTATTATTACTAGTTATTATTACTAGACATATTTTTATAGGAATCAGGAATCGAACCGTTAAGAAAGAATAAGAACCAAATCATTAACCATGTATGAGTGTATGACTCATATGTAGGAACCGAACCGAACCAGATTTTAACGGTTCGGTTTCAACGGTTTTCCAATTATTTGTTCGAAAGTCCCACCCCTAGTTATGTTAATCCTAGGCAGACAAATTCGTACTGTTGAAAATAATTCTGGTTAATGTGAGCAAATAATACTCCGGCAATCCGCTCCCGGCGTCTCCTCTCACTTGCTCGCTTTTACATGGATTCGCCCTCCTCCTGGGATTCCCTGCGAAAGCAGGTATGGGTTTTGTTTACGGTTGTTTTGATGTTAAAACCAAGCTACTTTGTATCAAATTGGAAGGATGTCTTCATTTATCGCCGTGATTTTTCCTCCAAATTATGCATTCGCATGTAAATGGGATGGATTGTTTCGGTTTTCCGAATCCTTAGTACAATAAAAATTTAGACACCTAAATGTTCTGCACATGAATTATCGCGTTTGAATGGGTTGACAAATCACTTTTGGAGATGGAGAGTAATTGAGGTGAAGGCTGTGTTGTCACTGTTATGGCTTTCTGGTAGGAACATATCGATGCATCATATTATGGTTTAGAATCTTAAACTTGAGAAGTTAGATGTTAATCAATGAAAACGTCCGAATTACTTGATCTGTTATACAGTTATACGTAATGTGATGCACCTGAAAGTTATCAGGTTTTACTCCGACTAAATTCAAAATTACTGGATATATGACTGTTAGACCCTAGTTTCTTTTGCAATGGGCAATGGCAAAGCCCAAATAAGGAGAAAGGAATAATCTTTTTTTTAGAGATTACTCTCTCTTTACCACTATCATTTCCCTTTTTTTTGCCTGTCCCATTAAGTTTGATCATACTGTATTTGATAATATATGTTTGGATCAAATTTATTCTTACTTTACAAATTGAATATGTGTGTCACTTCTTCAATTCTCTGGAACGAGTCTAGGATTTTTTTTGTTTCTCTCAATTTCCAGTTTCCCACTACTAAAATGTATGGGTATGATTAAGATACTAAAATGTACCTCCTCTGGTTCACAATAATTAGTCTTTTGTAAGAAAGAATAGACCCTAAGAAGTTATTAAATGGCGATTAACTTTATTTATTACCCCTACTAACTTTTACTCATTATTAAAGATTAGTTTTGCATAAGAGTCTTAAAGATGGGCCAAATGACACTTATTGTGAACCAAAGTGAGTATCAAATAAAGAAATTCTGCTTCAGAAAATATCTTCTTCTTAAAGGAAACTTTTCAACCCTGCAGTCCCTTCTCTTCCATTTGTGTACAGTTACTTATAAATGCTACTCCGTAAAACCTAAAGTGGTCGGTATCTTTGGCTCTCTGCAATTCCAATATATATGTGTAACTACCAAATACAGATTTTTATCACTAGTTTTTTAGTACTCTCTATTGACTAGAGGAAATGACTTTTGAATTTGAGGATGTCATATTGTGAATTATAATTCTTTCATTTTCTATCAAACTTATTCTATTACAGACTATATCTTAATCTTCACCATATCACTTGGGTTACTTTTCAAAAGATCTTGAACTCCTGTAAGCTCCAAATGATGGAACGTTATTTTCCTACGGGAAAACAAAGTATGATAAGATCTGATACACAAGGCATTGTGCTTTGACTCAATGCTTGATTTCTTTAAAAATTGTTTAGGAAGATATTTAGTTAAACAGAAGTGAAGTTGATTCATTCCAAAATGTCAAAGTAAAAGATCTAGATGAAAGCACAAATTGTTGTAGCAAGGAAAATTGCTTAGTTAGTGCAAGTGTGCGAGTCTGTGTGGGATTAACTAGGTTTATTTGATTTAGTTAAGACTGTTTAGTGTAATTGGGTGACTGTATGTGTTCCATGTTGTACTACATTCTGAAATGTAGATTAGGTTGTGATTTCAATTTTTCAGTACTAATATCTTGGTACGTAAGCAATGAGCATAATGTTTCACAATTTCTGATCTCGTGCTTGACGGTGTTTTTTAATATGCAACAGGCAAGGAAACTTGAAGCACAGCTCGATGAACAGATGCATTTATACCGTAGATTAGTGAGCAAAAAAGTTGACGGTTCCAATGATAACAATCTTGAAAAGGGAATAGACCAGCTGCTTAAAGATCTACAACAAGTCAATTCTCAAATGCAAGATTGGGTTTCATCTGGAGGAGCTGAAATATTTTCTCACACATTAACTCGCCACCAAGAGATCCTTCAGGATCTTACTCAGGTATATTTGAAGGATGCAGTAAAATTCCAAACTTTTGCTCCTAATTGAGTAGTTTTGTATTGTAGTCTAATGATAGCTCATAGTTTAATGTGTGGCTGGAGACCTTGCTGAGAAGATGTATATTGCAGTTTTTGGGTAGTGCAGAGATTCTAGAAGAATATAATAGGAATCGATCTCACAAAATATCCTACATGGCATCATAATGATTGTCTGAACCTTCTCCTTTGACATATAAACTGGCACGTACCTAGATGAATACTCTGAAATTGTATAGAACCTTTAAATAATGTAACTGGACAAAAGCATTGGTGTATCCTTGATGGTCTAGTTTAGCTTCATTAAAAAAGAAGCCTATCTGAAGTTTTATGTGCAAGCATATTGTCAAATATCGCTAATTTTTTGATCAGTTTTTTTAATCGTGATTCATGAATTGATTTATATGGTCAATTTAAAAATAATATAAATAAAGATCCAAGATAGTAAATTTGAAAACTATTATTCAAATACCATCATAAGTCACCTAAGCCACATCTCATACTTTTCCATTTGTAATAAAAGTATGTGTGCATATATAAGTATATATATATATAAATATATATACAAATATATAGCTTGCGTCTTGATTCTTGAATTGCATCGTATGATATGTATCATGAATAGTACGATTTATTCCACTGGTTGAGTAAGAACTGTTTTTAAAAATCACAAAACTGTTGTGGTTAAGGGACTTACTTCTTTCTTTAAAAGGGGACTATACAGCCTTTCCTAAGTCTGGTTCTTGATTTGAATATGGTCAAGATTATAGTGAAATTACTTTATAAGAACAAGATCTTTTAGATGGTATGTAGGAGATATCCTTCCTTTTCTTTGCACACACTCATCTTTGATTTTTAGTAATTTATCATTCCCTCCTGCTGAAAGACACCTTTTTTATTTGTACAGTCTTTGTTTACGTTTATCAATCTCTTATTTTTTCAGTGGCTAGAGCTAAGTGTTGAGTTGTTTATAGGAATTTAAACGTCTTCGTTCCAGCTACAAAGCCAAGAAAGAACATGCCTCATTACTTGATGAATTTAGGGAATTTGATCGGACAAGATTAGATCTGGAAGATGGTGGTGACTCTTATGATCACGCACTCCTGAATGAACATGCTTCCATTCATAGGAGTACTGGGCAGGTAGTCATATATCACAACTTAAACTTTTCTTTCAACTTTTTCCGTTTTTGTCATTTGCAAATGGCATCTTTTACCATCTGGGTTTACTTTTGAACATCAGTATCATATAACCATAATCCCTTGGTTCTATACTGTATCTTTTGACATTGACTCTTTCTGCTATAAATGTTCAGTAGGAAAGTAACAGACAGTAGAGAAGAAAAATACCTTTCTCTCTGGTTGTCAAGCATAAGAAGGGCCTGTTTATCTGGCTGAAATGTTATAGTCTGGTCTAGTCTGTTTAAGTCTATTTTGTTTTGGTATGATATTATGTCTAGTCTGGTCTAGTTTGGGATTGAAATAAGTCCAAGACAACAGGTCCTAAATCATGTCTCCCCTTGTTACAAATGAGAATTTCTTAATTTATAAGTTGTTGGAATCTGGGAAAAAACATTTTAATATGGGAAGAATTGTGGGTATGGGGGTGTCGAGGTAATTTGTTATAACTTTGATTCTCTAGTTCAAGTAAGCTTGTGTTATATGCACTAAGATATGAGGTGTGGCCATGATATCAGAGTTCATTTTATATTTCACTTTGCTAGCAATTGGCCAATGGTTATCCTGTCATGTGATGAACTTTGTATCTTGCTTGTTGTTAATCAAGTGGCTGACTAAAGGTTGTATTGGTGCAGATGGATGGTGTGATTTCTCAAGCACAAGAAGCTTTCAAGACACTTGTGTCTCAACGATCAACATTTGGAGGCATTAATTCAAAGCTCAGCAATGTTACCAGTCGACTTCCGACGGTAAGCATCCGTTTGTTTCATGACACCGCATCATACCTTTAATGGAGTATCCTGCATAATTGCATTACTGGACACCATAGGTTTGAATGTGGATACTCTGTTTATCTAGCTGAAAACATGACTTCTACTGCATAGTGGCATAGTTCTAGTCTGGTTCGGGTACTGGGTCACCTAAAGGGGGAATGAGAACCTTTACTTGGTATACCGATTCTTGTTTTTTCGCCTTAACAATGGAACCATCTCAGTTCAGTCATACTTTGGAGGAAAGGAACCGGAATGAGGTTAGAATGGATCCCAGTACCTATTCCGGCAGGGTAGTGAAAAAAAAAAAAGACAGTCTGTCAGGTTTTCCCCAAACCAGTCCCAATCCAGACCGGGGCCTGAACTGGGTTCAAGCCCACCCCTTCTAGTGTATATATTACACTCTTTAAATGGAATTAATACGGGCAAATGCTGTGATCCAGCTGAAATCACTCATGCAATTCACAGCATTCACTTTCAGTATCAATTGTTACTTGAGCCTACTTCTTGTTTCAGGTTAATCATATTCTTTCGTCAATAAAGAAAAGAAAGTCCATGGACACTATTGTCCTCGCGCTAGTTGCGTCTATGTGCGTATTTCTTATCCTGGTCTACTGGTTGACGAAATGAAAAGTTGGCAGTTTTCTAAAACGAGAGCACCCCCTGGATCAGATGTATGATTTGTATATTCGTAGTCACAGAATTTAGAATTCCTGCCCCCACCCATTTTTATTTAATTGATGTATGTGGAACAGTGGAAGATGGAGCGTATTTACTACTTGTATGATGTATAGATGAAAGGATGTATTTGAATTTTGAAAGATGCAGAAAGAAACGTGAACAATGGACTAGGGATTCATAGGAACTTAATATCGTGTTACAATTTTGATTGGATGGAAATTCTATTTTCTGTGTGGTAATGTTTGGTTAAGCAACAGCTCCTAAATGAACTTCTGTTGTCGTTAGATTTTAAGAGAGTACACCCTACGTATAATATTCAACATTACGCGTCCGATTGAAGGCACAAGAAGGTTGTAATAGAACATTGAACATGAATAGAAGTAGTAATCATCGTCATCATCATCATGAGTTCATGACATCAATAAGCATATTACATCAGTAACTATAAAAAAAAGTAAACAAAAACAAGAACTTAATGAGAAGAGTGGAAGCAAATGTAAAGCAGAATAGCAGCAGAAATAAATAAGTTACAGTTTGCTCATATCACCAAATTTTGTCCTAGTCCTTCCATTAGTCCATCTCATGTCTCCTGTGAATCCGTGATGAAGCGGTCATGATTTGTCTCATATTTGTGCACTTTTATTCCGGTGCTTGGCAATGTGGCGTCTGCATTTAAGGCTTAGCTGATGGTCTGATGCTGATGTTGTGGATCCATATGTTTAGAGAGATTGAGATGAAGAAATGACAATTCAACCTAAGCAAACATAACCTCTGCACTTGATGGTGAGAACTTAGACAGCGGAGAAGGCGACTCCACAACCTCCCATTCCACATAAAACTTCGGGTTGCAGCTCTTCCCCAGCGCCTTCCGTTTAACAGTTCCAATGGCAATGTCAAGATATTTGGCCACAACAATGATCTGGTCATTGCAGCAGCTTACACGGAACGGACCACTCATCTCCAACTCTGTTCCTTCCACCTCCTCCCACTCATCTTTCTCTTCCTCATACACCTTCACCATCTGCTTGTTCCCTTTCTCATAGCACTCTGAAACCAGAAATAACCGACCTTCAATCACAACACTTAGACCCCTCCAACCCGTTCTCATCCCGTACGGCATATCCTCCCAGGAATTTGCTCGCGGGTCATATACTTGACCGCTCGGCATGATCCCGAAGAGCGCTGACCAACACCAACTCTCTACCACATAAAATTTCCCATCAAGAACCACTGCATCATACGACGCAATGTCTTCTTCCATACTAGCAACACATTGCCATTTTCCATTACTAGGATCCATGACCTCCGTTGACTTGACTTTGAAAAGCCCCGTGCTGTTCCCTCCCGCGATATAAATCTTCCCGTCGATGACTCCTGTTCCAAAGTAAGACCTTGAAGTGATCATTCTTGTGATCCGCTTCCAACTGTTGCTACGCACCTCATACTTGTACGTTTGACCTATCGGGTGATCTTTGTTCGAAAGAGTACCGCCACAAAGATAAATGACACCTTCATGCGGTAAGGCGACGCTGCGAAACCCGTGGGGGCTGACGTTGGACGTGTAGGGCAAATCGGAGAGGGTTAGCCATGCAAAGTTTGTGAGATCGCAAGCCATTAAACGTAACTTCTGGGTGGATTCATTATAGGCAAAGACAAAAAGCCATGGATGGAAAAATGAGAGCTCCTTTCTCCTGGCAAAGTATTGTCCTGTTTTGTTGCTGAACAGATCATACCATTCTCTACAGACACCTTTTAGAACTGCATGGTTATCAACTGGGACCCGAAGAAGACAGTTGAGAGCTACACTATCTGGAAGTCCAGGGATAAGAGGCTGTAATGGTTGTTCTGTGAAGGTCATTTTGGGAATTAAAAGAATATAAACCCGGCCCGAATGGTCTAGGAGTTTGAATACTACGTATATTGGTAGCCAGGCCTGGGTTTAAATAGAACAGAAATTAGCATTATTTAGTCAGCAACGGCCAGAAAAGGCAAATAAATCTCTATGCGTTGGCTGGCAGCTGGCAATTTAAGGTTCGCTTAACCAAGATAATTTTTTTTTTAAATTACCATTTTCTGAATTTGCCATAAACCCCAAGAGTGAAGTAAATGATTATTTGTTATCAGATTTAATTTGTGCCCTTATTTGACTTAGATTTATTTCAAGATTTTGTAAATTGTAAGCATATATTGCACACGGTTATGCCAGGTAATTATGAGTACGTAGCAATAAATAATTCAATTCGAAAGTCTTGATAGTATATTGCTAGAAGTGCACTATTAGTGTATTCTTATTTAGTTTCAACCGTTCACTTTCTCACTTCCATGGTTTATATATTTAAAAGAAAATGTTAGAGAACTTTCGCAATAGGCTAGGAGTAGAACATGTTTTAAGTGTAAAAATAGAAGTGAATGTTTTTTTTTACACCAAAAAGTTAATTCATTTCATTGCTAATAATATGGAGAATACAACTTGGAAAATAGAAGTGAATGTTTAAGAATATCTAAATAGGAGTCATATTAATAAAAAAATATTTATTTAAAAAAAAAATCTAAATAGAAAAAATCTAAATAGGAGTCATGATTTGAGATTGGACAAAAACACATTGGTGGTCAAGGTTGCTGCTACTGCCTATGGATTTCCTAATTAAGTAGGGTTGGGGGAATTAATTAATTATATTAAGGGTAGAAAGGTAATGTTTAGGCCTATTTAAGGAATATACAACACAACATGAATTTGTGAATTTTAATCACGTTTTAGTTAGGGATGGAATCGGGCCGGGCGGCCCGCCCCGGAACCGGCCCGGACTGGTCACTGTTTGAACCAGCCCGACCCGGCAACCGGGCCATAGGGCAGTTCGGGTCGACCCGGCCCGCTAGTCATACGGTTCGGACTCGTGCCCTAGGAATGGTGAACCGGCCCGGCCGGTTCGGGCCCGGTCCGGGCCAAATTTAATTTTTTTTTTTGAATTTTTTTTAAGTTTTTGGGTTGGGCTGGGTATTTTGGGCCATTTGAGGTGGTTTGAGGGTGAGGGGGGAGGGTTGGACCGAGGCCCGGCCCGGACCCGGGGTTACCCGGGCCGGTTCCGGGCCTCCCATATCCTGAACCATGAACTGGCCGGGCCCAGGCCCGAACCGGCCCGAGGCCATGCCTAGTTTTAGTGTTATTTAGGGCAATTTCTAAAAGATATTGATTTCTCTTGAAGTTTGATGTATTCACTCGGCCCTTGTACACTATTAAAAATATCTTCGATCCCTCATATCCTTTAATGGAGGTTACATAAAGTCTAAACTATTTTGAAAGTATAAAAAATATCCTTCAAATTTTAGAAGTATTGTTGCTATACCTTTCACTTCAAAATTCGATCTTTATTTTCACATGGAATTCATCCACCCAGTGGCGGATCTAGGCATCCGAGGTCAGTGTATGCACATATACAGTGGCAGACCCAAAAATTTTCTAAAGCAGGGACACTAACACATGGATGAGAACAGGCCGGGTCGGGTCATATACAACACTGATCTATTTTATATAGTCCGTTCAAATTACGGAGTATTATTTTAAACCGGAAATATATTATTCAATTTTTGATCGATGATAACGTTATATCATCCCTGCAAACAATTAAATCATTTTTATAATTAAAATTTACATATTTGAAATATACATTGTTCCATAGAGTCTCAAAGTTCAAGTTAAACTATAATAAAAAATTGATTTGTTGGATAAGTAAGTAAAGTGAAACTATATTAATCAATAAATTTGACTTTGTAAATAATTCTGGGTGAGAGGGAATAGTAAAATGGTGACAACTCCGGTACATTTCTAAAAAATGGGGTACCATACTTACCACCTATTTGATTGGACCACATCACTTTATCATTTTTAATTTATATTTAAATAACTCAACTGCTACATTCTCATTGATCTATGTGGACAAATGTATGATACCTTATGAGTACCATAGAATCTACCTAGTAAAATTACTCCATAGTAACAATAATAATACGAGTAAGACCTTCCAAAAGAAATAATAATACGAGTAAGAACAATAATACACTAAAAACATGATGTACGGAATGCGGAGTTAGGCTTTAATACTCCGTAACAATATGACTTTAAGTAATACGGAGTAACAATATGACTTTAAAAAATAGTGAGTTCGTTGTGAAAACCAACAAAAACAGAACCTTTCCCACACCAAGTACGAACCCGGTTGTATCCTTCTCTGGCACAAGCCCCAATTTACTCAATCAAGCAACTTTGACGGAGGACAGTCGGTCTATGGGCGTGACGAATACAGCTCATGGCTCGGCTAATAAAATTGAGGCCGAAAAAGTAATTATTCCTAAGGTCTTGGAAAATTACTACTCGTATTTCTTTGGAGAGGAAGGTTTTGACTCCATCAAAATTGAATCTAAACTTTATAGATTTGTTGTCCAAAAAAATGAAACAGTCATTTTCGAAATAAAAAAATCCTCACTTAAAAGGATTAATTTCAATACAGCGATTGCACCCCAGATCTTCAGCTTCATTCACTACCTCTCATGCTCACATAAGTTCCTTGGGCAGAGCAAAAAATTCGGGTCTATCAAAGTTACTACGGTGCTCAACAAATCAGGCAGTTATTTGAAGATTGCTAAAGAAAAAGGGAGCTCAATTTAGTCCCCCAGGGTCCACAAAATTCAAATCTCAAAGATTTTTTGACATTATTTTCTAATTTTGTTGGATTATCTTATTTAGAGCAGGAGGAACACATGCATTGGGAGCATGACACTAAGGCTGATACTGAGGATATAACCATTTCTAAACTCATATTTAACTATGAGGTACAGAGAGCCTTTGGCGAGAAACAAGAACCCCTCTCCCTTGAGAAACAACCACAAATTCCACTTCTTCAGGCTTACTCTGATGCCTCAGATAGCTTTGACTATTCCGATGATTCCTTCTTCTCAGACGATTTTCTAGGTCATGCGACTGAAAGCGACCAGCGTCCTCCATTATCAAACGAAGAAGAGATTGGGAACTCCAAATTCAACAGATCGATTTGCCGCAAAGCAAAGTTTGTCACCCCAGAGAACTGTCTGCCAACAGAAAACCTAAATACCCAACTAAAACTTTACCGGAAATCTCAGCAAAACAAAAGGCGCCACAGTATGAGGACAAGATCACAGTCCAGAGATTTTCCTTGGGTCTAGTTTTAGTTTTATATATTTTCTTTTCTGCTGTGTATTTTTTTTCCTTTATTTGTGTTCTTGCATTGTACTTTTTATTTTGATGAATAAAATCGTTCTCTTTCAAAAAAAATAAATAAATAAATAAATAAAATAGTGAGTTCGTTGTTGCCTTTGAAAACCGGGGTGAATAGCACTTGAAATATACTCCGTATTAAAAAATGTGTAGCCTTAACGGTAATGCACTTCAAAAAACTAAACAAAGGTTGTAGCCAAGAAGAGTTTCGACCATCCGACGTGAAGCCTGAGAAGGATTTTAAAATCAATGCTATTACCAAATAGGCTAGAAAGGATAATTGAGGTGAAGCCAGTGCTTACCCTACTTAACACGTAGATCCGCCCCTGCATCCACCAACACATGGTTTAGATATAATATGAATATTCTAAAAAGTTTAAATGAACTTTATTTAGAAATTAGAGTGCTAGTTAGTTAAACTTTTGACATATTTAAAAGTTCAGAAGTCCAATATCTACTTTAAATTCGTTCTTACGAATACTTATTTCTGTGGTTCATATTTAGGCATTTTCATATTTGGCAAAATTTATACGAATAATTCATACTTCTAATGATTCAACAATAATAATCCCTTGGTACTTTAAGTATTCTTAAAAAAAATTAAACTAACAATGGTGTTCACGTGAATAAATTGTGATCAATCCAAAGTCCAAACTAATTCATGTTTAATACTTAACTTCAATCCAATCTCTTCTTTTCTTGTATTTCCTGAGCTACGCAATTTTCCTTTCTTCATTAAACTTTCATCCTTTTCAGGTCATGAATCTTGCTAAACCTCTTAATCGCATTGGGGATTCCAGCAACAACAATATTTTGACAAATTCAAAATATATTCAAATTCTTATGTGCTCAAACAGTGTTTTAAATAGATCAAGGGTATACAATACTATATTTTAAAATCTTACTCGCTAAGTCACCTTAAGGGTATGTTGAAAGATGTTACACATACGGATCCAAATACCTAAGAAAATTATAGGAATGCATTACACACATACACTGATACACACATATATATAGGACCAGGGCCGGCCCAGGGGGTGTGTCCCTGCCCGACTGCACAGTGCCCAAAAATATGGAAGGCCCAAAAAAATAAATTAGTAGTAGTATTACTACTAGTCTACTACTCAGTATAAGTTAGTCAGCCCATTAGCGAACGAAAAGGTGCGGGACAAGCATAGCAATCTGCGAAAGAGGAAGCGCATAGGCCAAAGGGCATAACGAGTGACTGAGCGAGACGAGCGACGTGTCGACGACTCTCCATCTCCAGGCTCTGCTCCAACCATCCTGATTTCAAAGTTGTTGCGGCGATTCGGCCTTCGGACTGCTGCAGTATTCACTTCTTACCATCGGCAATGGGCATCCACTCATCTAGGACGGCGGGACTCCACTATTCTAGGTAAATTCGTAACTAATAGAGAGTAATTGTTCTTTATGAATTAATATTATAATCTGAGTTCAACAAAGTGATATTAATAGGTTCTTAGGTTGTTAAATTTGTTTTTGTGTCACTATACAACTTTATGCGTAAATAATTTTTTTCTTGGATTTATTACTGTTAGTTAATACTAGCAACTTCTATTTTGAAATAATTCTTTAATAAATTACTACTAATCCGTATCAACAATTTACCATTTCAATTGAAATAGCCTTTCTATTAACGATTGAAAGGAAAGACCTGATTTTTGTTGTTGCACAGGGCCCTCGTTTTCTCGGGACCGGCCCTGTATAGGACACCAAAAAAATCTGGACACCATAGAGTGTATGTATATATGTATATGTTGTAATTAGGATTGTGAAGCATCATCCCATTTTCAAACCAACGTATGATAAGGATAAAATGCTATTAAAAGGGGGAGAAGTGTGTGAGTAGGTAGGTGGGAAGTAGCAAATAGAAGGTAATGGACGACTAAGGGAAGTTTCATTTGATATAATTTTATAGACATTATCATGAGTTAAAGATTATTTTTATCATATCTCGAGTACCAATTATTATTGTAGAACTGAAAGTAGTGATTATTCGTATAAGTTTTACACGTCATCATTGTTATGATAATCACATTCCAAGTGAGAATAGAGAAGAATTCTAGACCGATTTTTTTAAAAGTTATTTTACAAATTTAAAGATATTTCTTTTTTTAAAAAATGAAAAAGTAGTCACGGATCAAGTCCGTGACTAAATTTTAAATTTTGAAAATTTAAACCGTAACATTTTGGCGGTTCATTTTTAAAATTTGAAAGTTTAGTCACGGAAAAGGGCCGTGACTAAGTCGCCGGTGCGGTTATTCCGGTGACAAGTTAGTCACGGATACGGTCTGTGACTAAGCCGTGACTACGCTTAGTCACGGATAAAATGTCTGTGACTAGAATTAGTCACGCCCAAACAGTCACGGATTTAGTCACGGACAAAGTCCGTGACTAGCGGAGTTAGTCACGGATTTTTTATATTACAGTCCGTGACTAAATCCGTGACTAACTCCGTGTTTTTTTGTAGTGCCGTTCGCTTTTGGTTTTGTTGTTTCGGTTTTTCATGGTCAATTTAAAATTGATGAAGCTGAGAACCAAACGATAATACTTCCATTGATTTTGACTCAATTAATTTTAATCAGTTTTAGGATGTTTCCGTCGATTTTATCGGTTTGATCAATTTTCAAATTCAAAGCTATAAACTATAAAACGGACTGCCTAGAATTGGGCCAATTTTGGTTTTATTCAATTTTATTTTGGCAATTAAATTTCTATCAAATTGTTGGTGAGTTTAGATTTATTGGTTTGTTTGGTTAGCCCTAGTGAAAAATAAATTACACCAAGAGTTCTACATACTTTTAATGGTATAGGGTGTAAGTGATCATGCATAAACCTCAATAAACAAGGGCAACGAGCCAACCATACTTTCCCTATATTCAATTGGTTATTTATAACGATTAAAAAAATTCGAATATCCTAGGGCAACGATACATTCCCTATATTGAATTGGTTGTTTATAACGATTAAAAAAATCGTATTTAGAGAACTTTGATTGCAAATCAGTAATGTTTTTTTAACATGTTTTTATCTATACTCCTCGTCCACGTTCGATGGACGAGGAGCATTAAAACTAAAGTTGAACATTATATTGGTGAATGGACTGAATGCAATAAGAAAATCAAGGCAATTTGTGAAACTAATTTCAAACTGTCGTACCAAAGTTTTTTAAAGCGAAAAGCGCACAAAAGCGCGATGAGGCATGTCTTTGCTTAAAAGCAAAAGCTGTAAGCGAAGCGTTGTTTTTTATAGTGAAGCGTAGTTTTCCTATCAAAAGTGACGCTTATAATAAAACCTAACAATAAAATATATAATGCATAATTAAGCCAAAAGTGTGTAACTAGTCATAAAGAGTAATACTAATGTGGCACAAAATGAGAAAACATTCATCATAAAATTAAGCAATATACCATATGTAGCTCCCTGCCTCTATGCTTTTGATGTAAATCTTTATAGCTGAAAGTTTTATTCACTGTAATGGAGTACAGATTATGTATTATTTCCCACAATACTTGGCAGAAGAACTCTTCCGAGTTCCGAGGAAACGAAAGATGGACCCCCTCCATCCTCATCTGAGTCGCCTTGAAATTCTGTCCTACTCTATCATCATCATCTCCATTCTCCAGTATCACTTGAAGAAGGAAGCCTCTTGACATGTGGGAGAGTTGACATCAATCATATCTGGATAAAGCTTAAACTAATTGTGAAATTCATATTCCTCATAGCCATCTAATTAATTCTATACTTGATTTCATGTGCACGTGTGCTTACTACATAGTCCTCTCCTGCAGAGAAGCTCTTGAACAACTGTTTATTATTTTCCCTTTTCCTTTTTTCTTTCACCATTCAGTAGGTTGATGGTAGCCTGAGATCAATTATAGAAGACCACTTATATATTTTAGATTACGGTAGAATTATGCATATTTGAGATTAATATTGGAAGACTGTTGAGATTATTCATGTGAATTTTTCCAAAAAAAAAAAAAAAACTAACACTAGTTGACTGGTCAAAGACCGCTTTTAGTGAGAATCGCAGAAGAGCGAACGCTTTTGCGCTTCACCACTAGCCGGGAAAGCGATAGAAAGTTTCACTTTCTCACACGCCATCGCTTATGAAAAGCCTAGTGCATAGCCATCGCTCAACTGGGCTATGCGCATAATCTCGCTTTTCGTCGCTTTCAATAAGTTTTTCTCGTACAATCTTTTCTTTATTTCAAATGCCAGCAGCACAATGTTCCTTTAACCATCATAAGCAGCTGTGGTAAAGACCTGAAAACATTTAGATAAGTGAATATAATAAGGCAAGAAATAATTAACACAACCCGTTCTCGCCTGGAGATAAAATACTAAGGAACGAAATGGACATACACACATTTAAATGAGGACTAATAACAGTATTCTAATAAAGATGTTGATCAGATGATAACAAACAACTGCATGATTTATTCCGTAAAATGGCCGCAAAGCAATCAGAGAGTATGAGCCAGATTTTTTACCAAAACGTCCAATGTGATGATGATTCATGTTAAAGTAGTGTTGGGAAAGATTAAAAAAAAATGTTTACCGAAACCCGTAAATACATCAAATTAACATATGAAGGAGAGTGCTCTATAAAGGACAAATAATAGCAACTTACACAATCTCAACCAACTTGGTGAGGCTGAAAACCCTTGAATTCAACTCTTCTATAGAAACCTAACACAAAGCCTTGACAAAAGTCACACATAGCCACACTTTTCAATTTTTGACTCCTAATGAATATGTGGCTCATTTCACCAACATGTTTAAGTTTGAGAACAAATTGGTCATATGTTCTGTTGTGATACCAGAGGAGCAGTGCCACTGATGCCTACACCGTCATAAGAACCCCTTCTTTTTCGAAACTCGGAGAATATTTGATTTGGCTTGTTTTAACTTGTAAAACTCAATCTGATGAACTGCAAAAAAGTAGCATCTGGAGGTGCACCCTCCCCAAAGAGATGCAAATTCTCAACCCGAGAAATAGGGGGTTAAGATGTGCTCCAGTCCATGCCTCCTGCAATTAACTTCCATCCCGACATCCACAATTGTTATGACACCCTGTCACAAACCCACAAAGGTTCTTACCTATTAGCTATCAAGCTTTTTAAAGTTGAATGACGATAATAAATAGTAGTCATTTACTGAAACAGTATGCACAAAATAATAGAGACCATGATATATAGCATCAATGTTGTGTTTCATATCTGCAGGTAAAATGGAGAGAAGTGAACTTTACAATGGATATCACAAAGCATAAAGCAGATCAATATCACTTGTATCACGAAAAAAATGTCAAATAATCACTCTGATTTCTGAACTACGAAACCCCCTTGTTTCTTCCTTTACCTTTGGAGATGGAGGGAGGTGTCTGCTGTCCAAGAGGAACTCTTGGCCAAGTTCTAACTGTGGCAGAGTAATTCCCATCATTGGTTAATCCATTCTTAGCCACACTCTAACTGCTTTACCTGCCCTCTCCCCTGGAGCCTGTGCCACTCTGCCCAGATCCTACCCTACTCTTCCCATTTATGCTCCCCCTACATACTAAATAATAGAGCAGCTAGGAGATTCCTGCAAGACATGTTCGTAATATTCATATTACCAACTGCGTCTCCCCCTCTTCCCTGGACCCTGGGGCACCTCTCCTCTCACCTTCAACTTCCCCCCTGCGCTTTGCCCAAGATGAAGCCCCCTCCCCCGGGCCTGCCCCCCTTTTCGACCCCCTTCTCCCCAGCCCTTTCCCAACCTCCGGGGATCTTCCCTTCAATTCTCCCCCTTCCCCCGGGGCCTACGCTAAATTTTCCCTTTAAATTAGCATAGGGAGGCAGTGACACGACTACCTCCAATTGACAAGAATGGGGTGGTGGTGTAGATTATTTAAGGGATTGAAGGCCAAATAAACTAAACGAAGATAAGGAAAAGAGCTTATAAAGATACAACACACAAGGCAAAGCACATAAGAACAAATCTAGAGGAGTATAAAATCTAAATGACATTATGCCATGGCCAGTGAAAATGTATTTCCACACAAATTTCAAATAGTAAATATAACTTACAATCAAGCATGAAAATCCTTCGGCAACCATCTTTTCCCTTCTCCCCTTCTACACCCCTCCCTGCCTACCCCCTCTCCCCTTTGGAAGATCCCCAGTGACAATATTATAAATTTCATCTTAGCAAGATCAGCACACAAACAAAAAGTTAAACTTCAATCCACAAACTATGATTTTGAAAAAACACAATGTTACCAAAGTCACATACTTGGAATCTGGCCAGGTGTCTCTAAAATGCATTTAAGGCTGTCCAGTTTGAGTGAGCTGATTAAATGTAGAGAAGTTGCCCCAATCAAAATTGGAGATATAAAGAGCCAAGTTTAATGATGTCTTTTACTTATCTCCTTATTATACTCTTCATCCACCAATAATTACATCCAAGGATAATTGTTCATTGTTCTCAAAACTTCTAGAGTATATCTCATAAACTCTTGCAAGGTCCGAAGCATTCAAGGTGAACATGTGTCCTGGCAAAGCAAAAGAAGCACCATTGCTTATCTCCTCATTTCGCTCTTCCACAGAGGCAGCCTCCCTGAGCTTCCCTTCTCTCCAAAGGCTCTTCACAAGCAAGTCTTTAGTGGCAGAATCACCCAATTGTTGTCCATAATTGCACATTTCCTCAAAAACTCTCAGTCCAAGAGAAGCCCTCTCACACTTACAATATGCATGTATGACAACCTTGTACATATAACCATCCGGCTCGACCCCACTCTGCCTTGCCATCCCAAACAATGTCTGGACCGTTCTGATATCCCCCTGAAGTGCAAAATGGTGCATCAGCCCAGAATATGTTTGCCTGTCCGGAAAAATCTTAAGCAGAATCATCTCTTCAAGTATGATGATGACATCAGCAGCATCCCTTTTGCATTTCGCTAATGTCCTCAAAAGAGATGAATACAGAAGTAGCCAACCGTTTCTGGGAATAGGACCGCACACTGTTTTTGTATTGCGGAAGACCTTTAGTGCAGCATCACTGTTGCCAGAAATCCCATAAAAATCAATTATTAACTTGATTGTGATAAATGACAGTTGTAGCCCTTCTCTTTCCATCTTGGACAAAAGTTTATCAACTAAATGGACACATCCTTGACGGGCCAGCTTGGCAATCATCCTCGACACTGTGTAGCTATCATGAGTAAACCGCGGTTGATAAGCAACCCAGCAAAAAAATTCCCAAGCTGTTTCTGCACACTTAATGTTTCTTATCATCTTGCTGACTAGCCGGGTTGTCCATACAAACTGTGCATCCTCCAAAGTTGACACCTCATCAGGTTCCCAATTCTGCAAGGCACTAGCCAAAGCAGCAGGGTCCATCCACGGCTTCAATTGAAATTGGTCTGAAACATCTTCATCATTTTCTTCATCGTCATTGTCCTCATTCGAATCTCCTATGCAATATGAAATGCTCTTAATCCTTCTGTCAGGAAGCATTTCTTCAATCAGTGCATTGATGTTCCCATCGTAACCTGACTCCTGCATTTTTTGCAAAGCCCACTGCATAGCCCGGCCTGGCAATATCCCATCAGCCCTCATTTCTTCAAGCAGATCTTTAACATCATCCAACTGCTCATTTCTAATTAATGCTCCAACCATGACAGAATACTGCTTCGATGTGCGCTTTATCCTCATCTGTGGCAAGATCTTGAAAACTTGAACAGCTGAATCGAATTTCCCAGATGTCACGAGATGGTTGATTATAACAGTGTACGTTCTAGAATTTGGAAGTGCCCCATCATTTATCATCCCCTTAAAAACCTTCACAGCTTCAAAATCCTTTCCCTTTTGGGCACAAAGTTCAATAATTATGTTGTAAGATTCTGTACATGGATGCTTCTTCTGCAAAGTTCTCTTCCATTCGATCCATATGTTATTAACCTCATCAAGATCTCCAGCAGCAGCATACCATCGCATACGATCCATGTAACTAACACGTGCAACGTTTGTGAACTTCCCTGTATTAATACCATTTATCAAGGCTTGGAGTTTACCCATCTGCCCTGATCTGGCGAGAACCTTGGCCAATGCATAAAGGGAGTTTGTAGTGTGTGAAAAATGAGGAATTGCTTTTAGGGATTCAACGAAAAACAGTGCAGACTCGGGAGACGGTGCTGAACGAATAGCATTGGTCACTACAAACGAGTCGAGGGAAGGGTTCCTTAGGAGGTCGGATAGAGACTCCGTGGAGTCCGATCGAAGACAAAGTCTTATAGAATCGATGAGCCTTGCTCTCTCAAGGTACACGATCACCTTATTCACATTTCGGGTTTTTGAGAAATGATGAAATTGCACAGTTAAATGGTTTGGTGGACAGGTTATCTTGTAAAGTCTGCCAAGAAACATCCCCCTCTGGAAATACAAAACACACCCACCCTGGTTGAAAGAAATCAAGGTTTAGAAATTTGATCTAAGAAAGACAGGTATGTGGTAAAATCTATGGCATAAGATGAATGCAGTTAGAGCATTGAAACATCTTGCATATGCTCATCTACAATTTGAATGATGAGGAGTTGTCTGTATAGTTTATATTTTATAAGAATCTCTACAATATAAACAATATCCTATTTCAAAATATACGCTTACTATTACCTTTCTATCTCCATAACATCCAGTCGTTCCTCTTATCTACCTTCATACGGAGTATTCCATTTTCTAACTATAGTCAATTAGTCATTAATGTCAATCCTCATATGAGTATCTAGTGCAAATTTGCAACATGCTGATTCTACTCAGCCATGGCTCTACAGCCTCTACTACATTGACATCTGTACACACAAACTAACCAATGAAAAGAGCTATGAGTCTATGAGTACTTCTATCTACGAGGATAAGAACTTTTTTATATTCTAATAGGAATAACAGATGAAGAATTCAGAGATTGTACTAACATTAGATGAAGCAAAATTTTATTTCATTTCATAGATAATTCTTACCAATAAAATTTACTGATCTAAACAGAAATTCTAAGTCTTTATTTAGTAACTGAACTTTTTGTAAAGAGAGTGTAATTAAGCCAATGTGGTTAGTATGCGAGGAAACCAGGAAAGTAAAAGTTGGTTTGCAAAATTGACAAGGAGACGACTCACTGTAATAAGATGTAGAAGGGTTCGAAGGAGATGAAGTGCAAATTGGGGAAACGGATTTATACTAAAATCCAGGCAACGCTTGTCTTCATCGGAAGGAGATGATGTGCAGTGAAGGAGAAGGACGGAAGCAGGGGTGCAAACGAGCCATATTCACGGGCTGCATCTCGAGCTTGATAAGAATTTACTAGTTGGATCTCGAGCTTCTACGAGTTAAAAAATCCGAGTTGGATCTCGAACCTAGCTCGGCTCGAGCTTGATTCCAGCTCGGGTTATGTTTTCTTAATTAATTTTTATAGGTTTGAATTCGAACAAGATGTTCGAGCTCGAGCTAAAAATACTACTACCTCCGTCCCGAATTGATTTGCAAATTTGACTTTTCTTGGTCAAACAATTGTGTTTTGTTCACTTAATTAGGATGCCAATTTTTAATTATATTCTAATTTGGAGTTTACAAATTCGAAGAGATTTTGATGTAGTTTATGAATATGTAAATTTCATTTATTAAAAATTAAATTAATTATGCATAAGAAGGGTTGACTTTTATTATTAGTTGACCAAAAAATGTTGACTTTGCAAAACAAATTGGGACGGAGGGAGTATATGTGTACTTATTCATTCTAATTCTTAGTTTATCTCTCATTTACTATTATTTTTATTCTTTATTTTACTATCAATAAATATTAAGAGTACATACATATTATAGTTATTATGGTTATAATAATAATACTACACACATGATATTATTACTATTATAGTGTACTCTGTGATAAATACTGAAAATGGAATAGTCCTAAAGTAGAATATTTATTTCAAAAAAGTATATATATATATATAATTATTACATATATATTTATTATAGGGGAAAATGTCAAATAGACCCTCCTACTAATACGAAAAAGTCAATTATGCCTCCGAACACAAAAAACATTCAATTAAGCTCACGAACTAAATATAACGAGACAAATCAGTCCTTTTTAGCAGGATATTAACCGTTCCCAGTTAAGTTGCCTGTGTGGCAAATGATGTGGCATGCTTTTACATTTTCTTTTTCTCTTTTTCTCTTTCTTTCCTTTTTTCCTTATCTCTTTTTGACCGCTTAATTACCTGCTAAAAGGACTGTTTTGCCTCGTTTTTTATAGTTCGTGGGCTTAATTGAGTGTTTTTTGAGTTCAGGACCTTAATTGACTTTTCTGTATTAGTAGGGGGCATATTTGACAGTTTTCCCTTTATTATATAGAAAATATGACGCAAAGGCTCACGAACCGGCTCGCGAGCCGCGAGCCACGAGCCAAAAATAAATAGGCTTGAATGGAGCTTGCTAACTATTCGAGTCGGGCCGAACTCGAGTTGAGCTTAATATGACCGAACTTGATTCGAGCTTTTCCCGAGCGATCCACAAGCGGCTCGCGAGCGGCTTGGCTTATTTACACCCCTAGATGGAAGTGGAAACTTGGGGTGGGTGAGGGATGGGCCGCGTGGCTGTGAAATTATTAGGCTATAGTAATTTACTTGTAAACAAGTTAGAGAGTAATTTCATTCAAAAAAATAAGTACGGAGTACTTTTTAGTTTTTATACTACGTATGACTTTGAAATAATTCCAAATAATTACATATTTCTTTTACTAAAATAAAGGTGGTTTATTAAAACATACTCCGTACTCTTTATCATTCTAAGTGGAGTGACTATTTTGAGATATTATAAAAAACATATTTTTAGCGATTATTTTTATATTTAATATATGTGTGAATGATTGTGACATTATATTGTGGTATTTATATCAAATTTTATAAATATGTTTTATTTCAATTACTCAATCCGTCTTTTCTAACTTTGCCAACTTTTCTTTTTTTGGATGTCTCATTAACTCTGCCACTTTGTTTTTTGAGTAAAGAATTTGGGGTTCTAGTTAATTCTCTCTCCTCTGCACAAATCTCTATCACACAGTTTTTACTTTATTAATCCTCAAGCCGGTCAAACTTGGCAAAGTTATTAGGGACGGAGGGAGTATTTTTTTATTTAATAATTTAAATAACAAAAATATGATAAAAATATGATATAAGAATAAAAATTAACTACTTGAGAATGAAAATGATGAACTTCTTGAAACAACCAAAAAAAAAGTTGGCATGTGACTTCTTTTTATTTGATTTTGATCATAATACACATTTCCAATACATATTTGAGCTTTTATCTGTGTTCCTCTCTTTTTCTTATACAACATATTATAATTACTTCTATGAAACATAAACAATTATTGTATTTATTAAAATATAAATGTTGGGAAAGTACAAAAAAAGATACTTTCTCAATAATTAGAGTTCCTGCTTTCACTTTTGAACGTTTAGATATCCTCATTTTTGTTTTGTGAAATAATTAACACTCTTAAATGACAATTTAATCATTGAATATAAAAACAAAGGCATCTATAACACCATCATCATCATCATCATCATCATCAAAGACCCACTATATTACTCCCTCCGTCCCACGTTTAATTTCGCAGTTTGACTTTTTGAGTCAAACTTTGTTAACTTTGACCGTTAATTAGTTAAAAAACACATTTATAATACCAAAATAGTGTTGTATATTTTTATATGTCAATGGTCAAACGTTAATATTGAAGACCGTGAAATGTTGGCCATGAAGTTGATTATGGGACGGGGGAGAATACTACCTCTGTCTCAAAAATACTTCCTCGTCTGACTCGGCACGCTTATTAAGAAAGTGAGAATAAAGTGAAAATGTATGGTTGTGGTTGAGTAAGAAAAAGTTAAATGAATGTGAGCCACACAGAACTTTCCAAAAAATAAAAATGAGAAGAAAATTTTGGGACATCTCAAAATGGTATAAGTGGGAAAAAAAATTGGGACACAGAGAGTACCTTTTAAAATGATTCCTCAAAATACACTCAAATTACCTTATTTAATTATGATCTAAATAATATGTCGTTTTATAATTAGAACCTTAAATCCAGATGAATATAGTAAATGTGATTGAGTGTGTTTTCACATATGAGCATGTGTTTCATTTCTTATCAAAATAGCTTTCTACTTTGACTTTGTTTATTACAGGGTTGGCACCTAAAGTCGTTAGATATCGCTGGAGAAAGATGATAAACAATAATTTTGAATGAGAGTTAGTATATATATAACAAACTTATAATTGTGAATGAGAGTTAGTTTTCTTAACTTATGTCAATAGACTTTGTGCTTGCATGGTGTACATTGCTTTTAGAAAATAGAACCTTACTTTTTAATAGGACTTTTTTACCCTAATTATTCTCTTCTAACATTACATTCCGTTAGTCACCGTTAGTCAATTTCTAAAACACAATAACACATTACGTGATAACCGCATAACTCTTGCCCACTTCCATCATAGCATTTTCAAAACTTTGCTCATGGAATACGGAGTATGTTTTACTAAAGAACTTATTTTAAGGGGGAAAATATATTTAATTTTAGAATTATATAACAATATTTTAATTAAGCTCACATGGGTCAGTTTTAGAATTATATAATAGTATTTTAGTGCATACTACCTCCGTCCCGTTGAAAGGTTCTCATGACAAAATGGCACGGTTATGTAAACAATAATTTAATAAGGTAGTTTGAGTATATTTTGAAAAATAATTTTAATAGGTATATAATACAACAAGGTTTGTGTTGATATGGTGATGTTATAAATCGATTATTTTTAATATTTAATGATTAAATTTTCATTTAAGATTGTTAATTGTTTTCTTAAATCGAAATGAGAACTTTTACCTTAAGCTATTTAAGGACCGTCTCACTACATGAACTCTGATTCTTTGATTTTTTTTTATTCTTTGATTGTTTGATTGTTTGATTGTTTAATTGTTTAGGTATGATAGATATCATTTTTTCTACTCTAAATTTTAATTTGACTCAAGCCACTTTTACTAATACGTTTAATCACGTGATTGTTAATGGGCTATAGTTTCAATTTTCTTTGCAACAACAAAGATATAACACATCCTTCAAAACAAAAATCGGGAATTATGAACAAAATTATTACACCCTCCGTTCCGCTAAAATTAGTTCATTGTTCCTTTTTGGTCGATATCATTGTTTCTACTCTAAATTTTAATTTGACGCATGCCACTTTTACTAATACGCTATGTCTAATACGTTTAACCACTTGATTCTTAATGCCTATAGTTTCAATTTTCTTTGCAACAATAGAGATATAATACATTCTTCAAAAAACAAATCGGGAATTATGAACAAAATTATTACACCCTCCGTTCCGCTAAAATTAGCTCATCTTTCCTTTTTGGTCGATCTGTCCCACTAAAATTGTGACATACGGAGTACTAAATTTAGTACAATTTGTGTGGTTCTAAATCATTATGAGTTTATTCTTATTTTATGGATCCATTCAATACAATCACATACACTCACATTTCTTAATAATTGTGTCACCTCGTCAGGTCTCATTGTTAGTGAGATGGAGACAGTTTTATGGATGTTTTTACTAGGACTGTAATTTGCTGATCTGGTCTGGTCTGGTCTGAACTGGTCTGGTAAAGTCTGGTTTCTTTGTATATTTATAATTTTCCAAGTCTGGTCTAGTCTGGTCTGGTCTAAACTGGTCTGGTCTGGCCTGGACTGGTCTGGTCTGGGGCAAATTACAGTCCAAGTAAAAACATCCTATGTTACCATGGAGGGTAAGGAATTTGATGTTATATATAGTGTTGTATTGGTTTTGAATTTTTCCGGCACAATGAAGCTTAAGTTTTGTTTAGTAAAGTAACATTTCCTTTAGAATTTTAGAGAATAAATGTTAGGACATTTCTGAAAGTTTAAACAAATGACAGTTTTTTTGGATTTGTCAAACACAAGGATAATTCCCGAAATATGAGTAAAAATGTTTAATTTGAGAATTCCAAAATAGGATTGTCATGTTTTTATTCCCAAAATAAGAGTAATTATTGTCAAGCTTGAAAAATAATGTCATGTTTAAAGTCTGGTACTATCAAAAACATGTCAGTGATTACTCATATTTTGGGAGTAAAAACATGATACTCCTATTTTGAAATATGCAAACGTTTTCAGTCCTATTTAAGGTAACTAGTAAATCACCCGTGCGATGCACGGTCGGTGAATTTCTAACCCATGACCAAAACGTTATGTTCATTGAGCATCTCAGTCAAACTGACAACTATTCCCTCGTGCAACTTCCTTGTAGCGTGACCATCGCTGCATTAACCACGTTAAAATAAGAGGGTTATAAAGTAAGATATTAATTGATATCACTATAACACTAATAAATGTGTCGCATCTCACTGATGAAAACCTATTATGAACTTCATTGTCGGTGAAAAAACGACAATGAAAAAACCGTCAACCTTAGCACCGGTTGAAAAATCGTAACACGATAATCACGTTTCCTGAATTGATAACATCACTGGGATAGTATCTATTACGGACTACAATTTTAAAAAACTAATACCGAGTTTAAAAAACTGTGACATATTTGAAACAAATCAAGTTTTATTATGAAATACAAATATCTATTTATTCCCACACATAACAACATGAAAATAAATAATTTAATTTTCCAAATCTATCTATATCTAATTTTTATAATAGATTGTTATTATTATTATTATTATTATTATTATTATTTTATACTACGTATATCACAAAACTGCCATGAACTATTTTTTTTACAGAAAACAAAATAAAACTGCCATGAACTGTTTAATCCCATTCGGATGGGCCGGCCCAAAGGCGAAGATGACCCCAAACCCAACCCAAGCCTTATATTCAATGCAACAACCCCATTCCACGCGAAACCCCCTGGATTCACGCCGACACCCAGACCTATCCCTCTCTCACTCTAATCGCAGATCGGAGAAGATAATCGCAGCAAGCATCGGACCTCCAAAATCCGGCTGAGGCCAGAACCAACAACGGCGGTCTTGCCGGGCATACCCCTATTCCACACAGACCACCCGCAGATCTACGCTGACACACTGGACCTCTCCCTCTCACGCTCAAACAAACCTCACAGATCGGAGAAGAGATCGAAACGACCACCACAACTCCAAAATCAGTCTCCGGCCAGAATCTACGACGATGGTCTTCCACCGTCATACCTCAGAGACAAAGGTAACCTCTCTCTGCTCACTCCACAACTAACCACCTATTCGGACATGAAACTGAACATGCACAAACATCGCAACACACAACCTCTTTCCCGCACCTCTTTTGACACTAAAAACCCCAAAAAAAAATCAGTTGAAACTAATACAAACCGTAAAGATCTTCGAGCGATAGATCTACTAAATATTGTTTGTTTTCTAGCAAAAGCACTTCATTTTTTTCAAATCTACCGATCGACAGTATTGCTGATTTTTTGGGAATAAATCCGTAAATGAATCGTCTAATAACAAAATAATATAAAAAACCTACAGATCTCCAACATGCGAAGGTCACAATTTGTTTTTACATTTCTTAATATCACCTACATTATTTTCACTATTAAAAAAAGTTTTTACAACCTCTTCTTCAAAATCTATACTAATGTTCCCCAGAGAGTAATTTATTTAGCCGTAAGTTTTTTTTTCATTATTACTTGTATATTACACTCAGGCTTGTTCTTAAAATATATGTTAACTATCCAGGATAAACAATTACAATAATATACCCGAAAAAGATTTATACATTGTAATGAAACGTATATCTATAGTTTTGGTTTTTAAATGCATTCGGTAATTATTTTTTAAAACAGTAAACAGATTTTTGAAATTAAAAATACATTGTACAGAGTATGCTATAAGTTTTTGGAAAAATCCAGAGACATCAAGCCCTTAGCATATACAGTACAATCTAAATTTTTAATATTCAAAACACAATTTGCCCAGGGAAAAAATTATGAGAGGAATCTAGAGCACAATTATAAGAGTACAGACAACCTTGTGTAGAAAAACCGAACTCAATTAATTAGAGGGGCCCATCCACACGACTTGAATTAATTATTCTGGAACCCCAAACCCAACCATCAATAATTTAATACGCCCTTCGTCCCAAAAACAACTTCACAATTTGACAATCACACAGATTAAGAAAATAAGTTTGATTGTACTATGAAGTGCACCTTTTTGCACCGTTTGGACACTGTTTGACACTTTTTGACCCTGTTTCACACTGTTTTTCACACTGTTTGACATTGTTTGACACTTTTTTGTGTAAATTATTTGTCAAATAAGGAAAGTATTGAAGTGTAAAGTGAATTTTGGGACATCCATTTAAGGAAAATGGGAAGCTGTTTTTGGGATGGAGGGAGTGTTGTGGAACTACCAACCCAACCAAGTTTTTACGCAAATAATAGTGAAAACTAATCATCAACCCCCATTTACTCTTGATCCACACAAATCATCCTCTAAAATCACTGTTTTCAATTTGAAAAGCAACCAATAGAGTAACAACACTTTACAGAGATAAGATTTTCTGAATTTCTAATGTGATGTGTTCAAATGTGATCCACAATCCTAAACTTTCTGCAGTTGTGAATTTATATTAAATCAAAACTAACAGCTTTTACACACTCGGCTTTAGATTTTTATTTTTTCTGAGAAGATTTATTGTTCATAAACCACATGGATGTAAGATTATATACTGAAAAAATCACCCCATTTACATAACACATCAATTTCATCTACATTTTGATATTTTTATCTACTTGTGGTATTTACAATAACACTGATATGTAGTGCCACTGCTATGAAAACCAATAGTTTACCCAAAAAATAGTGAAAAATAATGATTAGCCCCACTCAATCTTAACCCAAACCAAAAGTCCACTAATATAACTATTTTTAATTTGAAAAGAAACCAATCAAGAAACAGCACTTTCTGAAATTACATTTTCTTAATTTCAAGTGTGATGTGCTAAAATGTTATCCACATCAATTAACCGTCACAATATCTCTTCCACACCCAAATTTCATAAACTCAGCATTAGATTTTTTTTTTTTGTGAGTGGAAGAGATATTGTGATAGTTTATTAATAATGTATCTATTAGTAATAGATAACCTTTATAAGAACTGGACAGGTGTAACTAATAGCCTAGTCAATAATGTTCGTTTTATTAATAAAAATATTTCTCTAAATAATGTTTGTATTATTATTACAAACCATTATAAGAACTGCCCGGGTGAAACTAATTGCCTTGGACATGCCAGCAATTCACGGGGGGGGGGGGGGGGGGGGTATATGGTACATCTTATGGAAAACCGGTTTATTCGTGCACATTTATGATTTCTGCTAAACAAATTTTTGCATTCTTCTTTAATGATCAGCTTCAATTCTTCATTATTGATAAATTTGAAGAAAACGAAAATTTGAAATTTGGTTGATTTCTAACTATGTATCATATGTTGAACCTGCAGGAATCCGCTAGATCCCTATAAAAATTCAACTTTGAAGACTGCCTTTGAGATCCCTGTTTACTTTTTTTGGGTCTGTAAATGTTGTAATAATTAGATATAGGATAGATTTAGGGCACGGCAAGCACTTCTGGACCAGTCCACAGGTTCGCTTCTCTACCGACAGCTTCCCATGAAGCTATTTCTATAGCTTTACCTGAAACTGTGCTTGTAAGCACAATTTCAGGCTTACAGTATTTTATTCTTCTTCCAAACACAATGCATAAACAGAATAAAACTATAAAGTTTTCACAGATTTACAAAATTAGTCGTTTGCTAAAACCAAACTCTTCATGAATAAGGTTTACATATACAATATCATCATGCCCGTTTTTCAAAAAACCAAAGCTTTACAAATTCACCTAAGCACTACATTTAATTTTCACACCGCCATAAAAATAACCGGATTCACATAATGCACACATCCTTAACGTCTATTGACTTGTTTAAAAAGTTTCATGCATAAAACAAAAAGCATTTATTTTTCTAAATAGAATAAAATGTAAACCTTTCATCTGGTTTGATTGTCCAAGTCGCTCTGCTTTGGTTGATCTCACATAATATAGACCACTTGCCTACCATGTTTGAAAATTCAGACTTGTATATCTGTGTTTTGCTAGCTATGAGCTGTGGTGATTGATGCATTGATGTTGCTCTATTTATAACTGCAGAACAAAGCCTGGTCAGCTAAACACAAAACAGTGCGCACAACTCCTCCAACCAATAGCAATCGTGTGTGGGGTGGAGGGAAAACTGTTCATCCAGTTTTGAATTTTGAACTTAGCCAGGATTTCGTCCATAATATCTGTCCCAGAGATCTCTCATGAAAATCAACCCACTTGCACAGTAAATGATACTGGTTAGTTTAAAACGTGGCCAATGAAACACAATTTTTTTGGCCGGGAAATCCTGAAAAAATCTACAGCACTGTACACCAGCTCATACCCCATAAATTGACCAATGAAAAATCATTTAGGTTATTAGAAAATCTCAAATAAATCCGAACAGCAGTCAGAAAGGACTTTCGCACATCTTTCCGGAATTTTCCAGTAATAAACCTCACCAAACCCTCAATCAATGAGCTATTAATCATAAAATACTGACAGTGACGTTTTTCAGCGGGAAACTCAGCCCCATATTCATTTTGCTGTTGGATTATAATAGATATCCCTTAAACATGACATGCATCAATAAGACACCACTTACTCTTGGCAATGATAATTCTTTTACGTATATATTATTTTGTGTGGGTTTGTGAGTTTTTATTGTTAAAACATGCTTTTAATTTTTTCTCCTTACATGTGAGAAAGTTTATAATTATTAAAGCTTTCTCTGCAATTATAACAGCATGAATATTGTTAGTGTATAGTGGTACTGAGAAAATTTTTCATGTCATTTTAAAGTTTAAAATAGTAGTCTTTGATATCCTTACAATGGCCTTGAGCATTACCACCCACGAGTAACGTGCCTTACATAACTAGTAGTTACACGTAGGTGTGAATGCTTCGTCAATCACGTGTGCCTCCTTTTAATTTTCCCTTTCTCCTAATCATTAGCTCATTTTTACTTTATTTGTTATTTGTCACAATAAAAAGGGATTATTCGAGAGGAACATTATCCACATGGATCTTTTGCTGAAATAATTACGTAGGACATGTTTACTTCACCGGTTATTAAACGGTACTTATTAAGACCCGTGTTAATAAGCGGCGCATAAAATAAACAATGTTGTAAGACCGTGATTACTTCAAACGGTTTAAAACACCGCTTAACATTAAAATGTCCAAAATAACCCTATACATATATATACACACAAACATTCATGAATACAAGTATATAATATAATATGTGTACCCATACCCCTAACCCCTTACCCACCCTACCTTACCCCGACCCCACCCACCGCCTACCCCTACCCCTACCCCTACCCTACCTACCCGACTCTACCCCTACCCGACCCCACCCTAACCTGTCCCCACCCTACCGCAACCCTACCCCCGACCCCATAGGCCCCTACCCCCATAGGCCCTTACCACATCGACCCCACCCCGACCCCACCTTACCCTACCTTACCCCAACCCCGCCCCTACCCCTACCCTACCCACCCCCTACCCCTACCCCACCACACCTACCCTGCCCCTAGCGCCTCTATCACATCGGCCCCACTCTGACCCCACCACCCTGTGGGGTAAGGGGTGGGGTAAGGGGTATAGGGTGGGGTAAGGGGTATAGGGTGGGGTGATTGAGGTCAGGTAGTGGTAGGGTGGGTCGGGTAGGTAGGGTAGGGGTGGGGTTGGGTAGGTAGGGTAGTGGTAGGGTGGGGGTTGAGGCGGGGTAGGGGGTAGGGTCGGATAGGGTAGGGTCGGATAGGGTAGGGTAGGGTCGGGGTAGGTAAGGGTAGGGTGGGGGTCGGTTAGGTAGGGTAGGGGTGGGGTAGGTAAGGTGGGTTCGGGGTGGGGTAGGGTAGGTGGGGTAAGGGTAGGGTGGGGTGGGGTCGGGGGTAAGGGTGGGGTCGGGGTAGGTGGGGTTGGGGTCGAGGTGGGGCAGGGATAACAATAGGTTAAGGGTAAGGGGTAAATTCGGAAACTGAAAAAGCTTAAAGTGCCGCTTAATTAATACATGGGGGGTGGTATGCTTAATAAGCGGCACTTTAAGCACCTCTTTCGGTTAGTAAGCGGCATTTTAAGCAGTGTGCGTGTTTACTTCACCTGTCTTACTAACCTAACTGTGACTTTAGCAGTGAAGTAAACACCTCCGTAGTACTGCTTCTGTCCCCGAGATTGAGACAAAAGAGAGTGCTGCAAGTTTTAAGAAAAATACAGTTATATAGTTGATAATGTATTGAAAAAGTGATAATAAAGTAAGAATGAACTAAAGTCAAGCAAATATTACCAAATATGTTATAAGACAAATTTAATAGGGCGGACAAATAAAGGAAAATCGAACAATCATAGATGAGTAAAACAGGGGGAATTCTTAAATAGAATCATGTATGATTTCCCCCCGTAGGAAATCATCTTAGGACTTAATGGATTGAACTGAACCATGACTTATTCACTCAGTTATATTATCATCCGTATCATAATAGTTGTAACATTGGCACGGCCGGCCCTGTAACTTCGAAGGCCTAATGGTGAAAAGTTAAAATGGGCCTAATGTTTCAAAAAAATTGTAAAATCATTTTCTATTTAAACTGACATGCATAATAATAGTAAATTAGTAATAATATTTTAAGACATTTATAAAAATTTGTAAAACCCTATTCTATTAAACTAATCATAATATAATATTGGTGATCCTTATTTAGGAAGGAAACAACGATGATCCTATATGTACACTATACAAATGTTTAAATCATATTTAAGAAATTAACTCTATTATTATCACCTCCTAAATTCTCTCCTCCAATAATGATGTAATGATTCTGAATCATTTTATTTTAGTAGCTAAATTATTGTTTTTCTATGAGTTCTCATCTTGAGGGGGACATTCAGAATTTAATTTCTTTATACAAGTAAACTTTTCCATTGAATTTTTGTTTACTTGGCGCCGCTTTCTCTAATTTTCCCCTCTTTTTTATTTATCCTATTCAGATTCAATTCTTTTTATTACACGTTGAAATTAATTAAATTTATGATTTTATCATAATTGAAAATGTTTGTCTAACAAAATCAACAAGTGATAACACCAACACTCAATAGAAAACAATCAACAATTAGTAAATCAAACAATCAACTGTGAATGAAATCAATTAATACACTAATCAAATAATCATATCTGACTAATCTGCTTTCGAGAGAATTTTTTTTATGAAATTTTAAGAGAATGTTTTCCATCAAGTGTAAATTATGCCCATAAAATTTCAGTTTAAAACTCAATCGTGAAGTGAGTTAGATTAAATACTTGGAAACAATTGCACCAAAATATGTAAATGTACAAACCCAATGCTTTTCAATAATATTATTTAATTGACTTCTTAATTGAACTTTGAACTAATCTTTTTTACATAATCTACCCTTCATAGAGAACATGATCATATGTTTTCACCAAAAAAATCCATTCTGAAGAACTTCAACAAATTCCACCCGAAAATTGTTAGTGTAGGGCTAAAAAATTAGCTTACTCACACATATTACAAAGAACTAAACTTGGACCTATTTTTTATCCATTTTTTGGTGATAGGGCGAGCACCCCTGAACATTGGAATTTACACACTATTCATGTACTCTACTTTGACTACATTTTATTTATTAATGCATGTAAAATATTTCTTTTAATAAATATTGTTGAATTCTATGTATCTCAAACTTCTCATTCATCACACATAATAAACAGTTTGTTGTCTAGACAGACATTTTAACTCATTCAAAACTTAATGGAAAAAAAGAGTAAACAACCACTTACTCTTATTTGAAGACATAGAGAAGCCTTATTGCACATGCTTTGTTTTAAGCCCACGACTCGTCAAGGCACGTCTCTCTCCCCTCCTACATATGTCTCCTTCATCCTCCTATTATTGTATTTTTCTTTTGAGGATGACATTCCTGACAATGTTTCTCTTTTGTTTTGACATTCACTTTATTGTTTTTTGGATTTCTATTTTTTATATCTGATTTTTTATTGCCTGTTTTTTAAGAATTTTGATATTCCGGAATTGTATATGAAGAGTTGATGATATAAGATTTGGTCAATTATACGGCACACATGTACATTGTCAATTGTATTATGTCTTTTTTTGTAAACTTGTTTTCATATTTTTTGTCATTAAGTTAGTACGTAGTACTTCTTATCGAGGTGATTTTGTTAAAATGATTGTTTCATTAAAATATTTTTCGAATATTTAGTTGTTGACTTTATATTTTGTCAAGATTATGCTCATTTTGTGTTAATTTGTCAACTTTTGAGAATACTGGTTTTCATCATAGATTTGTAATGATAGATTTATGATATTGGAGTTGTGAGGGGGGCGGTGATAGTGAAGGTTTAATGTTTCAACATTAATTAATTTTACATTTTTAAAATTAGAAAAATTAAAATAGTGTTATTCTAGTCAAATTATGCTGAATTTGATCCTACAAAACCTTTCTTCCGTTGGCACTATCAAACATGCAATTAACCCTACTTTTATTTCTATGTATTTGGGTAATTTTTGAGATCTTCTTAATGTTGTCAATTCGGGACAAATTCCTAAATAAAAATAAATAAAAACAAAATTGCAATAAGAGAAATATAACATTTAAATTCCCAAAACAGGACTAACTCTTCCTATTCTACCATACTTTCTCTTGTCATGCTTAATAGGATTTTTTAAATAATAATAATACAACATAAAAAAAACAAGAAAAATTTATATGTCTCATCCACCATCTCAGCTCTTCTGTTGTTACCAAAATACCTCTGTCCCGGTGGACTTTGCCAAGTGCAAAGTAAGTGAGAAATAAAAATAGTAAAAACGGTGTGGTTGATATTTGTGCAGAGGAGAGAGAAATGTGCAAAACCACAAATTAATTGCTTTAATAGGAAAGTGACAAAATTTTTTGGGACAACCAAAAAGGGAAAATCGACAAAGTTCAATGGGACAGAGGGAGTATTATTATATTATACTACGCATATAATACGGACATAAACTAGTTTCTAATTAGAGAACTAGATTAATACCAAATTAGCAGCAGCCTCCAATGTTACATGATCACCCCACTCTCCATCACTGAATTTATTAATAGTAATTAATAAATGCATACCATATCTAGTTCAAATAAGAACAATAGGAAACTTTATATCAAGGGAGAACAACTGAGTAGTACTCCATCATCCTCTACACATAATTAGCATAAGTCATTTGTACATAAGCATCATACATCTCTAGGTGACTCATAAGCTGATCAAATTGGAAATTATAAGATTAGGTGCGTGAGAAAGTCCATATCAACAACATGTTTTCTCACAAAACTGTGATGTTCGGGCATCCAATAAAACTGATCTGATAGAGCATGAAACTGGAAGATAAAACCAAAATAAAATAGGTTTTACTTAAAATTTAACAAGGGAAAGAAATTTGAAACTAAATGAAACAATGAAGGAGATAACCTGACAGCTCCCATCCCCTTCAACTATGTTCTCAACCAGGCCACAACGCTGCAATCTAAAACCAAAAATAACGAAAGTGCAGAAGAAAAAGTAATTAAAAAGAACTTTGTCGAAATGTTATAAAGTCACTATCAAGTAACAACCACAATGACAAATGAAAAGGTTTCAAGATGTCCAGAGGAAGAATTATGCATATATCATGAAAAGTAAAAAAAAATATGTTGATAAACTTTCACAATCAAAGGAGGTTTCAGTCCAATTACTGTTCATTGGGTATATATAGTATCTCTAGGTTGTTTTTAGATTGTTAGCTCACACAGTACTTGCACTAAACATGCACGTAGATTAAATTGTCACTGCTTCTGCATTCATGCTTTCAAAGTCATTACACCTAAACATAATAAGAAAATACCAGTTCACACTTCAAATGAAGTTTCTCTTAGAAACATCAATAATCTCTCAATTGAAAACCTTTTCAAAGACTAGAAATTACCTATTTAGAAGCCTTTCTTTATGAGATATAGTTTCATCGTCTGAAGGTATATGTGTATTTATTATAGGAACGAACGGCATGAAAGGAGCATATGGATAAAAAGATTAAAAAACTTAATAATACTAGAAAAACGATCCTTTGATGGGGCATGCCATGACTGAACCAAAAAGGATGATTCTAGATAGTCATCAGTAATCTGCCATGGTTGGACACCATCACTGAGGAATTGTTGGCCATAATAAAACCCTTCAGTTTAGTAATCTCCAGGTTCTCTTATAATTGAGAGCTTGTTTTGAAACGCGTGAGCAATTTCCTCAGCAGCATTGGTGTTGTTATAGTAAATTGTGTTATCATCAGCATATTGTTGTTCCAATTCCCGATTCAGGCTGACCACTCTCTCCATATGAATAATAGAAGTTTTATACATAAAAAGACTGGTGAGGAAACCGGCATCTGCTTCTTGATCATTGATTTTTGTGAATCTCTTTTTATTTACCCCTCAACCAATGACGTGGCTTACTCTCTGCATACAAATTGAAGAAGTAACGGAATTGGAAATGAGTTGGCTAACTGAACACGGCGAGAAGGGAGATGAAGAAGAAAGAGTGGTATACGAAGTATACGTCTTTCAGTCTGTCGTGCGCCAAAAATCAGAGAGTAAAAACAATCTTTCCTTTTCAGGATTACAAAGTTCTGGTCCTCTTATTTCTCTCTTTGGCACACCGTTGAATCACATATTTTAATTTATTAGGGGAGGGAGAAATGTTAGGGAGTCTTTTTTTCCGTCAAAACTCAATGGGGATGTTTGGCAATCAGCTGTTAGCGGTTGGCGATTAGTGGATTATGTTAGCGGATTGCTAACGGCGGATTGTGTTAGCGGATTTGACCAGCGGATTCATTTAGCGGATTGCAAAAAGATGTTTGGTAAAACAGCTGTTTGATCCTAGAGATTAATAGATAAAAAGACATATAAAGACATTAACAAATATTTATCAGTTTCTTTAATCATCGAATCCTTATCATTTAACTGACATTCATATTATTGTGATCATCTATACGAACTTACTGGAAAAGGACATTCAGATACGAATTCAAACCACAATTATACTTCGTATATTCGTTGTAGTTTTTATGTTTTAACCTATAATTTTCTCACTCAAAGCAGAGTACACGGTCGATTAAAAGCACAACAGCAGTACAAATCAAAATGATATCTAGGCCAACGACCCAAGAGAGTGTTCGAGTTCTAGAGGAGAAAAAATCAGCCACCAAAAGCACCGACGCACCGTACATGTGTTTTCCATAGGAAATCAGCCAAAACGCTAGGGAAAAAATTCTTACAGGGAACATTCAACCGGTGCTTTAAGAAAAATTCTTCCTTGAAGCTCTGTTTAGCATGTGTCTTCCGCAGCAAATCAGCCACTAAAAGCATTGTACCCTAGAGGGATAGACTTCACGTATCTGCAGCAAGAACAAATCCAGTGAAGATGAGAGGGCACGATTGCGAATCCAGTGATTAATTGAAAACGCCAAATCTAAACGCTCCTATCTCTGGCGTTTTAGTTTTTGGCGGATTCACCCCAAACGCTAAGTTTAATCGCTCTTTGCCAAACAATAAGAAGCAGCGATTTCAATCGTTGAAAACGCCAAATTGGTCAAATCCTCCGATTTTCAGGCTGAAACGACAATTCCCAAACGCAGCCAATATATTTAATTCAAAAGGTCATTAGCCAGCTGACTAGAAATACAATCAGGCGCTAAATCATAAACAAACTGCTGATCAGATCATAAACAAATGGGAGAGGATCGAAATTCGTTACATTGATGAACATGTTTTCCATTCTGATCGATGGACGATCGCTACTCCTAATCCTTGCGCTTCACTTCGTGTTTAATCATCAAGAACAAACTCCTACCGCACCAGCCGCCAGAGGCTTGCAAAAGAGCTAAACCTAACTATAAGAAGAGACAGCTTTTTCTGTAAAGTTTTGGAACAAATTTTGTAGTACGAAGTATTACTGTAATAATGTACAAAATATATGGAAAGATATGGAAATTACTCAAGTTAGAGGGCATTACTCTAATGTTTTAACTTAAAGTCTTAAACTGTTTTTAACCCTAGACAGATCATACTAGATCAGATCCAATAAGACCAGACCAAATTAAACCAGATCAGACCAGATTTGGATAATTATGAAATAAACGGAGACCAGACATTTACTATATCAAACCAATTCAAGCCAGATCATAAAATTTCACTCCAATTAAAAACATCCTCGATAAGGTCCATTTAATGAATTTGGAGACCAAGTTGCAACAAATATCATCGTGATAACAATTTGAAAATGAAGTTGAATATTTTTAAAGAGTAAATATGTCATATATATATGAGGAACATGACATTTTTAAATATAAGATTGCATATTTTCCGGTGACCAAAGCTGATAATGTTGGGAGGTGGAAGATGCAGCTCCTGGCCCCTTTTTAATATTTGTAGTTTTTATTTTATTTTTTAGAGTGTTTATTATTATTATTTTATTTTATTTTTGTCCGTTTTTATTAATAATTATAAATATGTTTATTAATTTATATGACTATCAATTTATAAATATTTTTTATTAATTTATAAATAGTTTTACATCCCAAACTCTTAATGAGTGCATATCATTTGAGATTGATGTAGAACTTCCAGTTTTACATGTATGTGCATACACAAAATGGTTTTGTTGAATCCTTAATTAATCTCTTTCCTAATCTTCTGCTTATTTTCTTCCATTTCATAACAATATTTGTATTATCAATAAAACTATTCCCTCCATATTTTAAAGTTTGCTACACTTTTCTTTTTTGGGTGTAATTAAAATTTTGCTACATTTTCCCTTTACGGTAAGTTTTTACTTTAAAAATACACAACTACTCTTACTATTTCTACTTTTTATCTCCTCTTTCATTCTTTTATACTCTCTCCTACTTTTTTTTTTTACTATATTTATTATCCCTACTATTGTTTTCCTAGAACATTATGCCAAAAGCTATTATAAAGAACATATAAATACGGAGGGAGTATGATTTTGTTATTACTCTCTCCAATTCTTATTCATCTTTACACTTTCCTTTTTTGTCAGTACCATAATAAACTTTATACTTCCTTATATAAGGCAAACAAATCTACAACAAACAAACAGTGCAAACCAGTGCAAAATAGTGTCAAACAGTGCTAAAAAGTGTCAAATAGTGTACTCTACAGTAAAGTCAAATTTATTTCTTTAGGACACGTTTACTTCACGGGTTACTAAACGATGCTTATTAAGACCCGCGCATAAAATAAGCAATGTTGTAAGATAATGTTTACTTCAAAGGGTTTAAAACAACGTTTAACATTAAAATGTCCAAAATAACCCTATACATATATAGACACACAAACATTCATGAACACATAATATGTGGGGTTACCTCGTACGTGTACCCATACCCCCTAGCCCGCCCCATATAACCCCTCGCTTTACCCCCACCCATAACCCTACCCCTACCCTACACCCAATCTACCCTAACTCCTACCCCTACTCTACCTTACCCCGGCCCCACCCTACCCCTACCTTACCCCGACCCGACACTAGCCTAACCCCCACCCCTACCCTACCTTACCCAGAGCCCACCCTCACCCCTAACCCAACCCTACCCCACTCCCTACCACTTGCCCCTGCCTCGGCCCACCCCGATCCCACCCCACCCCACCCCTACCTACCTGCCATACCCCTACCACATGCCCCTTCCTCGACCCCACCCCGATCCTGGCCCCACCCGGTTGGGCCGAGGTGGGCCGATGTGGTAGGGTGTAGGGTTGGGGGACCCTAGGGGAAGGGTTAGGGCAGGGGTGGTAAGGGGCCTAAGAGTGGGTTGGGGTAAGGCAGGGTAGGGTCATGGTACGGTAGGGATAGGGGGCGATATGGTAGGGGTTGGGGTAGGGTGGTCAGGGCCTAGGGGTAGGGTAGGGGTTGTAAGGGCCTAGGGGTGGGGTAGGGTAGATGGCCAGTAGAGTTGGGATCGGGTGGGGCCGAGGTGGGGGTCATGTGGTAGGGGGTGGGGTAATGGTCGAGTAGGGTAGGGGTAAGGGGTAAGGTACGAGGATGGAATGTATTGGGTAGCGTGGGGTTGGGGTCGGGGTGGGATCGGGGTAGTTGGGTAGGGCGGGGTGGGGGTAGCGGGTAGAGGGGTAACAATAAGGTAAGGGCAAGGGGTAAATTCGTAAACTGAAGAAGTTTAAAGTGCCGTTTAATTAATACACGAGGGGTGATATGCTTAGTAAGCGGCACTTTAAGCATCTCTTTCAGTTAGTAAGAGATTTTTTAAGCAACGTGCATATTTACTTCATTTGTTGTATTAACTTAACTGTGACTTTAGCCGCAAAATAAATACGTCATTAATATTTGTGAAGTCAAAGCTAAGCACACGTCCAAACAAGAGAGCGTCAGATATGGTGCTGATAGTACATCATATCAGTTGCCACATTTTTTTTCATTGGTCAATGGGAGGACTGAAAGTTTTGGTGTTCTACTCTTTTGTTGAACTATCATCTATTCCTATCAAAGTGGAAGAGACATCGGATGTTTCCAAGTTTGGTCGAGTGCAGTAATGGTAGAACGCAGACCCATATGGTCGACGGTGCCGGCGACCCCTGTCAGCTCCTCACTTCCGATTCAAGGCCGCGCCTCCGCTGGACCACCGACCTCCACGACCGTTTTGTAGACGCCATTACTCAGCTCGGCGGCCCTAGTAGTCAGTACCCTTCTCACTGTACCTACTAACTCCAATTATAATTGCATTTTCAGTCAACATCGCATTTTAGCTAATTTCTCCCTCCCAAAATTTCTTCCAATGACTTTGCACCTATTAAGAAAGTGGAGTTGTATATTTGTGATTAATGTAGTAAAAGGGGGAGAATGTTACCCACATGAACCATTCATTAAAAGGAAATGGGAAGAACATTGATAAGATTTTGAGAAATCCAAAGAAGAAGAGTTGGGATTAAAATTTGGGGCAGAGGGTATTCAAAGGGATTAAGTTTTACCCTGATGGCCTGATGTACATGTTTCTTAGAACAAGGGTTCTGTCAAGAAAATTACCCACCAGTAGCAGAGAGAAATTTCCTTAAAAAAGCTATCTTTAGCACCCTTTTTAATACCACTACAGACTAGTATGATTTACTTTAAAGTGAGCACAAATTGAGAAAAACATATTTTTTAATTCATTATGAATGAGTAAGTTACTTAAGGTTATTATAAAAGCATTATGAGTAAACAACAAATAAACAAATAAACTATTAAAAGAAAATAGTTTTCATGAGGGTGCGTGTCAATGGATACAGATATGGGTGACCTATAATGAAAAATGGAGCCTATAATGAAAAATATGAATCTGTTGTTCTTGATGAAGAAGAAGAAGTATATGCTGACTAAGTAGATGGACTGATGGAGGTGAAAAAGTTAATTCCAAATAGTCAATACGTTGATTATACAATTAAATATGACAATGTGTTTGCAAATAGACTACCAAGATAGATATTAAGAATATTAATTTAACGTGAGACATGACATGCTATATGCCTATACTATTGCAAATTTGCAATCTTTATGTTTTTTTTGTTTTGTTTTTTGTGTGTTAATGATCCATGTTTGTTGTTGCATTATATGATGTACACTTTTTGATTATGTATGTTTTTTATTGTACTACTTGAAAATGAGGTATACAATCCCATTTTTATAGCGTTAAAAAAATACACAAAATAACTTGGACAATATGTCAATAACATTTAAAAAATAAAAAAGTTGCTGAAATTAGGAATATGGTCCTAATGCCGCCTGATAGAGAGTTGTGTGTGTTTAGTTGGTTAGGGTGCGGTTCTGTTGTGTTTCTTCGGGTGAATTGCTATAATTTCTTCGGCTGAAATTAGGAATATTGTCCTAATGCTGCCTGAAATTCAGAATGTGTTGCAATGTGTTGCGGTTACGCTGCCACGACTGGAATATTGCGCGTTGCGCTTTGGAATCTGCCCATGGTGTACTGCTGTTTCATTAACTGTGTGTAGACTTCTAATGCTTGAATTCTATTTGAGTATATTTTAATATTGCCACAGGTGAATCTAATTGATGAAAATGGATGTTTTGACTAAGTTTCTTAGTGACATTTGGGTTGATGCGAGCAGTTTTGGACTTTTATCATATCACATCCAACCAAGACATGTGAATAAAATGTTAAACCACTTTAATGAAGAATATGCTAATAAGTAGGAAAAATTCCTTTAACATTACTAAGAAACTATCCGATTTGAATAAAGTGTTAGTTTTTAATTTTATGACAAAAATGTATTCAATGTAGCTATGAATGTCATGACCAATTACCAATATTAACTACCAAAAGGTTGGCAGTTTTTTCCCAAAAAAAAACAAAATCTAATCCGTTCAATAGGTATTTAATTAGTACAGAGTAATTTATAAGGGAAATTTCTCTAGTATAGGTTCAAAGAGGACTTGGAGTGAACACCAAAGAATTCACATGGACAACAAGTCAACAACATGCACAACTTTTTGCAACAGATATAGACTTAGCGTTTTAGGGCATTCATATAACCATATTCTAACATTGTGTATAACCTCTTATAAGACTCAGAGTAGCAACTAGGAAAATACAAGAGATCAAACTTAATCTTATAGAGCGGAAGGAGTTTCTATTTAGATGCACTTTTTGCATTATTTCAGTAAACATAATAAAACTTTGAACAATGTGGAACTTTTAGTGCCCTCTTTCATTTGTTTGTCTATCTGCTTGCAGAAGCTACTCCAAAGGCCATCCTGCGCACGATGAGTGTAAATGGACTTACTCTCTTCCATTTGAAGAGTCACCTCCAGGTATGTTTTAGTTTGCTAGTTTTTTTCTTCTATCAACACCTTGCCACCTTGGTAAATATAGAGGAAATTAGAGGGAAAAGGTAAATGTATTAATATGGCTTTCTGTTTTTTTTTTTTTTTTTTTTTTTTTTTTTTTTTTTTTGCAGAAATACAGGCTAGGTGAGCAATCTCAGAAAGATATTTTGTGGGTTTCCACAGATGAAAGGTGTTTTGATTTTAAAATTACCCTCAAGTCCCTTAACACACATGTTTAAGCATAACATAACCCAATTTTCTTGAAACTAAGTAAGAAAATCTAAGTCCTGCCACCTTCTCAGAGAGAGATAATATTAAAAGTCTTGAGGCTCAATATGTTTGGTGAGCTCCGATTCATAGTATACTATCAGAGAAGACTAGCTGCCTTGTTGAATTGATATAGTGATAAGTTTGTGTTCGAAGTACATGTGATTTTTTTCTTTTTATTGGCTGTTTTAACCATTAGCTGACATCTTTTCTTGCTGACTGAAAGGGCTTTCAACTGCATACCCTTTAGAAATTTCTGCTCCTCCAAACCTTCTCGCTCCAGACAGAAATGAGTAAGGCTATGTTTGGCAGGCATAAGTCCCTACCTTCTAGATTTTGTATTATTGAAAAAGTCTCTAAAAGTTCCAAGTTGTATGTTTGGTATGATACTTTTAAGAGCTTTTCAAAAAATAAAAAGATCTTTTTTGAGATGCTACAGGGAGTAGCATCTGAAAAAAGTCTATAGCTTCTAGCATTAATTAGTCCCAACAGCTTTTATACCAAACAAAACTAAATCAAACAGTCAGCTTTTTACCAAACAACTACTACCTTTTACTTTTAAGATCTTTTCAGTCACTAAAAGATAACAGTTACTAAAAAGTTCGTAAAAGTATCTTTTCAGCTAGTTGTGCCAAACATACCTTAAGAGTTCATTGTTTTCTTTCCCTACTGTGAAATTCATAGTAGGTAAATCGCTAAAATTTTAGTAAAGGCTTTGAACTCAAAGGATTGACATCGGACTTCAGGGGTTATGGAGTCAAGGAGGCTTTGAGAGTTCAGATGGAAGTTCAAAGTAAATTGCACCTACAAGTTGAAGTAAGCTTCTTTCACTGTTTTGAAACATCTGATTTACTTCAACTCTTTTTTCCAACATAATTAAGCTCTAGAGATAATTTAGGTATTTTAGCAAAATGCCAAATGCCATTTATTTAGAGGTGTAATGAGGGATGGGATTTTCTTCAGTGCTGAATTCATTGCTTATATGTTTTGAAATACTCCATTATATAATGAGAGTAATATATCCACTCCAAACTGAGTATAATTATTTTGTTGCTAATACATTAACTACGTAGTCAGGGGCGGATGTAGTTATAGATTAATGGGGGCACATGCCCCCAATAACTACGTAGTCAAGAGCAGGTAAGAGAGGTGCTCTTGCTGCTTTCACAGCACCACAGGATGCTAAGTCTCGGCATTCAACGTCTGACGTAGGTCCATCTAATGCAGGGAAGAAGCACAGAGCTGGAAAAAAGCGTGCACCTTCCCCACTTCGCAAAAAGCAACTTGCTGTGAAGCGGAAAGGCTTAAACTGCTCATCGGGCCGGGTAAGGGAGATAAACCAACCGGTAGAAACCTAGCTCACTCTGTTCAACGAAACACATTTGCTGCTCCGGACGTGACGAAGGATGCTAAGTCTCGGCCTTCGACGTCTGATGTATGTTCGTCTAATGTCAGGGAGAAGCGCACAATTTCCTTGCTTTGTGAAAAGTAACTTGCCAAGAAGAGCGTAAGTATAAATTGCTTGTCAGGTCGGGCAAAGGGAGATAACCCAATCACTAGAGACTTAGCTCTCTCCATTCGTTTCCGTGCAGATATGTCAGCTTGGAGAAGCGCAATTGCTGCCCTGTCCACGACGAAAGATGTTAAGTCTCGGCCTTCGACGTTTGGCTCAGGTCCATTTGGTATTAGGGAAAAGCGCAGATCCTCCTCTTCTCGCAAAGAGCAAGTCATTAAGAAGAGTAAGGGCTTGAAGCTCATGATCAGGTCGAGTAGAGACATGGCCTGACCAATAGAGGCCTAGCTCGCCCTGTGCTCCTTTTGTCAGTTGTCCAGCTCCTGCTCTCAGCATCTCGTTGGTCACCGTAGTTCCCTTCTTGATATCTTTTTAAAGTCGGGAGTATCTGACAGCTACAAGTCTCTTCCCCTAAGTAGAGCGCTCCATTCGGGCTCACACCAAGGTAGGTCGCCTCATCCTTCGCCTTTGGTATATTGTCTGAGATTTGCCATCCTGACACATTTTTTCGCAGGGACTGATGGATTTGACTACATCGTTTCATACTATGAATGATAAGCATGAGGATCTCTGGCGTTAAGTCGATGGAATTCATCACCCGACAGTCCAGGTTCAATAACAAGAGGACCCTGAATAAGACAAAAGGACCCTGTCCGAGCTTCAGTCGAAGTATGACCAGTTGGAGTCCAAGTATAATTAGTCAGAAGCATCGTTCAAGGATTCAAAGCAACAAACAATTGTGGCATTTAAGGCCTCCCAGAGTTATCGGAGCTTGTCACTTCTAGGATGGAGGCTCGATGTTCAGAGCAGGTTCACGATTGGCTGCAGACCAAGGAGGGTCAAGATTGGCACAATGAGCAAGACTTGATCTCTTTCAGGTGTGGCCGATATGATATGCAGAAGACGTTGTACGAGAGGCTGACGGGGTGTCTTCATGACTTCGACCCCGAGGAGTTTGGCTTATCTGAGCTCGTGTCCGATCCTGACGATAAGGAGGAGACTAGGAGGAGACTGGCGACAATGATGACTGCGACCCTTGGTCGCCTCGGTTCTTCCCGGATGTTCCCGATGATATGGAGGGAGTTATACACGACTTTGATCTCGAGAGCATCCTCCATGATGTTCCCGCGAAGATGCTCGATCCTTAGATTGTACACCGTAGCTTTTTTAAATTAGTTTTACGAGGAGATGCTCAATACTTTACTTGGCTTCCCAAACTTATGTTTTTGAATTCTCATTCTTTATTCATAAATAGTTTCGATGCTTGAGGAAAAATTAGAAGGACAAATAATGCATACGTACAAGATCAAACATCGAAACAAACTATGAATAAAGAATGAGAGTTCCAAACATAAGTGTGGTAAAGCAGGGTAAAGTAACGAGTTTCTCCCCGGAAAACTAAATTAAGAAAATTACGATCTACAATCTAAGGATCAAGCATCTTCTCAGTAACTCATGGAAAATGCTACCGAGATCAAAGCCGTGTACAACTCCCTCCAAATCATCGGGAACATCCGAGAAGAACCGAGACGACCAAGGGTTGTGACCATCATCATCGTCAGTCTCCTCATCGTCATCGTCATCGTCAGGATAAGACACGAGCTCATGTATGCCAAGCTTCTCAGCGTCGAAGTCGAGAAGACGCTACGTCAGCCTCCCGTACAACGTCTTCTGCATATCATATCGGCCACACCTGGAAAAGATCAAGTCCTGCTCATCGCGCCAATCTCGACCCTCCTTGGTCGGCAGCCAATCGTGAACCTGCTCTGAACGTCGGGCCTCCATCCTATAAGTGACAAGCTTCGACAATTTCAGAGAGGCCTTGAACACTGCAATTGCCTGTTGCCCTGCATCCTTAAACGATGCCTGTAGCTGGTTATACTTGGACTTCAGCTGATCATACTTTGACTGAAACTTGAACATGGTCCTCTTATCTTCTTCATGATGAGCTATGTGATCTTCAAGGCAGCCTCTGCTTTGTCCGCTTGTTACTGAACCTGAACTGCCTAGTGATGACCCCATTGACTTGACGTTGAAGATCCACATGCTTATCAAGTTATCATTCATAACACGTAATGATGTAGTCAAATGTCACTATTTCATACAAAAGATATGTGTTAAGGATGGTAAAGTTCAGACTATACCAAAGGTGGAAGGTGAGGCGACCAACCTCAATGGAGCGCTCTACCAAGGGAAGAGCCTGATAGCTGTCAGATACTCCGTCTCTCAAAAGATAAAGGAGGGAACTATGTTTGTTGGTTATCCCACCTCGATGACCAAAATGATGCTCGGAGCTGGATAACTGATGAGGGGGGCACGAGGCGAGATAGTCCTCTGTTGGTCGGGTCCTGTCTCTCTACTTGGTCTGATGGTCAGCTTCAGGCCCTTACTCTTCTTAATGATTTGCTCTTCGCGAGAAGGGGAGAATTTGCGTTTTTCCCTAGTACCAGATGGACCGTCAGACGTCGAAGACCGGGACTCAACATCTTTCGTCGCGGCCAAGGCAGCAAGTGCGATTCTCTTTGCCATACATTTGCTCCTTGCAAAGTAGAGAAACTCTGCGATTCTCCCCGACATTAGACATACCTGCATCTGACATCGAACCCAAGACTTAGCATCCTTCGTCACGTCAAGGGTAACAAATGCGTTTTTCCGACCTGTCATACATACGAGGAAATGAACAGTGTGAGCTAGGTTTCTACCAGATGGGTTATGTCCCCTACACCAGACATAGACATCTTTCCGGTTGGAACAAGGAAGAGCTCGAGCTGCTAATTGGACCACCAAGACCCCGGATTGCTACCTAAACGAAGAATACTTCACTTTCACAAGTGGTGGGATCAAAGCAGACAACTATGCGACCTACCAGCCAAACTAACGGACAGGTCAACTCTAAAATAGCTCAACTATTCCATTTAGCTATGTCTACTACCCGATTAAGAGAGTGGCATACTCATGTTGGGATATTGGACCGGGTCTAGTACTATCGGCACGTTATACCCGAGTGATTGAGTCTGGGCCTGAGCAGGCCTAGGACATACCATGGGTAGCGGAAATGGGCCCGAAATTTTTTATTTATTGGTCCAGCTGGCCCGCTAGTGTTGAAATAGCTATTAAATTGTGCCAGACCCAAATAGTATTAGTTATTGGATTTGTGGTAGATGCCTATAAATAAGCCATCACCCTCCCATGTAATCACTATGCTATTTTTATTATACTGAAGTGCTGCCACTTTCTTTTTCGATCGAATTTCTACCAACAGTTCAATTTTTATATGGAATTCGACTTACGATTAATGAAAGAGAAGACTCTAACTTTTTATCCTATATAGTAGTATCACAAGTTACACAAAAAAGGTAAAAAAATCTTTTCAGAGTGAATGAATTTATCGGGACAAATAATGATAGATCATCTTGTTTGAAAAAATGTGATATATTTTGATCATAGTTGAAGTAATATTCTCACTAAAAAGTGTGGATGAATGTATTTAGTAGAGTGAGAAATATATGAATGCAAATCACATAACGTTTTCCTTAAAATAAAATAAGAGATAGTTTTAAAAAGTGTAAAAGTGTTTAGAAATAAAGGAAGAGCTTTCTTTTATTATAAAATACTCCGTAACATCTTGTGATTTGAGTTTTATTTGGTTTAATTAACCATGTTTTACATTTACGTTATATTTTATTAAATGGTAATACCAGGTAGCTGGTGCCCCCTATAGCAATATTTCCTAGATCTGCCCCTATATGTAGTAATTCTGATTATTGAATAACTATCCTACCTTCCTACTAAAATTCAATATAGTGCGTAACACAAGTGCACGATAATAAGAGTTCCAACCTACCTAAGTAACACGGAGCAGCTAAACTTCAAATGTATTGCCAGGTTATAGCCTTATAGACATGTCATAATGTATGCATCACAACTGAGTTGTTAGAACCTCCCATATTGGAATATTAAATAGAGAATGATGGATTAATAAGATTTTGTGTTGAATTAGTTAATAGATTGAATTCAAATTTTGTGTGGTTTGACCCAAGATTTTGTGGCCCTGTTTAGTGACCCCAATCGACTCCTGAACTCTATCACGGTGCATGAGTCTCAAGCCTATTTGTCCATCTAGAAATCCTCCCTCAGAGGTCTATTGGAAATTAAAGGGAAAATGATGGGTTATTGATAGGAACCCTCTTAAATTAGACTAATAATAGAAGTATTAATAAGAATATTAGTAATAAGGGTACTTGAGGTATTGTATAGTATAAATAGTCGGGAAAGGGAAATTAGGGAGGAGGCTGTTTTGTAGACTTTGACTTTGGGACTTTGGGAGATCGAGAACTATTCTCTTTCTTTGGGGGGCTTCGGCTCATTGGGGGCTTCGGCCATTCTTGTTACCGATTCATCGATAATAAAATCTTCTTTGTTTTCTTGATTCTGTTTTACCATTTCTCTGTGGATTGTTGTGAATTTCTGGAGGATCCTATCAATTGGTATCAGAGCTGTTACTTCCTGGAAAAGAAGATCTGAATCATGGAGGATTTCGACATGACACCCCAGATGGAAAAAAGTTTTGATAATATGGACAGAATGATGAAGGAGACAAACGCTAGGTTAAAAACGATGATGGCAGATATGCAGGCTAGCTTCGCGGATATGATTAACAAGCTTCAAAGACGATCGCCAAATCGATCGCACACTTCGCGTAGGTCGCATCGCGACCCTCATCATAGTTCGCGAAAGACAGATCGATCAAGAAGTAGATCGCACACCTCAGCTGCATCACCTCGCTCATCTGCATCGCATCGTCCTTCTCACAACCATCAATCGCGGCACTCAGCAAGTCCAGAGGAATCCGAAGATGTGAGGCATCGCAGAAAATCTTGCGATCGAACTGTTTCCTCGCCAAGCTCTTCACAGCGCTCTTCGCAGAGTTCTTCTCATCATTCTTATCATCGCTCTCTGCATCAGATTTCCTCAAAGGATTCTCACAGTTCACATTCTTCATCTAAAGTCACTTCTCGAAATTCGGATAGTTCAAAGAAGGAGAAAGTACCTCTATTCTACGAGGAGGAAGCTTATGAATGGATAGAGAAGATGGAAAGATATTTCCGAGTCCAAGTTATAGCAGAAAGATTTAAGGTGGACGTCGCAGCCAAGGCAATGGGGGAAGCTGCAGATGACTGGTTTCAATGGTGGAATTTTCAAAAGAGAGAAGATAGTTGGGAGGCTCTAAAGGAAGATTTAGTTAAGGATTTTCCACCTAAACACCGGCAGAAGACAGGAAGGGCAGAAAGGAAAGAATCCTCGAGGGCACGAAGAACTTCTTCCAGTCCGCACTCTAGAACTTCTTCATTCAGTTTGCAGGAATCATCGTTAAGCAGGCAGCGAAAACAGGAGTCATCGAGGTCATCAAGAACTTCTCGTTCACAAGTTTATCAATCAGCGCCAGAAATTTCCAAGTCAACAAAGAAGACCCAGATGGAACCAACTGAACCTGTGATCAAACAAGTGAATAAGAAAGACGAAATCAAGGAGAAAAGACAGGATATTCACGGGCCAGATTATGTTTATTCTAATCTTGCAGAGGGTGTGGATTTAACTTCCAACCAAGTTTCTATTGCTGACAAGCTTATTCAGCCATGTTCCTTTGGAAATAGAGCCCTAATTGTTTCTGAAACTGTTCTTGTCAAAAGTCAACTATGTTTACAACCTAAGGAAAGGTTATCAGAAAAATTATGTGTTGGTAAAAATAAATCTGATACAGAGGCTCAGGAGAAGGAGGTTGGGCTTGTTTCAGGTGAAATTGCTATCATCCAGGGAAACCGTACACAGATTAATGCTGCTGATAAGTATAACCATGGCCAACACCTCGAATTACAACAAGCTGAATTACAGCCAGGGGTTGAGAGCATGTTAGACTATCTCAAGCCTGACTTACATAATTCATTTAGAGTACATGAAGGTTATCTATTGTTGGGAGATATTTCTGCAATGACAACTCATAACCTATTACTTCCTGGGGTTTATGAATCCTTCACAAGGTTTTTACAGAGGTTGACCCCAAAGACTTATCAGCAAATTCTAGCTATTAGGACTACAGGGGTGAAATCCTTGTCAATTGATGACATCAAAATTGTTAGAGAAGTTTCTGGTGATCCTAATAACAGGAAAATTATCCAAAGTAAGAAGCAGGAATTATGGAAATGGAGAGGTACTCCAATGGTGAAAGAAACTGAAGAAGTAAATTTTGCTAAGGGCTGCTGGATAGTGTCTGAACCGAGGGAAACATCACTTCGAATCTCTTCTACTGCTGGAAGTTTTGCTAATGGTGTAGGTGATACACCTCAGGAAAACAAGGAAATATGCGTAGCTGTTGAGGGTCTGAAGACTAAGGAAGAAAATGAAAATTCATCAAAGATACTATATGCTGCAGTAAAGTCTATGCAGTGGAAGAATCAAGTATGGAGGCTCTTTTTTCAGAAATCAGTTAGATATTGGGAAGGTAGAAGCGCTAGGAAGAGGAAGAGGAAGCAGAAGATTGTGGCTGTGTCATATAACCCACCTTGAGGGCAAGGTGGATGTTTAGGGGGGGAGTATTGATAGGAACCCTCTTAAATTAGACTAATAATAGAAGTATTAATAAGAATATTAGTAATAAGGGTACTTGAGGTATTGTATAGTATAAATAGTCGGGAAAGGGAAATTAGGGAGGAGGCTGTTTTGTAGACTTTGACTTTGGGACTTTGGGAGATCGAGAACTATTCTCTTTCTTTGGGGGGCTTCGGCTCATTGGGGGCTTCGGCCATTCTTGTTACCGATTCATCGATAATAAAATCTTCTTTGTTTTCTTGATTCTGTTTTACCATTTCTCTGTGGATTGTTGTGAATTTCTGGAGGATCCTATCAGTTAATATGATCTTGGGTTCAACCAGGCAATACAACAACATCCAAGCCTTAATCCCAAAAGATTCAACTAGGCAACAGATTGAATAAAATCTTTTTGCGTGGTTTAACCCAAGTGCCTTATGATCCAATTGAGTAATCCTTATGTAATCCTGAATAAGATCTTTTTGTGTGGTTTAACCCAATTCTATGTTCTTTCACCTTCATAGTTAATGGTGTACTGTAATGTGTGTAACTACTTGATTTTGATAGTAGATGAGACTATGGGAGTACTGGTGCTATCAAAGTTATGCATAACAGCAGTAGCTTATCATAGCTGATTCTCTATATTACTACACAGGTAGAAAAGCGCTTGCAAATTCGTGAGGATGCACAACGAAGGTATCTTACCAGCCTGCTTAAGGCTGCCTGCAAACTTTTTGCAGATCAGATTATAGGAGACTCTGTCACAGACAATGAAGGAGAAGATTTTCAAGAGCGGAGTACAGAAACAGCACACAATCAATCTGTGTACCCTTCTTATCCCGCCAACCGTCATTCTAGCCAGGGAAGTGAAGAAGCATCCCCGACAGTTAATCCGCAATGGCATGATGGTTCCACTGAAAGCTGCCTGATATCACATGAGTGCCCTTCTTCGTTGTCTCTAGAATCCTCATCTCCCAGAGGAGTGATACAAAGTTATGACATGGATTTGGCAGCAGGTACATTGTATGGCAGGAAGCAGATATGAGAACTCCCAATGTGCTTTTTAAATGATTATTGTACAAGGAGAGAGATCATTATTTATTCTATTTTCCATCATTTTATTTTATTGTCTAAGTTGATGTATGTCATTAAGCTCATATCAGCTGCTGATGATGATAATAAACTGTGCCTGCTTAGCTCCCATGCATATTACATATTTACATATTAACATGTGACTCAAACTCAGCTCGACAAGGATCCAGGCATCCAGCTAGAGCTCGAAAGCAGCCAGGTTCTAGCTCAATTTCAAGTTCAAAACACTAATGAGTCAAGCCTAAGCCAAGCTTTAAAGTAGGGCTAATCTTAACTATTTGTACGCCCAGTGGCGGAACCAGGGGGTGGCGAGCTGGTGCCGGCGCCACCCCTTCGCTGGAAGAACTAAGGTATATATGTATGTTATTTCGCCGGCGCCCCTGTCCCTCATGTGCGGAAGCTTTCATCTTCTTCCGTCTGTCGTAGGCGTCTCAGTTGGATAACGTTTTTTGTTTTAAGACTTTCATTTACCTATACGACACCGTTTGTTAGAAATAAAATGAAAAGACACACTTAAATAAAACAATACCGAATCTAAACAAAACGACTTCCGTGGCTAATAACTATGAGTCTACGAGTAATAAAATTACTCCATATAAAACATCAAAAATTGAATTAATTGCTCAGTCCAAAAACTTAAGAGGCCGAACCTAAATCGTAATCTCGTGCAATTCGCGGATTCTGCCGGTCGCTTACTTCCTAAGTCGTTTAATTTTGTGAAGACGGTGAAGCTGTGGTTCTGTGAAGTGTGAAGATAAGTTTCCTTTTACCATGTACTGTAGTACGGTACAGAGGTATGAACACAAACGGGAACAAAATATTTGTTCCTTACTACCAGGCCAGACAACGAGAACAAAATATTTTTAAGTAGCAAGGAATTGTATTTAATTGCTCAAGGTTAGAGCTGAAGAAATCCATTTTCATCCTTCGAGATGCCAATTTCTATGAGGGTTTTATCCGAATAGTTGAGAAAGGAGTCAACTCTTTATTCATACATCAAGGGGGGAAATGGATTGGGAATTAATAGTTTCCTGAAAGGGATCACAAGAGCAATTACTTTGATGAAAGCGGTCATAATCAAGGAACCAATACTGACAATTGATCATGCTACATGTGAGGTCTTATCAGGTAATGCGGGTCCCAACTTGGAGTTGGATATTGCTAGATGGGAATTGACATCACTCCTGTAAGACTGATTTTTCAATTTTGGAAACCTTGCTACAAGTTGATATTTTGCATTCCAGTTCTTTTGATAAGTTGATTCCTAAAATACTATATCATGGATCATCATCAACTTCTCCAACGTTTATAGTTTTTTTCTCTAAATATGAAGTGTCTTACACAACTTAGAATACACTTCGCGAATTACCTTCTTCTTCTGAATTACATTTATATTTTTTTCCCCTTTGTGTTCTGCTTTCTATCTTATCACCGACGAGCTCATTATATCATGGGGAAGGTTTTCGGTTGCAAGAAACGGTTTCTCGAAGACAATGTTTACGCGTCTCGCGCTGAGTTATTTTTGCCAATCGTTTAACAAGTTTTAACGATGAATTATCCAACATTCTCCAAAAAGGATTTTTTTCTTTGGATAATTGTAACGCCCGTACTTTTTATATACGTGGTATTTTTTTATGTGTTTAATTCATCAATAGGATCATGTTTTGATTCATGGTTTGAGTGCTATACATGTAAAGAATAAGGATATTATGTGATTATGAACTTTGTGATAATTATATTTGAACTTACATGCTTGTATGATGTTCGAACGTGACAGACGGCGGTATTCGATGAGCAACGAAACTATACCGTAATAATCATTTTTATTCCGGATGAAATGGTAGTCATGTTAGATAGTATTTAGGAGTTGAAATGTAGTTTAAAATGTCAACGGGGGTCTAGGATGTGAACGACAACAATCGGGGTCGGTTTAGGACGAAAAATGACGTTTTCGGTACCCGATTGGCCTCAAACCGGCGCCGGTCCAAAACAGAAAGTTGTAGGCGGTTAAATGGAAGCATAACCGGTGCCGGTCATGGCCAAACCGGCGCCGGTCCGGTCGGTTTTCAGCATGTTGGTCAAAAATCGTTTTTAAGCTCAAAACACCCCCTTTCGGCCCCAAAATCAATCTAAGCTCGTCTCTCTCCCTACAAATCGATCCTAAACCATTCCTAAGGTGATTCAAGCTCTAAATAAACACATTCTTCATCAAAGATTATCACTTGGTAAGATTTACACTTTATGAGAAGTATTTCTTTCATATTTTGAGCTAGAGTTCTGGTTTTGGGGATTTTGCTAGGGTTGAAGGATTTTGAATTGATTCCTTAGAAATCAATGGATTTTCTTGATAAATAGGTTGTCATGGAGTTGTTGTAAATCCTTGATTTAATCACTTCAATTAGTTCTTGAGTATTTAGCTACCCCAAAGTTTTGACCCATCTAATGGAAGTATTTGAGAGGTGTTTTAAGTTTAGGGGCTGATTGTAAATAAATATATGAAGCCCTTGATATTATACTCCCTCCGTCCCAATTTGTAAGATACATTACGGTTTACGATGTTTGACTGACGATAAAGCAAATTGATCCCTGTCAACACTCAAATTATTTTTAGAAAATAAAATTTACATATTCAGAAACTACATTAAAACCGCTACAAAACCTGCAAAAAATAATTCAAATTTCATAAACTTTTGATATATAAAATAAAAGATTAAAAGTGATTTGTGTTGACCAAGTGAATAGTAAATGTATCATACAATTTGGGACTGAGGGAGTACTAATTAGTTAGTTGTTTTTAACTCTTGGTTGTGAGTATTAATCGGGGTTAGGTTATCTAGTTACCCCAGAAGCTATGTCCGACTTGTTGTAGGAATTCGGGAATTTTCTCACTAATCGGGGCGAATTGTGAACTTTCCTTCATCCTTAAGTCTAAGGATATTTCTAAAGACATGAAGTTAAGTTTGATCAAGTGTAAAATTGTTTATTTATAATTATAGTTGCTCATCGAAGAACCGTTGCTCAAGGATGCCGGACACACACACACAAGAGTAAATACTCCACAGAATCCAGGTAAGTCACCACCACCTATATATGATAGTTCTAAATAAAGTATGGAAGATTAGCTAATTATGAATATGATATATGTGCATGGGTACTTGAAATCGTATGGTATGAAACATGTGAATTCGAAGTTATATGTACCGATTGACATGTGGTGTTAATTGTGAAGTTATGGAATATTGTGAATGTGATGTATGTGCATGAATACTTGAAATTCTATGACATGAGATATGTGAATTTCAAGTTCTATGTTTGATTTGGGGTTGAGTTCATATGGAACCAACAATGAAAGGATGTTATGATGATGATGAAAGTAATGAAAGATAAGTAATGTTACAAGGTAGCCGTGCCCCCAAGTAACTACATGAGCTGAGCGTAGCGGGTTCTCCTTTCGTGGGGAGTCCCGGGGTTGCTTCTGATGGCTGAGGGCTAGCTACCCGAGGTCATTAGTGAGGGGCCAGGACACGAGCTACGGGCTCATCAAGTCAAGAAATAAGATAAGAAGAAAGAATGATGAATAAAGAAATCTTTTGGTGTTTGTTACATGAGTGCTTATGCGTTACTATCATGTTTGGTCATAGTATATGTGTGGTGTATTCAGCATGAGTATCTATTTATGATTAGCTAAGATTCCCTAAACGTTTTTAATGGATGAAATTGTGACTTACTAAGCATTATTGCTTACGAGAATTCTATTCTCTTATGTCCTCATGTATAGGTAATTAATAAACGAGGTACGGAAGCCTGAGAGAATGTATGGAGCCGGTAACAAGGTTTTGGATGGGTTAACGGAGAAGATCGGGCTATCAGTTATGTTGTTGTTTTAGTACGTTGGTACTTCAAAGGATTGTTAAACGTTTTAAAATCCTGATCAGGTGTAATGGTTTTAAATATGTTTTATTTTGGATACCTTTCATTTTCGTTATGAAGTTTGCTTATGTATATAAGAAATAAAGTCTCATATCGAGGCTTTGTATCTTTATTACCGCTTGGTTTATCGAGTCTCTTTTATGTTTGAGTATCGTAATGGCCGTTTTGGGGACGGTCGTTACAATAATGCTACTGAGGCCATTTCCATCCCAGAAACTCCATGAGTAAAGCCTCCGTCGTCAAACAATTTGCTGCCACGCCACTTGAGGCCTTTTGCGAACATATCCAAGATAGAAGTCTTATTGAACCCAATTTCAAACGTTGATACGGGTGTTTCTTGTCCACACTCGACATGCCGCTGCCACCGACTCGATGCCGAACAGAAAACTATGGTTGTGCAAAACTGCTACTCTTATGGACTCATGGATACAAGGTTTGTCACCATATCATACTTAGTATATTATCTAATGAACTTTTTATGTGTACTGCACAAACAAGGTGGGAAAAGAAATTAGGAATTCTATGATCGCTAAGTATACTTTTGAAAACGCCGTTAAGCAAAAATTTGTAATAAACAAATATTACAAATGGGAGATGAAAGATGAAAAGGATATTATTGTGTAAATTCACAAGTACAACACACTTTTGGAGGACCTCAAGGGTGTACAAATTGAGTTATCGGAGCCGTTCATTGACAGGATCCTCATTGAGAAGCTGCCCGAATTTTGGAAGGATTACAAGTGGGATGTTAAGCAAAACTTGGGCGAATGTCTTTCAATTACATCATCGCACACATCATTACCGAAGAGACAAATTGGAGAGAGAGTTTCCTATTAAAGGTTTTCCAACAGAGAAAATGAGCCCTATTAATACTTGTTGTTTCCTTAAGACAAATTTGCTCGCTAGCAATTGTATCCCAAAGTAGAACGACTCTTTCATTCCCTAACAATTCCCGATGAATCAAACAATGCACTAATCGGTGGAGTTGTATGGAGGACGATGATAAAAGCTATGTTTAAGATGTATTCAAAAAGGTTTGAGGAAAACGCGTGAAGTGTGGTCTCTCGTGTCCACCCACCGCTCAATAGCGAGGCTCTATACCGTCGTAGTGAACTGTGGGATGTCCACATTGACTTAAAGACTACAAAGATGTGTTAAATATAGGGTATCCATCTTCTTATGACAAATTGGTTGTAAGAAGGATATGACTACTATCTAACCACAAAATTTTACAATCAAGCGAGCCCAAAGGCGAAAAAGACCAAGGATTGTGACCCACTAGAAAGTTTGTAAAAAGGGTGAATCAATAGTTAATGCTATTAGAGCGAGGTCACATGTTCAAATCTCTCAGTCTAGTGCTAATGGGCGTGTTGAGTTTAATCCAACACGATATAGTAAATATATGTATGAACACTCAGTTTTTACGTGGAAACCCGAAAGGGAGAAAACCACGGGACTTTTTAGGCTAATGTCCAAGCCCTCTCTTCCTCATTAGGACTCTCCTCACCATTACATAGTACATTTTGAGCTCCCATTAATGGAGTCTTGTAAGCTATTCTAGAGGAAGAAGGAAGAAGGAAGAGATCCATAATTTGGAGGCTAAACTCCCTATTTATAGACAAAGGGGAAAGGGTGCTCTCCACCCTAATGGGCCAAACGGGCCAATATTGGGCCTAATGGGCCGAAATGGGCCTATCTGCTCGGGCTCCGTACTGGGTAATGTCTTGGGCTCCTGAACAGTAATAGGCCGGGATAATATATCCCAACACAAGTCCCCCAGTTTCTTGAGTAGTGAGCGTGCGAATCTGCTCGAGAAAGTATACTCTTGCCTGCGCTCTTCCTCTGTCTTACTGGAAACTGTGTCTTCACATAATCATCATATATGAGTGAGTGTCTGCACTCCTGAACGTAATCTACCAGTGAGGCACCCCCCTTCCCGACAGGGTCGGGCGAAGGGTGCTCCTCCACGGGTACACTCCGCCTAAATGCATCAGGCGGGAGCAAAGGACTCCGACTCGAGCTTTCCAGTCGGAGAAGCTTAGAGGTCCATACATCCATGAACCGACGTCGCGGTACTGTCAAAACATGATGCACGTGTGTATGTATGAATGTATGGGGTATGATGCATGAATGTATGTATGCATGCAATGTATGTATGTAATGTATGAGAGAGGGAATGCAAGATGTGATAGAAGCAGTAGCTCTCATCGATAACCCGGGCCTGTCAGCGCCGAGAAGCAGACGTGCTGCGTAAGACGGGTCCCCCATCCGAGATGGCATGGGCGGAGCCGAAGGTGGACTAGACATGATGCCGCCGAGGGGCCAATCATGCTGCATACGACGGGTCCCCCATCCGAGATGGCATGGGCGGAGCCGGAGGTGAACTAGACATGATGCCGCCGAGGGGCCAATCGAGCTGTATAAGAGATGTTCGTCGCCATCCTGGAAGGGATGGGCGAGCCGAACACGAGCCAGACACGATGGCGCTGGGGCGCTGATCGTGCTGCATATGAGACGTTCGTCGCCATCCTGGAGGGGATGCGTGATCCGAACGTGAAAGAGACACGATGGCGCTGAGGGGCCGATCGTGCTGCATAAGACGGTCGTCGCCATCCTGAAGGGAATGTGCGAGCCGAACCGTGAAGCCAGGTACGATGGCGCTGAGGGGCCGATCGCACTGCATAAGACGTTCGTCGCCATCCTGGAAGAGATACGCGATCCGAACGTGAAAGAGACACGATGGCGCTGAGGGGCCGATCGTGCTGCATATGAGACGTTCGTCGCCATCCCGGAGGGAATGTGCGAGCCGAACCGTGAAGCCAGGTACGATGGCGCTGAGGGGCCGATCGCACTGCATAAGACGTTCGTCGCCATCCTGGAGGGAATGTGCGAGCCGAACCGTGAAGCCAGGTACGATGGCGCTGAGGGGCCGATCGCACTGCATAAGACGTTCGTCGCCATCCTAGAAGAGATGTGCGAGCCGAACCGTGAAGCCAGGTACGATGGCGCTGAGGGGCCGATCGCACTGCATAAGACGTTCGTCGCCATCCTGGAAGAGATGCGCGATCCGAACGTGAAAGAGACACGATGGCGCTGAGAGGCCGATCGTGCTGCATAAAAATGGTGATGATCATCTCATGGCCCCCGGCCTGTCGGTGAGTGATAATCGTCTCACGGCCCTCGGCCGTGCTGGTGATGTGTCAAGTCTCTCTCCTGATTGGCTGTGAGAAGCCGATCGTCTGCCAGGACTCCATCCGGGAAGGAATGGTGAGCCTGAAATAAATCTGGGTGATGTCCCTCCTATCTGACCTGAGGAGATAGTCTTCGTTCGTCTACCGTATCCGTGGTCCTATGTACGGACCGCTAAGCAGTGTACACTCGGCACGCACAGACTCCGGTAAAGAACTGGTTCATCGTGTCTGATCCATGGAGCTGGTCTTCGTTCGTCTACCGTATCCGTGGTCCTATGTACGGACCGCTAAGCAGTGTACACTCGGCACGCACAGACTCCGGTAAAGAACTCGGTCTTTGTTCTTCCCAAGTTTCGTGAGTACTGGTCTCCTGGTTTCGCAGGAGACGTTCGTCATCCCAACTATGAGAAGAAACAGGTTTATCCATGTCGGGATTCCCTATTCTTCGTTCGTCCCTGTCGTGGTCCTACTAATCTTCTTACTTCGAAGAAGACGTTCAGTCATCCAACGATCGCAAGGAAGAACAGGTTTATCCACGTCGGGATTCCCTATTCTTCGTTCGTCCCTGTCGTGGTCCTACTAATCTTCTTACTTCGAAGAAGACGTTCGGTCATCCAACGATCGCAAGGAGGTCACTGGTTTATCCACGTCGGGATTCCCTGCTTCGTCGTCCCATGCTCGTGGCCCTACTAGCCTTCTGCTTTGGCAGAAGGTGTTCATCGATCCACGGGAAATGGGAGGAACTGGTTTATCCTGCCGAGGTTCCCTTTGGTACGTCTAGCCTCCCCCGCGTTCCTACTAACCTCCGCGTCGGGAGACGTTCGTCATACGCGGCGAAGGAAGATCAGGCATACCTCGTCAAGACTCCCTCTCTCATAGGAGCTTCTCTCTCCCCTTCTCCCCATCTTTTCTCTCTCTTTTTTTTTTTCTTTTTTTTTTTTTTTGAGGGAGGAAAATACGTTCATCGGTTCTAAGAATGACCACAAGTGATGTCACACATAATGGTGGTGGGATATCAAAATGAATAGAATGACGAGGCGATGGAATAGCTGGTCGTCATGCGAAGGCGATGGTCACCCTCCTGGAGGGGAGGGGTGAGCCCAATCGCTAACTCAAGAAGGTCGGCATTGGGAGCCGATATACAATGATCATCATGTCGCTGAGCAGTCGGTCCTGATAAGGAGATGACAATAGTGTCCGAACAGGCCGATATATCCGAGCAACGGCTCTCATCCAACGCAGCGCGGGGATGAAACCGGTCTTCAAAAGATAAATATGTCGTGCCGAGAGGCCGAACATAACATGATAGTGTCGGCAGTAAGAGGCCGACCTGAAAGAATCAAGCAATGGTCTTCGTCCGCGAGGGGCGGGGACAAGGCCGGTCTTCAAATATGGAAAGCACGCCGAGCCGGGAGGCCGGTCGTGATATAATGGTGTCGGCAATGATAGGCCGACCTGAAAGAACCAAGCAACGGTCCTCGTCCGCGAGGTGTGGGGACGAGGCCGGTCTTCAAAAGATGAACACGCCGAGCCGAGGGGCCGGTCGTGGTATGATAGTGTCGGCCATGAGATGCCGGTCAAGATATGGTCAAGCAACGGCCCTCGTCCGCGAGGTGGCGGGGACGAGGCCGGTCTTCGAATATGATAATCACGCCGGTCCGAGAGGCCGGTCGTGATGTAATGATGCCAGCAATGAGAGGTCGACCAAGATCAAGCAACGGTCCTCATCCGCGCAGCGCGGGGGCGAGGCCGGTCTTCAAAAGATAAACACGCCGTGCCGAGAGGCCGGTCGTGATATAATGATGTCGGCAATGAGAGGCCGACCTGAAATCAAGCAACGGTCCTCATCCGCGCAGCGCGGGGGGCGAGGCCGGTCTTCAAAAGATAAACACGCCGTGCCGAGAGGCCGGTCGTGATATAATGATGTCGGCAATGAGAGGCCGACCTGAAATCAAGCAACGGTCCTCATCCACGCAGTGCGGGGACGAGGCCGGTCTTCAAATATGATGATCATGCCGTGCCAAGGGGCCGGTCATGATGTAATGATGGCGTCAGATGGCCCTCGGCCGTGACGATCTCTTCTAGGCCCTCGGCCTCTGAATGACGGGTGATCGTCTCACGGTTCTCTGTCATGGCATTCGCCTCTAGACCCTCGGCCTCTAGGTGTTCTTCCTAGGCCATCGGTCTCTGGGGTGGAGATGCTCGTCCCACAGTTCTCAACCGTGGTGGTCTCCTCTAGGCCCTCGACCTCTGGGTGGAGATGCTCGTCCATCGGCTCTTAGCCGTGATGGTCTCCACTTTAGCTGGCCCTGAACGTCTTTGAGACTTAGGCCGATCATCTTTTAATCATTTCGCTCGAGCGCGTCGAGCGGCTTCAGCTGCGCAATAAGCATGGTAACGGGCCGCACGGCCCGACAATAAATATGCACACACAACCATCTGCATGGCTTTCTCTTTAACATCCACGATTACCGGCCTATGGGTCATCGTTACCCTCGGCCCGGCTCATCGTGCGGGGTTAATGGACGTAGCAGCTCGCGGCGGGGCCAATTAGCAGCCCGCCGAACGTCACATAGAACTCATCGGTCTGTGAGTTTTCAAACTCAGACCCAAGTTGGTCGCACTGCCCTCGGAAAAACGAGGTTGAGTGCTTTGGTGCCCTCGGGCCCCACCGGCCGCGTTTGGCACAGTCACTTCGCCTAGTGGCGCAGGTGGTACTAGGGTACTATCGTCGCTCGAGCACTTGGTGCCGTGCGGACTAATGCGTAACCCCCAAATTAAAACGCGTCATCGGGGCACTACCCTCTGGAGACGCTCAGATCGCTAATCAAAGCCGATCGAGAGTGGGCTAATCGGACCCACCAACAATTAAATATTTAATAAAAAAGTTGGCTGAACTAATTATCACTAGAGCTTCGCTCTGCATTATTTAATTTCAGGACATTTTTATCCCTAATAAATAATAGTGATGCACGGGTAGTAATAATAGTATCATCCTACCGTAAGTCACTCAGATACGCTCCGTTCGCTAATTAAAGCCGATCAGGAGCGGGCCCACAGGCTCACAACAACCAGTCATCAATTTTAATGACGATGGAATTAATTATCACTAGAGCTTTACTCATCTGAGCTTTGCTCGACATTATTTAATTTCGGGGTATTTAACCCCTGTTAAGTAATGGTGACGGTCAGCAAAGGCATCTATGATCGTATTATGGAGCATTTTAATTAAAGAGCAAAAGCAAGAGTACTTAGCTCTAGGAATAGATGTTCGGCCAGCTGGAATTTCTGAAATTAATTTGGTTTCTTTAGAAATGTTGACTTGGTCCAAATTCCCAAGGATGTGCGTCCAGACTTGGCCAAATTCCCACGTACGTCCAAGCCAAGAGAGCATTGGTTTAGCAGAATCCCCCATTTTGACTTTGGTCAAAATTCCCCAAGAATTTAGCCTTTTACTTGGCCTCAAATTCACGGACGTGGCGCGCTCAGGTCCATACCAATAATATAAGGAGTATCTTTTAGAAAAAAGGCAGGTGCAGGTCCCTCTATCAACCCGGACGTAGCTCATACGCCGACCACCTTCTGCCGGCGGGTATGGTGGTTGCAGCAGAGCAATAGTATACGGAGTACGGTGGTTGGAACTCCGAAATACACACCTTTCTGAGCCCCAAACCGCCATTAATGGCGGAAAGCATACTTGACTGGAGGTCGAACTGCGACGGAGGTGAAGACACGGTTCACTGGTTGACGAGGTCCGCAACAACGGTTGGAGTGAGGCCCGATGTGGCTACGGCGGCGAACTCGGACGGCCTATTCCGACGTCGACCCGGTCAGTTGGACTGCCAGGACCTGTGTTGCCGGTGGTGTGGCCTAGGACGCTGCTGGAGCTCCATCCGGTGCGGCTCCACTCGCCGGAGGTTCATTGCGGCGGGGATGGTTACGGCAGCTCCGGCGGCCTCAAGAACAGATCTGGAAAAAATCCAGATTTTGCAGCTTCCTCTTTCCCTTCCCAGAACCTTTCTTCCTAGAATTTTTTTTTCTTTTTCACTGGAATCAGTCCACTTCGAATGAATTTTGTGTAGAACACATGAATCTTTTTGGACAGATTCCCACAGACGGCGCCAGTGTTGAGTTTAATCCAACACGATATAGTAAATATATGTATGAACACTCAGTTTTTACGTGGAAACCCGAAAGGGAGAAAACCACGGGACTTTTTAGGCTAATGTCCAAGCCCTCTCTTTCTCATTAGGACTCTCCTCACCATTACATAGTACATTTTGAGCTCCCATTAATGGAGTCTTGTAAGCTATTCTAGAGGAAGAAGGAAGAAGGAAGAGATCCATAATTTGGAGGCTAAACTCCCTATTTATAGACAAAGGGGAAAGGGTGCTCTCCACCCTAATGGGCCAAACGGGCCAATATTGGGCCTAATGGGCCGAAATGGGCCTATCTGCTCGGGCTCCGTACTGGGTAATGTCTTGGGCTCCTGAACAGTAATAGGCCGGGATAATATATCCCAACAGGGCGATTATTGATCTTATGGGGATCAACAACACTCTTTTATTCGGAGACTAATTGCCAGAATTGCTAGAACCACGATGTGGTGCAGCCCCTAATGTCCACCCACTGCTCAGTGGGTGGGGGTCTACATTGTCGTATTGAACTATAAAGATATGTTAAATAGATGGTGTCCACCTCCTTATTACGAATTATTTTAAAGAAGAATATGCCCGCATGTCTCCAAGTTATTCACAAAATTCTACAGTTAAGCAAGCTCGAGGTAGAAAAGTTCAAAGATGAGTGACCCACTGGAAAGTTTATAAAAAGCATGAATGGATCTTACAAAAGGTGTCAACCCCCCCCCTTTCAATCCATAAAAGAAATCCACCAAACTCGATGGGGTAAGAGTCAGACAGCTCTTACCAAATATTAAAAATTATACATAATATCAAAGAGAGAGTACAATAGCGCTAAGGAAAGTAGAAAGCCAATTAAATAAGGGGAAGTTTAAGAGAAATTAACTCTAATCAAGAGAAATAAAATTAATAACAAATCTAGTGAAACAGAAAATCACACAAATTTGGAGACTTTTACAACGCCACTCTTAGCCTTTATACATGCACTTTTACTCCTCAATATTGAAGGGGTTTTGGTCTCACTTAAACGGTCAAGTAGCTCTCGGTCTACTAGGGATCTTCTTAAAGGTGTAATTTTAATCTCACAAATTCGTTGAGTCAAAATATGGAGCATCAGAATCTAAAGAAGTAGGCTCATTTCTCAATAAGTTTACCAGTAATGTGTTAAAATGGGAATGAGACTGGAGCGGTGTGACCTCAAACACATCTCCATCGATATTGTTTGCCCCCTCATCTATAGCTATTTTGCTCTTTTGGTGTCAACCATTCTCCTACTGAAAACCAAATGTTCAAAAATATAATTATATCTTAAATCACGTGGATGGTATCCCCAAAACTTGACCGGCCAGACGACGCACGCGAAGTATAATACCACGCTTTAATATATGTTCATCTTCCCTTCTTATAAAATTGTGGAAATATCCCGTTTAGTCCACCTTTTCTAGTTACATTTCATTTATGTCACCTGATTATTTACTTTTCAATTAGAGACTCTTCCTCTTTCACATTTATCTTTTTTATTTCAACAATGACCTAAACCCCTAATTCATAACCATAGATCGATCTGTCCAACCCCGATTCCCCGTTTCTTCCTCACAGCATGTCGAACTGTGCTACGAACCGGAGCACAGAGGCGCGTGTGGCTCTTCCCTACGGCCTAGCTCCGGCTGCACCTCCGACCTCGGATCCTCCTCCCTACGCTCTTAACTTTGCCTTCCGCCCTATGCGACTTCGCTCCCCCCCCCCCCCCCCTCCGCCCTATGCTCTCCGTCATGTGCCTCTCCGCTCCCCTCCCTCTGCCCGTGCATGCTTGGAAACTCTATGCTTTCTGAATCGCGGCCTAACTGCGTGCTGATTTTCGATTTGGAGGTATGTATTTGAGATTTTCAGCATTCTACTTTCACTTTTATTTTTTATAATTCATATAGTGAACAAAGAGCTCGAAGTTAATTGAGATTTACTTACAATTGTTCTTGAGATTTACGTTAGATAGGTATTATTATACTAAGGTAATTGAACTAATTTTATTATGAGTTGAGAACTGAAGTGAACAAAGCACTCAAAGTTGTACGGGGTGGGAAGTTTATAGGTGCCAATTTAGAGGCAATGGTCTATCTGCACACTTCGGATACTACACTTGTTGTACGGTTAAAGGAAGCAGCACATCAACCCAAAAAACGATGCTAATGTGTTACATCAGATCTTTATAACATCTCAGGTACTAACTATAGCCTCCTCTGTTGGGATCTTTTCACTAGACCTATCAATTGGTAATCAATTAAGCATACGAGGTGCTTTGATTTTATGTAAAAATGAATAAAAATTATTTTGGTAGTATGCGAGTTTATTAGAAGACGACCAGCTTGTTTAGTATTACAAAAGCATGAACACATTTTAAAAAAATTGTGGTTGGCAGGTCGAGGTCCTTTTATCCTTGGAAGATATTCAAGGAGGAAGTAAAGTCTGGATTTGCGTGTCCCGGGAAAATGGAGAGAAATGTGAAAGATGTTGGAACTATTCACGTCAAGGTTGTTCCTTCAATCCTTTAATAACCATCCTTCAGTTGCATTTTTTAAATCAAACCTTAATTTTTCTTTTTTAAGTTCTAAGTTAGATTTACCTTCTTAATCACTTTATGAACTTTTCTTATTAATACAACTCTCCACCTTGAGGGTATATCAACAATATCATCCTATCAGTTTTAAGCGGCTTACTAACCACAACAAGCTTTTGAGCTGCAGCTGCTGCTCCCTCTGCTTGATTAATCTTGAAGGTCTGAGACTCTGAGGCTCTGCTATTGAGTCGGCACAGCTAGCCTTTGCTTGATACCCTAAGTATTGAAAAGAAGACTTCCTCAACATTCATATTGGTCTTGGCACTTGTCTCAAAAAAATTATTCCATGTTCATCAGCTAATGCTTGATCCTTGGAAGGAGAAACAACCCTTGTTTCCCCATGAGTATTTTATTGACATTGTTTGAAGCATGTTGTTCAATGTTTTGAATCCAGTTCTGGATATTGTTAAAAGATGAGTACTCATCTGCCACCACTTAGACAAACAAAATAGACATTGCTCCACGATAGTAAGAAGTGGTAATTGTTCGGAACCGCTCCTGGCAATATCCCAGATTTGAAGTTTGATGCATTTTGCATCAAGCTCTGTGGTCCTTTTCTTGAAACCAATGTGAATATGGTCATATATGTTCTTCGCACTATCATTATATGGATTACTGTTTCAGTAAAAATGGCACTCTTATGTTATAAACTTCATTGGTCCTTTTCATCCATTATGAAGATTCCTCCATTGACACTCTTAATGATTGCATTCTGTTGTAGGCACATAATAAAAAATAGGTATATAAAGATGCAAGGGTGAGAAGATTGACAAGGAAAATGAAGACAAAAGAAGAACCAAGCCATAGATGTAATAGATAAATGAATAAGAAATTATATGTATGTTGAGATATTTTTACATGTTATTTTTGTTGCTTTTTGTTGCATTGCACATGTTGCTTTTTGTTTCATGATGTTGCTTTTTGTTTCATGATGTTTCTTTTTGTTGCATTATGTTGTTTTTATTATTGATTTTTTTTTGTCTATTTAGATTTATATTCCTTACTTGTTTGGAATAAACAATCATACACACACACACACAAACCTAGAATGATAAATTTGGGTCTAAGAATAAACAAAAAGAAACAAGAAGAAACGGTAAAAAAAAATCAAAGTTATCAACAAAAAGAAACATGAAGAAACAATATGCAGCAAAAGTAACAATTAATTGATAATAGTAATATCTAACAGGTGTAAATTCATAATTATAAGTTTTTTAATTTATGATATTTCATTTTCATTATTTTATTTTATTCACCATTTTATTTTCGATTTTCAATATTTACAAACTGTTTAATTTACTTTTTTTTTTGTAATTCTAAGAACCTTGTTTAAATTTTAATTTAATTTTTTGAATGTTTTGAAATCTCATATTCTCTAATATTTGCACAACTTTTCCAATTTTTTAGTATTGTTTTGTCAAAATTTTCACATTTTTAATATTTGTACATTTATTATTTTTCGATTTTACCTTACATTCTTTGAATCTTTTGTATTTTTCTGAAAGTTTATAGAATTTTTAGTTGTCTTTTTTTTATAGTTTTCTTCTTTTTGATTTTTTATGTATTTATCTTCATTTTCTAGAATATTTTAGAATGTTATTTTTAGATTTTTTGTCTTTAAAGAATTCTGATTATGTTTATATGTTTCTGTACGTATTTCTGAAAATATTAATTATATGTATAATTTAATTTAGTTTTAGCTTTTTTAGTTTAATGTTTTATATTTTTTACATTTTTATTTATAAACAAGTTTACTAATTTATATAATTATTTTTTTATTTCTAAACTTGATTTTTTGGTTTGATGTTTTTTTTAAATAATTCTTAAAATTTTAGATTTAAAAAAATCACACTTTTTATAATTTTCAGATTTATATTCTTAACATTTATATATTTTCCTTTTCCGTGTTCCTTTTTACTAAAGATTTAATAAAATTTCGAATTTTATAATGATATATATGATTTATGGCGTATATGAAATCTTCTTATAAAAAAACCAGTTTTTCAACTTTTGTTTTTCTTATTTTTGGTACTTTTTTAGATTTCCTGATTTATTTTTTAAAATGTAAATTCATTTTTAAAATTTTTAAAATCAATTTACAAGTTTTCAACTTTGAACTTTTATTGTCTTTTTCAAAAAACATTGTCCAGGTTCTCATTTTCTCCGGCTTTGAGTTGGTCACGTTTTGTTAGTTTTTCCAGTTCATCATTTTTACGCTTTGCTAGTTTTTAATTGTATTACGGAGCGTTATTTGGTACAAAAATGGCGTAGTGTAGTGTGGGTCATGTGCACTTCTTGGCGGTAGGTTCCGAACTTCCAGCGGGACGTTTTTATATACCTTAGCTATTTGTGAAAAGAATGTTGCAGTTGATCTAATTTTGAAAGAAATTTTAAAGAGTGACAAAAGTGATATTACTTTCACTTTTTAGTCTATTCACAGCCCCCTAATTACTATCCACAGCCACTTATTTAATTATTAATAAATTAAAATAACTCAAATGTCTAAGTTGCCCTCCTCTTGCGGAGCCGTTTCCTACTTTCCTACTCTTTTAAACGCAGAAAGCTTTGCGTCGCTCATTCAACGCAACCCCATGTTACGCTCTGAAACCCGTGCGCTTCCAATTGTACGAAATTCATCCTCCAAATCTCTAGGTTAGTATGTTATTAATATCACACGCTCTTTAGGGTTGAATGAGATAAATTATTACCTTGCATCAATTATGAGCTCAATAACAACGTAATTGATATACATATTAGAGTTACAGTATCATAATGTGAGAAACCTATTACAATTACAGTATCATAATATACGTAGTACAATTAACACACAACTTGGGGTATATTTGGAGTTGGTGTTGGTGCAGTATGCAGAGCATAGCCTTCAATTTCAGCATGATATTTTGTTCCTTGTTTGATTTTGATAATTTTGACTTGTTCTTTGAGACGATGTTCTGCAGCACAAATAGTAATCAAATGCTGACATATAATTAAGCAAGTAAAGTTACTAATGAAATATCATACTTGAGATGCTTAGATGACGCTAAACTATTCAAAACTAAACTCGAAGCTCAAAACTTAAAAAAACAGCCCCTCTGAATACAACAAAGAAAGAAATTCAGATGAGGAACCAATCAACCAAAAATCTCGAGCAATACATGAATACAAATTTACAAGTGTCTAGAAAAACATATATAAAGCAATAAAGATGAAGTATCTAAATCCAGGGAAGTTGAAACGAAGTAAACGACAAACACTTACCATTACCATAATACCATCCATGGTGTGTTGAAGGAAATATAAAAGTCACAGGATGCGACGATGGGGGGAAGATCGGCGACCTTCACATCATTTCTTGCAGTTTGAATTAAGCAAAGATCACCGTGGAATTGAATGAATTTAAGGAATTGCGCATTGTTCACTTGCTAGCTTTCTCGAAATGTGCTAGAGTTTTCCGATCGGTTCTTCCTCATTCGTTCTGGAAAGTTCAAGGAATTGCGCATTGTTCACTTGCTAGCTTTCTCGAAATGTGCTAGAGTTTTCCGATCGGTTCTTCCTCATTTGTTCTGGAAAGTTCAAGGACTTGTAGGCTGCGTTTACTAATAAGGGTAGAGTAGGAATTATAAAAACAAATTTATCTTATCCGAATATTTGTGTGTGTGGTTAGTAAAACGGTGAGTGTATATAGAATCACCCTTGTGATAATTTCCCTATAAAATTTGGGTGTCTTTATTTGGGGCCCAATCCAATAGCAATAGGTGCTTAACTGCTTATAATAATTTCCTACACAAAACTTGTTTTCATTCATTTCAAATGGCTTTTATCAATATTCTAAAAATTGATCTAGGTGTCTGATTAGTCCTCTCTTAGGTGCAAGACGCTAGAGCTGTCAAAAGGGCCTAGTCAGTCCAGCCCAACCTGACTTGTGTAAGATTATGAGTTTCGCGAGTTGGGGTGGGTCAACCCGTTTAATGTCGTGTCGGAGTTTTTTTAAACCATAGCCCAGTCCAACTAACCATATGTTTCGCGAGCTAAACCGCGGGCCAGAAATGTCAATACAAAGCAATTAAATATCTAAATTAAAATCCAAACCGAACTAAATTAATACACCGTAACCCATAACTCTATATCCAATCAAATGTCTAGAAGTTAAAAAAGAAAACGCCATTAAAAAGGTTTTAATTAACTCTAAGCAAAAACATGATACCTTTGCAATTAGGAATCCTCCGACATGATTTCTTTTCTAAACTATATACAGAATTCAAGAGTACTGTTTCATTAAAATATTAATTCCATCTGGAGACCGTTTGGAGCTATAATATCCATCTTCTAATAAGCTTTGAGCTATCCGTGATTAAAATTAAAAGTGCATATATACATTTTAGAGAATTAGAATAAAAAAAAGTAGGGTTAAATGGCTATATAGCCTAAATAAATAAGGGAAGACAAATTAATAACCTATATTTTTTTTTAAGTAGATAACACTTTTGTAGTGCATTTGAGGCTATGCGTAATTATAGCTAGCAACTTAGCATACGGTAATTGTTAGCTTTTTATCCTTTTAAATTGTTAGTTATGCTATTTGTTTTATTTATTCAAATATATGACATAAATTTAACTTCACTTATTTAAAGTTGTACATACATCCAAATATTCCAAAAAAGTAAAACAAATGTTTGGCGGTCCCCGACGACCGATTAAGTGCTATTGACAGACAAGGTGCACAAGGCAATTATCGATCTTTGTGATAAGAATACATTTGTATATATTCTTAAATTTTATTATTACTAGTACTATTTAATTTTTACTCTGTTTTGCGTAATTAAATTACTCCATCGACAATAATGCGACTGCCATGTTTTTGTACTATTTTTGGCAATTATTATTACTCCAAACCATGCCGTTTGGAGTATGTGATTACTTATAATATACTTCGTACTCCGTATTAATTATAATACTCCATCAATATTGAGACGCTCGTTGCACCTTCTTTTTGGGATGTATTTTAATTTTTGCCATACTTTCTTTCTACTAAATTTAAGGGAAAGTTCCCGAAATAGAACTAAAAAAGTTTGAAAATTCCAAAATGGGACTGCCATGTTTTTATTCCAAAAATAGGACTAATTACTACCAAATTTGGAAAAAACTGCCATGTTTGAAGTCTGGTACTGCCAAAACATGACAATAATTAGTCCTATTTTGAGAATAAAAACATGGAAGTCCTATTTTGGAATTTTCAAACTTTTTTAGTCCTATTTCGGGTAATATCTCTAAATCTAACATAGTATTTTTAAAAATACCCAATTACCTTTAATTTATTAATTATAATAATTTTTTATCTTTTCTTTCATAATTTTTCACCTCTTTTTACTTTTTACGCACTATTCATTACCTTGATTATTTTTTTATCAAATAATTTTCCAAATCATGGGCATAGTTAAAAATATATTCATACATTAATAAATAAAACGTAGTGACCATGTGAATAGTGTAAAATTTTATATATTGCATTTTTTTAAGAATAGAGGTAGTATAACGTAGTCATACATATAGCACGTAGTACGAAGTATGTAGTATAAATATTTTGTACTCCCTATTAAATTTTTCCCAAAAAAACTTGTACCGATGCTATCCAGTTTGGATGCTGGCGTACACCACGGTGTTAAACCCTATTGTAGTAAACATATGAGTATGTGAATCCTTATACTCAATATATGAGAACGTTCACCTAAATGCAATATGTTAGGATTTGATTCCTCTAAAAATGAGATGCATGTGAATCCTTATACTCGGTGATCAAAATATTAACACGTAAACTACAAACACCTCGAAAAGGGTGGTTATTTATTTGGGATGGTATACGTACCACCAATCCGAAGAATGGTTATTGGATATATAGCGAATTGAACGTACCTTTTTGAGTTTTAGAGTGAGATGAATGTGATGATATATATATATATGTGGTCCCTTTCACCATAACCGGATTTGCTGATAAAAGTCCCATACTCTCATGCCATGTTTCGAATTGAACGTACCTTTTTGAGTTTTAGAGTGAGATGAATGTGATGATATATATATATATATATATATATATATATATATATATATATATATATATATATATTGAGAATTATAAATTATTTATTATATATATATATATATATATTATATGTTGTACGCCTCTATTATTTTAGGAAGATGCATGGCACATGCATGTGTAGCAGTCTCCTACTCAATAATTGCTCATCTATTTCCCTTGTAATATGCATATATATACATGCACTCAGTACTCGTAAGTTTATATAACATAAGGAAGAATTTTATCCTTTTACGAATTCCCTTCTCTTCCAATTTGCTTTTATTATTATTCTCTTTATTCCAATTTTAACATGGTATCAGAGCCGAAATCCTGGAATCGAAATTCCAATTTTTTTGTTCTCCTATCTTTCTAGTCATGGCGGTTAGTGCTCAAGTAAATATGGCATACTCATTTCCACATGCCCGTCCCTGGATAATTGATTCCGGAGCTACTGAACATATCACTTGTAGTGATATTAATCTCTTTGATATTGTCTCTCAAACGTCAGAATCATCAGTCAAAATTCCAAACGGCGAATCGATTCCGGTTCATGCTGTTGGAAGTTTATATCTACCCAATGGACTTCTTCTTAAACGTGTTCTATATATTCCGAAATTCCAGTGTAACCTACTTTCAGTTAGTCGCTTAACAAGCGATCTAAACTGTACAATGATATTTTTTTCAGACTTCTGTGTTTTGCAAAATGTGCCCTCGAGAAAACTGATTGGCGTGGGTAAATTTCGTGATGGTCTCTATTATTTGGAGTATCCAAAAAGTGAAGGGGTGGCAATGTCAGCCTCCATCTCATCAGATTTATGGCATCAACGTTTGGGACATGCATCTGATGGAAAGTTACATCACATTAGTTTCCTCAAAGGTTTTCAAAGAAGTAACAATTTCTGTGATTCATGCGTTCGAGCTAAGCAGACTAGACTACCATTTCCTACAAGTACAATTAAAACAACTTGTTGTTTTGAGTTGATACATTGTGACATTTGGGGAGGCTACAGACGTGATTCAATCTCAGGCGCACGGTACTTTCTATCTATTGTTGACGATTTCACTAGAGGTGTGTGGGTTTATTTATTGAAAAATAAATCTGAAGTTTCTCAGTTTTTAATTCAATTTTGCAACATGGTTGATAACCAATTTGGGCAAAAAGTCAAGCGAATACGGGCTGATAATGGTGTAGAGTTTCAAACCAATAGTTTATATGACTATTATTCACGCACTGGGATATTATTAGAAACTTCATGCACAGACACACCACAACAAAATGGGGTTGTTGAACGCAAACATAGACATATTTTGGAAGTTGCTAGAGCACTACGTTTTGAGTCTGGGTTACCCATTGATTTTTGGGGTGAATGCATTTTGACTGCGGTGTACATCATTAATAGGCTTCCCTCGCCTATTATTTTTAATAAAAGTCCCTATGAGATGTTGTTTAAAAAACAACCTAGTTATGATCATTTGAGGGTATTTGGTTGTTTGGCGTATGCACATGACAACAAGCGAAAAGATAAATTCGGAGAAAGGGGGAGTCCTTGCATATTTATTGGATATCCAAATGGTCAAAAGGCATACCGGGTTTTCAATTTAGAAAAACAAAGTGCTTACAGCTCCCGAGATGTAACGTTTTATGAAAAACAATTCCCTTTTAAAATAACGTCAGATGAGGAACTTGATTTTACGGCCCTTGTAAACAAAGTTTACAAAAATATTTTGGGCTATGAAACTCTTGACATACAGCGTCCCACTCAAGTTACTAGACCTGCGGACTGTTCAACTGATGACTGTGAGCAGCCTTTTTTAGCTGAGAGAAGGAGCAGCCATACTTCACGGTCTCCACCACAAAAGGAGAGCACCTCTCGTGTAGAAGTTTCCCATCCACCTTCTTTGATTGGGCGGATCCCAGCTCACGGCAGCCCTACCTCACCAGAAAAAGACAACACTGATTTGAGCTTGGCATCTCCAGATCCTCATCCAGCTGCGTCACATGGGTGGCCGAGATTTTGTCCAGATGATGGCCCCTCTTTAGCACAAAATGCCAACAGACTCCCTACAATGATGATGGGAGAAAATTTAATCAACATCCCACCTGGAGGAATCACGAACACTCAATCAAGCATTTTGTCACCTTCTGAATTACATGGTCAACCTCCTCAAATAATTCAAGTTGATGCTTCTCAGCCACAGTCTACCACAGAGGGACCACACAGTCAACCTACTTTGACTTCTTATGTTGAACCAAAAAGGGGTGTGAGGATACGCAGATTTCCAAGGCATTTAATTGATTATGAGACGGAATTGCCACCGTCAATTGATCATTCACATCCCACTGCCCATACAGTTAGCTCGACGGTATATCCCATTTCCAAATTTATTAGTTATGAAAAATTTTCTCCTTCACATAGAGCATTTTTGGCGGCCATCACTTCACGTGATGAGCCTAAAAATTTTTCACAAGCTATACAGGATCCTTCATGGCGGAAGGCCATGCAACAGGAAGTTGATGCTCTGGAGAAAAACGGTACATGGACTCTAGTCCAATTACCACCGGGAAAAAGGGTCATTGATTCTAAATGGGTGTACAAAATCAAATACAAACCCAATGGAGATGTGGAACGTTACAAAGCTAGACTGGTGGCTAAAGGTTTCACACAAGTAGAAGGGATCGATTTCCATGAGACATTTGCACCGGTTGCCAAACTGGTCACTGTACGGTGCTTGCTGGCAGTTGCAGCTAAATGCAATTGGACAGTGCATCAGCTCGATGTTAACAATGCTTTTCTCCATGGAGATCTCTCTGAAGATGTCTACATGCGGGTTCCACAGGGATTTACAAAAAATGGTGACAATCGCGTTTGTAAATTACAAAAATCACTCTATGGATTAAAACAGGCATCCCGCAATTGGTATCACAAATTTACTCAAGCCCTCACTGCAATTGGCTTTCGTCAATCCCAGGCAGATCACTCTCTTTTCATTTTCAAGGAAGGTCCCATCAACACGTTTGCCCTTATCTATGTTGATGATGTTTTGCTAGCCGGGAATAACATCACCCACATTGACACTGTGAAAGGTTACTTGGATGCTAAATTTAGCATTAAAGACTTGGGTAAATTGAAGTATTTTCTCGGTATTGAAGTTGCTCGTTCTTCTGAGGGTTTTGTTTTAAGCCAGCGAAAGTACACTCTAGACATTCTAGAAGAAAGTGGTCTTCTAGGAGGGCGCCCCAGTTCATTCCCCATGGAGCAAAATTTGAAACTTCGCCCGGATGATAATAGCCCACTAGTAGATGCTTCTTCCTACCGTCGTCTCATTGGCAGACTGTTATATCTAACTGTTACTCGACCGGACATTGTTTATTCGGTCAGTCAGCTTAGCCAATTCCTCAATAGCCCACGACAAACTCATCTTGATGCAGCCTTACGGATACTTCGCTATCTTAAACAAACGCCCGGACAAGGCATTTTTTTATCATCCGAAAAGGACTTTATCTTACAGGGTTATTGTGATGCAGACTGGGCAGGTTGCTCCTTCACCCGTCGCTCTAGCACTGGTTACTTCATTACTCTTGGGAATTCACCAATATCATGGCGAACTAAGAAACAGTCTGTCGTTTCTCGTTCTTCCGCAGAAGCAGAATATCGAGCTATGGCTGTCACAGTTAGTGAAATCTTATGGCTACGTTGGTTACTTCGCGATCTTACAATTCCACAAATGCGTCCCACGTCCCTCTTTTGCGATAACCAAGCAGCACGACACATCGCACTTAATCCAGTCTTCCATGAACGCACCAAACACGTGGAAATTGACTGTTATTTTGTCCGAGAGAGGGTGGCTAGTAAGGAAATTCAACCGTTTCCCATCTCAACCACCAATCAGATTGCAGACATTTTTACCAAGGCACTTGGTACTGATCGTTTTCAATTTCTACGGAGCAAGTTGGGTATTCGTAACCTTCATACGCCACCTTGAGGGGGAGTATTGAGAATTATAAATTATTTATTATATATATATATATATATTATATGTTGTACGCCTCTATTATTTTAGGAAGATGCATGGCACATGCATGTGTAGCAGTCTCCTACTCAATAATTGCTCATCTATTTCCCTTGTAATATGCATATATATACATGCACTCAGTACTCGTAAGTTTATATAACATAAGGAAGAATTTTATCCTTTTACGAATTCCCTTCTCTTCCAATTTGCTTTTATTATTATTCTCTTTATTCCAATTTTAACAATATATATATATATATATGGTCCCTTTCACCATAACCGGATTTGCTGATAAAAGTCCCATACTCTCATGCCAAGTTTCGAATGGAAGTCCACAACCTTCTTCTGGTGGGTGTGTACGTGTACGTAAGGCGTACATGCACATTTGGGGTGACCCTTAAAGTGACGGACGAATCCTGAATAGGGTTTTCCAAAGAGACGAAATTGAGAAAGGTACTGAAAGGTTTTGGCCGGTATGAGAAGTTACTAGGGTTTTTCTTTTGTGTGGGATTCTTTGCGATGCAATTATGCAAAGGTCTGTTTATGTATGTTGATTAGTGGATATTTAGGGTTGTGGTGGAGAAGTATTTGGGCCTTGCATGGTTAGAGCATCCACTATGGGAGGTCAATTGGGGATAAAAAAAATTGATCCCACTTGATCCCCACTATATATGGGAGGTCAATAGAGTGATCTATCAACAAGGAAGCTCAAGAATGGGATCTGACAAAAATTTAGAGAAGGTATGTGACTAACCAATTAAAGAAGGCCATGTGGCTTTTTATTTAAAATGAAGCCACCAACCTCATCAAACATCCCTAAACTCTCTAATTTCATTTATTATTGATTAAATTTAATTTATTGTTAAAAAAATTGTACCAAAAAATAGATTTTTTCTCTATAAATAGACACAAATGAAGGATATGTTTAGTCACCTGGCTAGGCCAGGGTCTAAGGGTACAACGAAAGAAAGGAAAAGGATGGGTTTAGGAGCAATCAATTAAGAGTACATCAACAACAACATCAAGGCTAGTAAGGGGGGAGTGGTGGTTACGTGGCGGGAGGGCGGAGGCTTCCGTTAGAACTTTAGAAGGGTAGGGTAAGCTCAAGATATTTCTTTGGGGTACCCGTAAGGTCGTATTTTGGATGATAAATGTAGGGGGTGGAATACAAGAATGGCTAGGGGAACTTTCTTGCGATAAATGTTAATAACAAAGGGTAGGTTCGGTAAGATTAAAATAATTAAAGTGTACCTAGCATCAATTGACTTGATGATTCAATATAAATTGTAGCACGGTCTTTAAAAACATTTCACACTGAATTATGTAAAAAAAAGTACATTAGGGGAGGGTGATATAATGCTTTGCACAGCTATACGAGTCAGAGTAATATCTTATTAGTCATTTTTTCTGTGAAAATTTTCTAAATTGGAGTGAAAAAAGTTCAAAATTTTAAAATAGGTCTGTCATTTTTCATTCTCGTGATAAGAGTAATTAATGTCAAGTTTGGAAAATATTATCTTGTCTAAAGTATATATGGTAATGCCAAAAATGACAGTAATTACTTTTATTTAGCGAAACAAAAACTGTTCTTTTTTGGAATATATAAAGCTTTTATTCTTATTTTGGGTAATTTCTCCTTTTGCTATATTGAATGAATTACTCTGTACTCCTCCCATTGAAATTTGTCACCTTTCTTTCTTTCTTTTTTTTGTCCCAAAAAACTTTGATTCTTTTTCATTAAAGTAACTGATTAATAGTTTTGGTCATTTCTCTCTCATGTGCACAAACCTTAATTACACAAATTTTATTATTCTTATTTCTCACATAATTTCAAGATTGCAATAAATCAAAAAAAGATTATTCAAAATATTTTTACACAGGAAATGCAGAAAATCAAGGAAGTGTCAAAATCTACTTTTTGGTCGTTAACAAATTTAGCGGTCAAATGTTTAGTGATAGTTAGATTAAAGCCGCCAAAATGACGGCAAACAGACCACCTTTTTTCTTTCACAGTTTTCATTGTTTGAAATTTGAAACATATTCTATTAATAAAGTTATTAATTCAATTGGAAGGTGATGATCATATAAAAGCTTTTATTGTTTTTATCTATGTGAGTCAAGTCATGAATGATAGTGTTTTGCGGGTTTATAGAAACAATATGTTTGACAATTTATAATTGAATATAGTAATCTTTCTGTCCTAATTTTTTTTGGACAATTTTTTCTAACCTATATAGTATCTGTTCATATCTTTCTGTCCTAAATGTAAAATGTATTTGCAACGATTTGACACGGATTTTAAATAATAAATATAAATGCATTTTACTATTTTGTGTCGAGGCGGACATTTTAAGAACTTAAGAACTTAATACGGAGTGATTAATAGCTTTAACAAAAGTGTGCTAGATTTTGAAAGCAACTTTGAATTGTTTTGTAAGCAATTTTGTAAGCTCTCTTCTTCCAAAAAATCGTAGTTAAATTAAATATATAGCTCAGATTAGACAGTTTTGATCAAGCTTGGACAATTGGTAAGGTACAAATAAAACATACTTTGATTAGACCATACTATAATAGCGCGCTCAGATCAGATTTATACATACTAATAATATCATAAGACTACTTTTAATAATATTGGTTGAATATGCTAAAATTATAGCTAAATTACAAAATATCAGAAATCTATTTCTTAATATGGAGTAATGTACAAAATACCGAAAACTAAAACCATTCAATTCTACTAGTTAGGCAAAATATAGAGTAAAGCAATAAATGAGAAAAAGAAAATATATGCGTTATTGTTCTACGGTGCAGAACCTTCGACGAGTGTGGCAACGATGTGTGGCAGTGTTATTAAGACTATGAAAGTTGTTTCGTGCTAGTTCTTCTGTTTTACAGTTCTACCCTTCGTACCAGAGTAGTGACGAAGGGTCATGGAAGAGGGGTCTGTCCCCAAGCTTCTATTGATATGTGTGATTCAGGAGTTCTTTTGTTGGTGTAGCTCGCGAATCGTCTCGCTGATTGACCCCTCGACCCTCCTCCTCAGTCGGGGTAGAGGGGTGTCTTTAGTGTCCGAGGTTGTCTTCGGTGTGTGGGACATAGGTCCTAACTCGTAAGCTCCATCACATAGTCAAAATGTCATAATAGTGTCCATGCTTAATTCACACTTGATGACTCCTATTCACACTTGACACATTTGTGTAACATACTACGTATAACATTTTCCCGTTCAAGTTAATCACATGCGATATAGTCATGATGTTTTTTATACATCAACAATAGAAACGTCATCTTCTATACAATGACAATCAAGTGTATATTTTTTTTAAGTAGTCAAGATACACATTTTTACTAGTATTTTTTAGTGCCAACAAGATGACATTTATTTGGATGTCGGAGTGACATATTGGTGTTTGATGATTAAAACATTTTGACTTGATTTTTTGTAAGTTGACATTCTAATTAGGTTAGAATGTCATTCTTATTTTGAATAAGGTCATTAGTTACAAATTGTGTTTGTATAACTAATAAAACTAGGGATGACAATGGGGTGGTTCGGGGTTAGGTATACCATTACCCGTACCCGCCGCGTTTGATAATATTTTTCCCCGAAACCGCCTTGTTACCCGTCGGGTACTTTTTACCTGCGGGCAACGGTTTTCCCCGCGGGTAACCGTTTTATTAAAAGATGATTTTTTCTTCAAAATTAGTATAAATCTAAATGATGATTAACTACTTATCATTGACCACCTAAATTAAAAAAATCTAAATTAAATAGCACCACAGATAAAGTTTTTTAAAGCATCACAAAAAGTTACAATCGTTTGAACCTAATATTCACAAATTATATATGTCAAGATTCAAAATTATGAATCTCCTACCACATCAACCTCAAAAGATTAAGTCTTATCTCGATAGTAAAATCTAAATATGAATCAAAAATACATTTAACTTCCAAAAATTCAATAATCATATCCCACCAACATTCAACATCTAAATATAAGAACAGTAATGTATACAAGTAACATAATGAAAATGGGAATTTTTTTTCCCTATAATATCAATAATAAAAAATATATGGACATAAATGTGACTATAAGTTACCATGTGTAAGTTTTATAGTCACTACGATATAACATTCGAATAAAATTATAAACATTAAAGTTACTAGAGTCGCATTTTTGTCCACAACTTTTGTTTTGATTACAGATTTGGAATTATTTCTAAAAAAGGTACATCTAATACTATGATTTTGAGAAATCTCATAATTTAAATTTAAATTCGAGCAACCAATCAAAATTAATCTAATCGTCCAATATACCTCTACAAAATTATTACCAATTACATAAATTAAAGCAAGCTAGAGTAATTTTTCACAATATTCGGACCTTAAACTCATATGTGAGTTTCATGAAAGTTATTGGGTGAAAAATTAAGAGAGTCACAATGTGAAAAATGTGTTGAGAAAATCACGAAAATCAAATAATCAATATGGGAAGAAAACAAATCTTGTAGAAGTTAACAAAGAAAAGATGATGAATGATATTGAAAATTCAAATCTAAAATAGTGAACTTTGAGCACCAACTTCTAAGAATTGCAAAGGATAGCGATTAGTTGAATATTGTTTCAAAATATTAGAGGAATAAGTGTCATTTACTAATGTACTACTATTCATATATCTTAAATATATTAAATAATAAAAACTATTACGTAGTAAAATATTTAAGTTAATTGTGCGGGTCGGCTAATGGTGTGGATAACCGTATCCAAACGAAACGGGACGGGTAATGAGGCGAGTAGGTATAAACTCATAACCGCCCCATTACCCGTTTACATAAATCGGGTATTCTCCGCCTCGTATCCGTTACCCAGTCAAAACGGTTTTCCCCATTTTGACCGATTCGATTTAGTGCGGGTATCCGTCGGGTCGGGTTAAATTGCCTTCGCTAAATAAAACTGGAGAAAAAAGAGTACCCTCGGACAGATCAATATCCATCGAACCTATATTTGGACAGATCATCAAGCATTACATATATATGTCGACCACAATATTATTTTCCTTTTCAGTTTTAGCAATGCCAAACAAAAGTGTACCATCAGCACTGCTGCCGGTACCACTATTTTTGGCTTTTAGAACTAAACCACTATGATCCATCTGCTTTGGATGCATATATACTCCGTATAATGCGAACAAATAGACTGCTCAGTGGCAGTAGTACTAACTACAGCGTCAAAATGGGCAAATGTCATCTCGGTAACGACGTCGTATCCGTGGTCCTCGACCACTCCGCCGACAGCGATGGTCACAGTCACTTCAAACTGTGGTCAACGTCATTCCGCCGCTTGATCCTCGACGCCGTACGCTGCGGCGGCGGCGGTGCGCGATACAAGCAGTATTCCGGCGCTGCTCCTAAATCTGCGATGGAGCGGAAGCCTAACAGTCGCCATCCCAGTCAAAGATCTGAATGCGGATCAAATGTTGCCGGATCGGAGAAGCTATCGGACCTGCTCCGGCTGTCTCAGACCTCGGAGGAAGAGGAGCCGGAGGAGGTGCGGAGGAAGGTGGATGCGCTGGAGCGGTTGAAGTGCGTGACGAAGCGGCTGCAGAGCTGCGAAGCTAGCGGCGTATTGGAGGGAGCCAAGGAAGTGAGAATGCTGACGAAGGATGACTCGGAGGCCCGAACGACACTCGCTCTGCTCGGAGCCATTCCGCCGCTGGTGGCGCTTCTCGACGCCGGCGATTCCCCTTCCTTCGTCGCCGCCCTCTATGCCCTGCTCAATCTGGCAATTGGAAATGACGCGTGAGTTTCTATCGCTCTCTTTACTCCCCATTTTAACTGTCATTTACTTCACTGGCTTAATTGTCGTTTTCGTTGTCCCCTTACTCTTCATTATTGTAATCCAATTACAGATTTGTCCCTTTCTTACATTCTCTGTGTTAGTATTTCTTTTCGTTTCGAAATCAGCCAGTTTTATGATCTGTATAATCTCCAGTAAGATTTGTTTTCATGAAAATAGAAAGTCTGTACTGTACTGTTCATATTCTACTTCAATTTTATCCCTTTGATCACATTCTCGGGGCTGTTTCTCGCCTTCTCGCCTCTGATTTAAGCTTCTTAGTGAAGAAAAAATGGAAAATGCTTTTGATACAGAGAGGGAGAGAGTAGGTAAAATTTTGCTTGTTTTGGTTGGTTTTTGTCGGTACTTATTATTATATAATTATTGTTAATAACCACATTTGTATTTGTTAGCTGTAAGTGTACTTCATTGGATGAATAATGCTGGTACATATATCACTTGCACACCAGTTGTACAACACCACAATGTTTTTGTGAACGAAATTTTGAATGTCATGTCATGGTGACCAAAATATTAATTTCAGTGAAAACAAAAAGTCTGGCGGGTCTATGTGCACAAGAATTTTGTTTGTGTAGGAGGGTCATTGTGCAAATGTTATACAAAAATCAATGTTGCTTTATTTATATTTTATTGAGCTAATAACTAATGCAATGAATCTTTTGCAGAAACAAAGCTGCAATTGTGAAGGCTGGAGCTATACATAAAATGCTAAAGTTAATTGAATCGCCAAACGGTTTGGCAGAACCAGCTGTGGTGGAAGCCATTGTTGCCAATTTTCTTGGTCTGAGTGCGCTGGATGCCAACAAACCCATTATTGGTTCATCGGGTGCAATTCCCCTCTTGTTAAAAGTGCTAAAAGATTCAGATCAAACAAACAGTGCTCAATCCAGACAGGACTCACTACGTGCGCTGTACAATCTTTCGATCTCATCAACTAACATTTTCCAAATCCTAGAGACTGATCTAGTGCCATTCATGATGGGAAAGTTGGGAGACATGGAAGTGAGTGAGAGAATACTCTCAATTCTTAGTAATATAGTTGCCATACCACAAGGTCGTAAGGCAATAAGTGTCGTCCCTGATGCATTTCCTATACTTGTTGATATCATGAACTGGACTGACTCCCCAGGCTGCCAAGAGAAAGCATCTTATATTTTAATGGTAATGGCACATAAGTCATATGGAGATCGACAGACAATGGTTGAAACAGGAATCGTCTCCTCCTTGCTTGAATTAACACTTATCGGAAGTACATTGGCACAAAAAAGGGCTTCAAGGCTATTGGAATGCTTGAGAGTTGACAAAGGGAAGCAAGTCTCGGAAAACTTTGGTGATCTCAATGTGACAATATCGGCGCCACAATCATCCTCGTGCTCAAGTCATCACCTAAAGAACAGTCTCCTGTATGAAGACCGTATGATGAGTGATGAGAGAAAAGCTGTCAAGCAATTAGTTCAACAGAGTTTGCAGCATAACATGAAGAAAATGGCGAGGAGGGCTAATCTGCCACAGGATTTCGTTCCCTCGGATCATTTTAAGTCGCTCACTTCAAGCTCAACCTCTAAGAGCTTGCCGTTTTGAGAGAAACTGAGACTCCATATGGAGCGGAGGGCATTGCTCCTGAATTGGGGACAATAAAAGGTATCTTTTGTCTTGGCCTCTCTTGAAACACATAGTGGTTTGTGTAAACTAGGCGTGATTAAATATATTGTAAAGTTTTGGGATGTTAGTAAATTTTCTCCTAGTTTGATATTCCTTGGATTTATATTTGCACACCAGAATGATTTCTGGCCGCATACAGCATTATGCATTTATGTGCGGGGCTAACTAGGGTTTTCCTGGTATGAAGCTCAGTAATTTTGGAGAGAGGAGCATAGTCTTCTGGTAATTGAAGATCGAGCGTTAATCGTCAATTAATTATTTTCTTCGGTGCGTACTATTTCCTACATGATAAGCTGAGAGAGATCATCTTCAACCAAGAATTCCAGCTTCTTGGTGCCTTCTCTTTTCAGAAAGAAAAGTACAGAGCATTTTCAATCGAGAATTCATGTAGTAACTTGGTGCCGTAGGTGTAGAGTTTAGAATAATGTATGAATGCGCAGAAGGTGTTAACCTGGAGATCTTAACATAGGTTCTCTTAGAACCTTCGTTGGAATCTTCATAGGTTATGCCGTTATGGCCGTTGTTGCTTTTGAATAATTAGTTTTGGGTGTACATTAACTATTTAATATGTGCTTAAACGATAAACCTTCAGGTTTGGAGATGGAGACGTCGAATTATTAGAATCCAAAGAACCTTATTTAAGAATTATTGAATGAAAAAGATATCAACCTAAGCGCCCGCAGGGCCCGCCTAGGAGATGGCCGGGATCCCCTTTTTCGTTGTAAACTTGTAATTAGTAAGAAAAGTTGGTTAAGCGCTTAAGTGCTCTTGATTAAATTGGTTCCTAGTTTAACTTCTTTTTCTGTATAAGGATGTTTTTATTTGGACTGTAATTTGCAGGTCTGGTCTGGTAAGGTCTGGTTTCTTTGTATTTTTATAACTATCCAGGTCTGGACTGGTCTGGTCTGGGACTAAAAACATCCTAATTCTCAAAATTGTTTTACCTTCATATATTTATAATAAAAAAAATTCTTCTTCCATATTTAAAAGTTCTCTAAAACAGGTTTGGGCACACTATTTAAAGATGAAATATCAGGGGTAATGAATAGTGTAGAAAAAGTAGGAGAAGAAGTGGAAAGATTAAACGAGAAGATAAGAAAGAGAAAATGTAAGGGTAATTGAATATGTTTAAAAGAAAAACTTACCAAAAAAGGAAAGTGTAAACTTTTAAATAAATCCAAAGCGATTCATGTATTTAAAATCTTTTGTCACAAGAGGGTCCTCTTGTGATACCGAAGTTCAAACACATCATTTTGATTAAAATAAAACACTTTGAAAATAGGCTCAATCACACTTCACAAGTACTTTTTTCAATCTTTTCTCAAATTATTATCAATGTAGCATCATGATCAATGTAGTGTAAAATTAAATACGATCACTACAAATAGGATGTCACATTTTTGTTCTCTCATCTTTATTTTAGTAATATTTTAGTCATTATTAATATTAAGGAGATAAGGCGATATTTTTGAAACATATATAAAAAAAATTGAAATTTCAAAATAGGATTTTTATATTATTATTCTCTAAATAGAAACAATTTCTATCAAGTTTGACAACAGTCATGTTTAAACTCTAATAATGTCAAAATATGACAGTAGTTACTCCTATTTATGAATAAAAATATGATATTTCTATTTTGGAATTTATAGACATTTTTACTCATATTTGGGGCATTTAAATATTAAAGTTAATAAGAAATAAAAATCAAATAAAAAAAATAAAGAGGAATACTTGAGCAGTGGCACCAAGGCATCAGACGGTCAGCAGTGGCGGCCCTGTATGTTCGAGGGCCTAGGGGCGAAAAATGAAAATGGGCCTAACGTTACCAAAAAATAGAACCCTTTTCTATCTAAACTGATATGCATATTAATAGTAATAACAATATAATAATATTTCAACACCATTATTAAATATTGTCAAACCCTATTCTGTCTAAATTAATCATATTATAATATTGGTGATCTTTATTTAGAAGGAAAATATGGTAACCCTATTTGTACACTTTACCAATGTTTTAGTCGCATTTAAGGAATTAACTCTATATCACCTCCTAATTTTCCCTCCAATGATGTTATCATTTTGAATCATTTAATTTCGCTTTCAGAATTTTACTTCTTTACACAAACAAACATTTCAATTGAACTTTCTTTACTTAATTAGCGCCGCTTTCTCTAATCATCTCCTCTATTTTATTTACCCTATTCAAATTCAATCCTTTTTATTACATCCTAAAATTAATTAAATTTATAAATTTTATCATAAGTCATAATGTTTGTCTAACAAAATCAACAAGCTATAACCCCAACACCCAATAGAAAAATAATCAACAATTAAGATGCCAAACAATCAACTATGAATGGAATCAATTAATAAACTAATCAAATAACCACATCAGACTAGTCTGCTTTCGAGTAGATTTTTTTGTGAAATTTTAAGAGAATGTTTTTCATCAAGTGTAGATTATGTCCATAATATTTCGGATTAAAATTGAATTCAGTAAAATAAAGTATTGAAAATTATGGATCAAAATATGTATAAAAACGCAATGTTTTTCAATAATTTATTTAACTGACTTCTAAATTAAATTTTAAACTGATTTTTTTTACACAATCTACACTTTGTAGAGAACATGATCATAAGTTCTCACCAAAAAAATCCATTCCGAAGAATTTCAACAAATTTCACCCAAAAATTTGTTAGTTTAGGGCTGAAAAATCAACCCACTCATACCTATTACAAAGAATTAAACTTGAACCTATCTTTTACCAACTTTTTTTTGGTCTAGGGCGCCCGCCCCCCTAGGGCCGCCCCTGACGGTCATGCCCGTCAAGCACCTACTGTTTTAGAGCATCTTCAATGGGTCAGTGGATTAGAGTAAAATCTATCCTACGTGGCATAGGATAGAGATAGAGATAGGATGATTATTTCAATTTAATATGGAGAAAGTGGTGTGTATGGAAAAATGAAAAGGAAGATAGAGATAAGAGTAAATTGTAGACAATGTCTATGACAATGTCCACAAATAGACATTACACGGGAATCGGAGAGCAAAAGTGGATGAAAAATGGGTTAGAAGTGATATAAAAAAATGAAAATAAATATGGAAATATGTAGGTCCTACACATAAAATTTGTGAGATAAAAAATGGGACCCGATTGTAAGAATGTGTAAGAGAATAGACATCCCATTGAAGATGCTCTTAGAAAATTCTTTAATAGGAGTAGTGAAGAAAATTATGAAAAGTATCGGAGAGAGATGAAAGTGAAAATATAAAGTTTACTGCCTTTTCGTGAATTTTTAATGAAAATAACGATTCTTTTGTATTTATTTACTTATGAAAGAAATACACAATGTGCAATACATAAAAGGTAATGATATTGGAACGAGAAAACAACACGTTTTAGGATGGGTATGATCCGAATAAGGGAGTGTTTGCAATTGCTTCAATTTTAAAAAAGTGATTTTTTAAAGTGATTTTGGGAAAAGTGATTAATAGTAAAAGTTGGTAGTGTTTGAGAAAAAAGTGATTCTGGAAAAGTAAAAGTTGGTAGTGTTTGGTAAAATAAGTACTTTTTGTATAATAGAAAAAGTGAGAAGCAGTTTAAAGCACCCTTCTACTGGCTTCCAGCTTTTAGCTTTTAAGTGATTAATTTAAGCAAAAACTGTCATTTGAAAACACTCTTTTCAACTTTTTTTAAGTCAAAAGTTGAAAGCGCTTTTTTTAAGCAAACCCAAACACTCCTTAAGTCAGTGTAATCGAAAATATTCCAAAAATCTCTATTTCCATTAACTAGCAAATACGACTAAACTAGCAAAATAAATAGTAAATATATCACACTCAAATTAAATAAAATCAAATTAACTATTGTAAAAATTCAAAACAGAACTGTAAAATAAAATATTGAATTAGTTAATAAAATGTCCTACAACAGACCTATAAATTATAGAGAATTTACTTAAAATAGGACTAAAAAGGTTTGAAAATTCCAAAATAGGACTGACATGTTTTTATTCCCAAAATATGACTAATTAATGTCATGTTTTGGTAGTACCAGACTTCAAACATGACAGTATTTTCCAAACTTGGCAGTAATTACTCCTATTTTGGGAATAAAAAACATGGCAGTCCTATTTCAGAATTTTCAAGCTGTTTTAGTCCTATTTCGAGAACGTTCCCTAAATTATATACTCGGTGAGCCCGTAACACAAAACTACGCATATGTTATAACACCAATTTAAAGCTTTACATACTTCGTATCTCGAAACGTGGATAAAGCGAAGAATAATAACTCAATGAATAGGTCACACTACATCCAATAAGACTTACTTATACAAAGATCAAACGAAAAAAATCTAATGTACTTGAAAATTGGAAGGGAGAATTGAGGATAAAAGTTTATGACTTTATATGGTCGGGCACTGGAACTTTATAAGAACTTTACGAGTTTCTTCAACTAGGAGTCCTAGTTTAAGACGAAAGGATATGAAGGGCATCCAATTAGGGTTTTAGTATTTTAAATAGGCGTTTAAATATAGTTGGATTTATTAATATAATGTAGTATTATATTATACACACTTCAATCCAATATATGTTTGTTCAAATTTTAAGACTCATTCGATTCTTAAATTTTTGACACCCACCCCGTTTGTTTTTTTTAAATTAAGATCGTCAAATGTGTATTACGTGGCTCGGTTCGCAACTCCTGTAAATACATGTTTGCCCATCCCAAACACATTTTTTCCCCTTAAAACTACCTGCGATCAAATTTGAGTTCTTGAAGAGTGATATAGAGATATTTCTGTCTAAGTACAAACACTAACACACAAATTATAAAAAAGCTACACATTGACATAGTTTTGGATGGAGTCTTGTAGACAAGAATATGATGCGGGACATAAGTGGGGGAGTTAAGTAGAGCATACAGTTTGTTCTTATTGGTCGTTTTTTGCTTTGTTCTAAGATAATGTACTTGAGAATTGTTTTAGAATAAGAAATAGTACTAACCACATAACTCTGTAAAATATAATGAAAAATAATAATTTTGAACTACATAAATGAAGAGCCCTTTTGATAACACGAAAGTCAAGTGATTTGGCTAATTCTGCTGAAATTTATGAAGTTCTGACTCAAGTGGCAGCATTGACTGATTCTGCTTATTTAAGAAAAAAATATTTTTAAAAAATATATTTTATTATTAAAATAAAGAAAATTTTTTATGTAAAAATATCTAAAATGGTCATCTACAGTAACTTTAGCCAATGCAACCACTACAGTAACCTCAACCTTACTTTTTCTGCTTAATACACAATTCAGCGCAGGAAAGCAAAAATTACGTATTTGGTGAAAAAATTGGCTGATAAGTCTAAAAAGGCGAAAAACGAAAATAATACTATTTGGTTTCTCTTTTTTTCATGGGTGAGTAAATTAGTATTCTCTTCACTATCCATTGTATTTGAAATAAAAATGGTACTGTATAAATATTAGCTTTATACTTTTAGTAGATAATAATATCACTAGTTTTACTTCTTTCAAAAATTTGCCTAAATTTTATTTAATTCATTTATATTTTCCCTCCCAAATCCCTACCAATTGCTCACCCTAACTTTATTGCTGCCACCAGCAACCACTACGAGTGGCTATCGTCGAAAATACAGCGACCGTAGGAAAAGTTGCTAGGAGAAGTTTAACAGTTTTTTCCAATATTACTACGGAGCTAGAAAGGTCCGTAATAAGGTCACAAACATTTTTCGACAATCACACTGACTTGCAGGGGCGGAGCTAGAAAGGGGCCCATCTAGATCTCGGCGCACGACTTTATTTTTAACGTAAAAATCCATGTAATTTTTTTCTAGGGGAAAATGGCAAATAAGCCATCGAACTAACAAAAAAATGCAAATCACCTCTTATATAGGAGGTTCTGTTCAGCCGTCGCCATTTGGATAGGTTTCAAGTGGAACTTTTCGATGAAATGTTTTGAGCATCTTCTTCATTAAGTCTAGTTTACTCATACCAAATTTCAGCTAAAAATTAAACCGAAAAGGCAGTCAAATGATTTTTTGAAATGTATTGCGCTATTTAACTGCGCTGTTATCTTCAAAAATTCATTCGACTGCCTTCCAAATTGAATTTGTATCTGAAATTTGGTAAGAGTAAACTAGACTAAATGAAGAAGATGCTCAAAAACTTTCATAAAAAATTTCCACCGGGAACCTTCCCAAATGACGACGGCCGGACATAACCTCCTAAATAAGGGGTGGTTTGCACTTTTTTTGTTAGTTTGAGGGCTTATTTGCACCTTTTTCCTTTTTTCCTAAAAATATTTTTTGTACCGTCCATGTACCCTGACTTTGCCACATGTCAACCATGGTGAAAGTGACTCGAAAGTACTACCTCCGTCCCATTTATATTGGGACGGAAGAGGGTGACACGGTTATTAAGAAGAGTGGGTTTGTGTGGTTGATATTAATTGATAAAGTAAGAATAAAAGTAAGAATGATTTAGAGCCACACAAACTTTGCCAAATATGGTATGAGACAATTTAAGCGGGACTTCCCGAAAAGGTAAAACGGGACAATATAAATGGGACGGAGGGAGTAATTGGCAGCAATATATAAACTGACAAGGATATTAAAATTGTCAATGATAATATGGAGTAATTAATAGAATTAATAACCCAATAGTTAAATTTATAGTTTTCAAATTTTATTACTCCGAGCCATTTTTAAAATTATAATTTTAATTCGATTAAAAAACAATTATAATTTTAATTTAACACGGAGTAATATTTATGGAAATACTATCTACTATGTATCTCTGTTGATGATATTTTCTAACGTTTTTCTTAAAAACAAAACATTTACCTTTCATTTTTAATTCCTTCACATTATTCTTTTACTTTTGAATATCATTCTTCATTCATTAAAATAATATTTTATAGTTTTATGTTGCCAGAACTTCAGGAATTTCAGCAGAATCAGCCAAAACAGCCGATTTCCGTGCTACCAAACGGGCTCTAATTCAATCAATTAAATCAGTACATGTAATGAATGGAGGGCAGCTGGGCATTCACCTACGAAGCAGAGCTTTGGTGGAAGTATTTCTCTACGTAGTAGTTGACTGTTACTCGAATGAGTGACCAGTAGGCTGTAGGCGCCTAGGCGGTTGGATAATATTTTGTTTGTGCAAAATATTGTTTGTGAATCGGGATTCACAGACAAAAAAATACTTCACAAACATGGATGGGTACAAAAGTGGATATAAGAGGGTACAAACATCATTTCTGTATTCATACATATTTGGTATACATTTAATTTTAGAGAAATTCTTCTTGTACGCACTTTTATACCCACCATGTCTGTGAAGAGTTTCTTTTTTGTCTGTGAATCCGATTCACAGACAAAATAATTTGCACAAACATATTTTGTGTGTGATCGGGATTCCCAGACGAAAAAAAACTTTGCACAAACATGGTGTGTATAAAAGTGGGTATAAAGGTGGACACAAATAGTTTTTTTGATAATTTTATATGTATATACATAATAAAAAGTTTCATTTTTATAAAGTTCAATGCCGGTGATGCGGATAAAAAATGCCTAATATACACAAACGACATAGAAATACTCATAAATGATAACTTAATCATCAAATATTTAAAATATACTCGAATTATCATATGTAATTATAGTCTAAATAAACGTGCTATTTTGCACAACCTTTCAACGGGACATAAATAATACTCCCTCTGTACCAAATTGTAAGACACTTTACGGTTTACGATGTTTGACCAATGATAAAGCAAACGAATCTCTGTCCGCACTCAAATTAATTTTAGAAAAAAAAAATCACATATTCAGAAACTACATTAAAAGCTTTACAAATTCGAAAAAATCAGAATCAAATTTGATAAAAATTTGATATATAAAGTAAGATTTGAAGATTGATTTGTGTTGACCAAATAAATAGGAAAAGTATCATATAAAATGGGACTGAGGGAATCCTAAATAAGGTATCAATGATATGGTAAGTCATATTTTTGGAAAAATTGAAAAGAAGTCACATTTGCCTTTTGAATCTATTTTAGTAAATTGACAAAAAAGGTTGCATTGCATAACATTTATACTTGGCGCATCTTCATCCATTAGATTATTAGAGGATTAAGTTCGTGATGTTGAAGATTATTTTTCGAATCATGATTGGGTGATGGAAATAATTTGGGAAGATTATTTAACAAAAAACACCAATTTACTTGAGTAGCATGAATGAGGGGCTCTTAGAATATCACATATTTTCTTAAGACTTTAATCCTATCAATAACTTTTAGAGCAAATAAATATCTGTTCAAAGTGCTAAAATGATCCCACTCAAACCTCGCTCTCATTACTTTGTTAGTATTATATCTAAAGTATAAAGCAATACTCCAGTATAAAATATTTATATATAGATTTTTAATTCAAAACGGTTCTGAACCCGAAGCAGCGGTTCCGAATTCCGATTCCCCAATACCCGAAAAATCAAACCGCTACTTAAAACTTCCGGTTCCGAACCATAAGCCTACCTCTATCCCGTGGTTCCTATGATTGTTGAGGTCCTAATTTTAAGGAACCGGTCAGAACCGCATCCATCCTTATGCATAGTGACTTAAATTAGCAAAAGACCATGGTCAATAAGCAGTAGAATCAAGCAATGAACCAGAGTGAACACAGCATTTCACCTAGTTATGTGATTAGAGATTGAGATTACATGCTATCTAAAGCAACCTACTCTCTAAGACAAAAATGGCTGTTTGGCGTGCATTTTAAAATGGGAATAACCTCCATTAAGGTTGTAGACCTCTAGGGCCAACATTCCTTTGGCTTCGGGAGTCAAGGGTCAAACATTTTTCAAAGAAGTCAAAAATGAAGAGATAAAATTCTTAAAAGCACATAAAAAAAAGTAAAATGATTTGATACCAGTGCATCATCTGATATAGGATTCTAAAAGGCACTCCTTAATACTGTACTCTATACCTAGCTAGTTGCTACATTAGTAACTTGCATTTATATTTGGCTACACTTTGTTCTGTCCCGCTTTCATAACAATTCCTTCAAGAATTGCATCGGTACCAAATGTACCAGAAAACTTTTGAGGATTTACGGGGCCTGGCAGCTTGAAAGACAAAGAAAAATATCCGGATGGGCAAAGGTTCTGAGTTTGCATCTCAAACATCTGAGAGTACCTGTGAACCGTTTTTTCCCCGCCTGTTGTCACTCCCTTTATTATCACAGTGCCATCATTCTCCACTTCACAGCTAAACTCTCCTACAGTTTTAGTTATTTTGCACCAAAACCAGTAAGAGAACAGTGGTAGTGAAACTATTGTGATGTGAAAAATAGGCAAATGCACGCAATGTGGCTTTCTCGAAACAAAGGAACAACTCATTTAGTCAATGAGAAGAGTTATATAGCTCAACCTATGGTAATGGACAATTGGTATATTAAGGGAGTGTGTTGCATTGCTTAAAGAAGGTGCAATTTAGCTTTAAAAAAATTAAAATAGTGTTTTCAAACAATTGATTCTGCTTAAACTAAACACTTCAAATCTAAAAACAGGAAACAGGTGGAGTGCTTTAAAATGTTAAATCATTTATCACTTTTTCAATTACATAAAAAGTACTGTTTTTACCAAACACTTTAACTTTTACTTTTTCAATACCACTTTTCTCAAACACTATCAATTTTTACTATTAAAATCTCTTTCCATATAATCTCTACAATTAACCAATTCTTAAAAGTACACGCAAACACAAACACTTCCTAAGTTTAGAGATAAATAGACATAATTTCTAACCTCTGCAGAAGGAAAGCAATAAGAGAATCAATGAAAGGATCAAACTAAATCCAATTTGCTTATATGGAAAATTCTAGCAATAGATCATGATTAGCATGATACCGAGAATAGTTTATTATTGATTACATTTTACCTTTTTTACATATTGTGGTGGATAATAAATAAGACCTTTCTATAAGGTAGGAGGTATTGAGAGAATAGTGAAATTTGGGACCTTTAGAGTTGGCCAGAACTAGGTCATTGAGCAAGTTAATCTTCATTTTTGCTCTATTCTTCTTCTTTCTGCAACTTTGTTTCTTCATTTTTACTTCAATTGCTTAAAACATCCTCTTCTTTATTTGTAATCTTCCCTAGTTTTGCAAGATAAAAAATAAACAAAAGGTTCTAGGAAAAGGGCATCCCTAAATACACAAAACCCTTAAACTAGGAATAACTATTGCCAACAGATCAACAAATTCAAAGTTCAAACTACCTCGCATGCAATATCAACTATCAAGTTATTGGCTCTAAATCAGATAAAATGATAACTTACTTTCATCTCTTGTTACTCCAGGAAGTGATATACGAAACAAGTAAGCATCCTCACAATCTCCAATATCCAGTAGTCCTAAAACTGGCCCTATTTTCCCACTTGCTGCACTTCCAGTTATTGCATACCCCCTTTTGTTGGCAGCGACAATGTCACTTAACGCTTCCGCAGAAGGGTGCATTGGAAGGACAAGCATAGCCTCCACAGAAGTGGTCTTTGATGGTGAAAGACCATTAGAAGGGCATGTTAAAGGACTTGGACCATTTAAGTGACCGTCCAAGGAATTTCTAGCAAATTGCCCGTTACTATCATACGGTGTACCTGTAAGTGATCCATTATGGGCAGGCAGGGGAAGAACTTCTGGCCCAGACAGACCTCCATCCAAGAGAAAATTTTGTAGACCTGTCAGCTTTTTGTACCTTTCCAAACACTTGGGAGTGATGTAGCTTACATCAGGGTCATTAACAAATACAATGTTTTCAATAACATGATACCCATTGTAAGCGCGTACAAGGTGATGTAAGCCAGGAGGGAAAAGCTCGCTGAACTTAGGGTAAGATGCAGCAAAGCCTTGTATCGGAGTAAGATGAATTCCATGAAAGAACTGGTAAAATAAAGGTAGTGGCAGAATGACAGACTGATCTGCCTCTCTGAGGATGTAATAATAAAGCCTCTCTACTTCAGAAGTCCGGATGCATGTGCCAGCTAATTGGTTAGAAGTATATGGGGGACAGGCTTCAAACATCCTTCGCAAAGCAGACTTCTTAGCCTTTTCTTCTTTGAGATCAGGTCCAAAGTAAGTGCCAATGATTAAGTACAGAATGTAGAACTGATCTTCTGTTTGTGCAAATGAACCGGATGCATCGTCCATATCTGATCCAACGGTGGGAGGAAAGTAAGTTATTCTCACATGAAAAAGCAGGCGTAACGCCATACTTGCTTATAAGTTCTTTAAATCTATCTATTGGCCAAATTGGGTTGTCTAAAGCTTTCAATCAAATTAATAAATGTAATGCCAAAGTCTTGGAAAAGTACCACTAAAAGGTGAAGAGTTTTGCATGCACAATGTTACCCATTATTTTCTTACACCTAAGGAAAAAGGGCCATTTGATATACTCCCTCGGTCCCCATATAATTGTCCCATTTTTCTATTTTTGGATGTCCCCCTATTATTGTCCTGTATCATATTTGGTAACATTTGTGTGGCTCTAATTCATTATTACTTTATTTCCACTTTATCAACTCATTATCAAACACATAATTTTACTTTTCTTAAAAACCACACTACTTCCTTCCGTCAAAATATTAGGGGCACAGAGGTAGTAATTCTATTGAGTCCTTGGTACGAGCGTTGTCTGTTTTAGGAAAATTGAGTTCATTCAATCATCTTTATTTGTGAAATTGATCAGATTACTGCATATTAAGGGGGTTGAAAGAACTACATTGACCAAAAAAGTAAATGTTGGATCATTCCATGAATAGGCTAAATATAAAATAACAAATGTAAGACCATTTGATAGTGAGCTACCCTCCTAAAAACAACAGCAAATAAGGGTTTTACAAATCTTTATCATCACTTGTGGTCCATTTCATGAGGTCACACTAATTAATCAATACTCAAACACACATCCCATCTGAATGCGCCAGAAAAGGACTGTAATTGAGAAGAAAAACGCAAGAACATACAGATAAATCACTAGCAGTAATAATAATTAATGAGTTTAAACCTGTTGATGCGTATAGGTCCGTTTAGGATATGCTGAATATAACAGAACTTCTGGCTTTGAAATGTACCGAGACTGAAAGAGTAAAGACGATACCAGTGAGTCAAAGATAGGATTTTTCTTCTGCCCTGGAGACGACTGATGGGTTTAAGAAATGCTCGGAGTAAGTCACGAGGTGAACGTGAAATGCAAACGCATCGCAAATTCACGTGGAATTGGGGGATTATTACTTTAAAATTCGGCTTAATTACATTTTCCACCCCTTAAAATTTTGATTTGACGATTTTCGCCAGTTTATAATCAGTATTTCAGTCCTCTATTTTATTCCAAAAAAATCATCTTAACCACTCTTCATATTCTTTTTTCCTTTCTTCTTCTTCTTCTCCCAAACAAAAAAACAAAAGGCACAAGTGTCTGAAGCAAAAAGAAAAAGAAAAAGGAGGCCACATCAAAGTGGGGGAAGAGAGTGATACTTATATGGTTACTTTTTGAACAAGATTGATGCCAAAAATGAAGTAAATGAATCAAATAAAGATAAATTGAAAAAAGCATGGAGCTTAGGAAATGAAATACCTGAATGTGGGTGGAAGAAAGTCGAATAGGAGGCCATAGGGAGAGGGGAAGTTTATACTCTTGCGGAAATCATGCAATCTTTCTACGTTGTAGTAACTGGTAACTGTAGAAATTTATTTGGCGAGCAGGAAGAGAAGAAGCACAGAAAAGGTGCGGAGGAATTGTATGACAGGATGAATCTCAAGTCTCAACTCTCAAGCAAGAACAAGAGGGACTGGTTTCAGAGAGCCCGCCGCGGTAGCCTGGAGAGGCTATTCTATGAGGCATTGCAGCTGATATAGCATAAGAGTAGGAGAGATACACACAATAAATATTTGGATGAAGTGGTGTGTAGGAAAAAATGAAAAAGATGAGAGATAAAAATGGATCAAGGTATATGACAAGGTTCATATATGAACCTTACGCGGGATTCGAGGAGGAAAAGTTGACGAAAAATGAGTTAAAAGTGATACAAAAAAATGAAAATGCAAATAAATTAGGAGATACATGAGTCCTACACATAAAAATTGTGAGATAAAAAATGGAACTCATGCGTAAGGGTGTGTAAGAGACCACACCCTTGCATTGGAGTTGCTCTAAGAGCATCTCCAATGGGGAGGTGGATTGCCAAAAAAAATGTATCCACCTCACCCAATGGACCCAATATGCTCTCCAATGCAAAACCAAAAAAATGAGGTTTATCCTAGGTGGCAATGACCAAGGTCGGAGGTCTATATTGGGACCTTGGGTCTCACCCTCTCTCTCTCCTACAAGCTGCTTCTCATGTGTTTTGCACTTGCAATTTGTTTAGCATTGGAAACCTATTTGAATGAACCCTCTCATTTTAAATGGATTCTTTCCATTTGATTGCCACATCATCTCCAATGCACACATTGCATTGGAGTTGCTCTAAACATTTCTTGAATCAATAAACAGAAATGCTAGGAATACGATACGCGTTGTAAACATTTCATGTAAAAAATACATTGACAGTCACTTGACACTGACACCAGCTTGCAAATCAATTTATATTTGTGCAATGCCAATGTGCATAAACAATATTTTCCTGTTGCACAGGCAATTGTTTGTTTATGTGCACAAACAATATTTATCACATATTCACATAGACAATAGTTGTCAGTGTGATCAACTTTAGTTGTCGGTGTAATCAATTTTAATTGTCTCGGTGAGCAAAAAAATTAATTGTCTATATATATCCAAATGAATAATGTAGTTGTACGTGTGACCAATTTACATGTAATTTGGAAAAAATAGAAAAATAATAAAAATAGATGAAATAATTTAAATAAATTGATTTTGTGCCAATAATGAAAACAAATTGATATAAAAAGGTAGAGAAAAAGAGGATGAAGAAGGAAAGATGAAGATGAAGAAGAGAAGATGATATCTTTTTTTTTAGATTTTAGAATGGGTTGGGTAAAGAGGAAAGAGAGAAGGAAGATAGAAGGGGAAGAGGGGAAATGAGATTTTTTGGGGCTTTTATATGGTGTACACATAGTGTACACCATATGTACCTTGAGCATTTTTCAATCAAAAATGTTATATACCCCATTTGGGTACCCATTTTTATCTCGCCTTATTGTGTGGTTCAAAATTTCAAACGGGGTAATACATTTAAGTGGGGCAACTCATTTCAATGTAGCCTCATTTGGATCACACAAAGTGTGTGGTAAATATGGAGTACCTCAAACTGGGGTACCTATATAGCACAACTCTTGTTGAATCGGCCAACTCCTTCGAAATTTAGTTCTCCTTAAAGCGACTTAATCCATTAATTCTATTCATTTATGAAAAAATTAATTCAAAATATATTTTACTAATAGAATAAATAGCTAAATTAGCCTTTTAAAGTGACTTTAGCCAAAAAAAAATTGGAAGAGACTAGCCAATTATTTATTCTTAAAAGTAATTTCAACTTTACAAAATTTGATTATTACACTATTCAATGCGTGAAATAAAGAATTATGTGTTTAGTGAAAAAGTTGTCTGACAAAGCTGATTAGCTGGAAACTAAGGTCACCAAACGAACTCTACTTGTGATCAGCTATTTGTTTCTCGTATTCAGGGACACAATGAATTCGACATGGTGCCCCGGTGAAAGTAGAAATGTAAAAAAATGGTCTATAGAGACCCGCTCTAACCCAAGATAGACCAGCCTCGTCTTGTAAATTGGGCAGGTCTGGCCCGCCCCTGTGCACACATTAGGGCGTGGCGGTATTAATATTGACCCGTGTCGCCTTGACCCCGTTTGACCCGCTCAATATATAAAGTATACATCCTTTTAAAAATGATTTGTGTGGGTCATGGGGTGGGACAGGTCCACCTAATTAAGACAATTAAGTCACGGGGCAAGTCTACGTCTTGCACTATCTGATAGAGGCGGCCCTGAGGGAGTGTAAGGTCTTCACTCTCATAGGACCCATTAAAATAAAAGGCCCAAAGATATTAATAATTCTTCATTTATCTTTTACGGAGTATAATTTTGTATTTTTTTCTTTTTTTGAGTGTCCCAAAACTTTGATACTTTTTTTAATCAATTCATTTGTCATTCCTATTAACACACAACTTTTACTTTATTTTTATTTATTCTAGAGTCTTAGTTGTCTTAATATTCAATTGAGATTATTAAAATAACCCAATAATTGACATTGAAAGCTTGGTCAACAATCTTGCATCTAAATATGCTAAACAAATGCCTCTTTTAATTTAATTATATTATGTTACTGTATAGTTTTATTTTGACTATTTTGTTAATTTTATTAATTAATAAATGTATCATGACATATGTCATTAATTTTTTCTTGTATTAAATTAAAGGGGCTCATATTATTTTGTTGCACAAGGTTCTCCATTTCTTAGGGCCGGTCTAGTATCTCGCACGCCCCGATCCATTGTCATGCCTAGATGATTTTTTATGGGTCGCGGAGCTATGAGCGAAATTTGATCATTTGAAGAAGGTTGATGCTGGTTGTTAATGCATGTTGATTGTTGAGTTGGGCGTGCAATTTCACAATCTTCTGGTGAGTTATGTGCCCTAGAGGAATTGGCCGGGTACTTCATTGACAAGTACGTTCGTCTCGATATGTTACCATTGCTAGTTTGCTACGGCCGGCGTTGGAATGTTTGATACTTCCTTCTTCCCAGAAAATTCTTCCCAGTTTGATTTTTGACACATAGATTAAGAAAGTAGAATAAAGTGGAGATGTATAATTGTGATTGTGAAAGAAAAAGGTAAAATGAATGTGAACCACACAAATTGTCCAAAAATATATGATAAGTGAGAAGAATTTTTTGGTACAGTTCAAAAAGGAAAGTGAGAAGAATGTTATGGAACGGGAAGCATATTTTCACACGTCAAACTATCTTCTTCTCATGTGTACTAATCAACAACTAATTTTTTTTCATATAGGTTCAGGTTGTCAATCTTTCTTCTACTTTTAAAGATTTTTAAGAAATGTGTTGTGTTTATCAATTTTGCGACCCTATCAAAATAAAATGGTGAAAATATCTTTCGTTTATTCTTGCTATTTATGTTATCGGTCATGCAACGATAAAAAAAATGTTATCGGTCATGCAACGAAAAAAAAAATGTTATCGGTCATGCACCTTAATTAATCCTTACTTAGCTTTAAAGTAGTTCCTTACTTATGAAACGCTTTTGAAACATTATGATTGTAGTTGCAGCTGTTTTTATAATATGATGAATCGATGATAATTCAGTTAACGTAATTGCCCAATTTGGTGATATAATAAATTCTGATTTATTTATTACTTTGTACAATGAGTTTCATGCAATGTACATATATATGTTCCTTCAAACTACATATCTGATCCTACGAAGGGAGTAAGTAGGTCTCTTTAAAGCTTAGAAGTATTGATGCTATGTTTGGCATGTCACTTCAATCCTTGGGCATTTGTTTTTTTTTTTCAAATTTAGCTAATCCATCCAAAAAGTTGAATCCCCAACTTCAAGGCCCAAGGGCCCCTCACGCCCTGATCTGACAAGGCCTTTTGATGGGTTTTAAATCACTGTGATTAAATCGGCTCAATAATGGTAGACCTTATACCCGTGAGCATCAGATATCAAATCTAGTTAATTAAACTAAAAGTAGGGATACATAGCTGATCAAATCCAGTTAATTAAACTAAATGTAGGGATACATAGCTGATCAAATCCAGTTAATTAAACTAAAAGTAGGGATACATAGCTGAATTAAGCTTAAGTTGAATATAATGGGTTGAAGGCAAATGTTACTAGAGATGTGTTTATTTCAATATAGCTTGTGTTTAATAACTTTAATTCCTTTTTCTTCCTATCGAACAATGGAAGTCTTTATTAATTTCTGATGGTGAAGTTTAGATAACTCAAATGGAACCAGATTAGTAGCTTATTAAAGATTTAAAGTAGTGACTCGTACGTGAGATGTCATCTTGCTAAAATAGAGAAACAGGAACTTGAAAATTTTCTAGTAGTGACGTAGTGTTCTTTATTCCTGGTTTTAAATTTTTAATAATAATTCTTTTGTTGAGATTGTTATCAAACCTTTTGAGTTATTTTTGATAGTTTATTATTGCTCATGCGGAGTATTATTTACAAAAGAAATTGTGTTGAACTCAAATGTCGCAATAATTAATTATATGTCTTTTAATGTAATTTCACATCATTCATTCAATTTGCAACTCTTTTTACCAAACGGATCTACATCATTTAGCCAACAGTTCAGACTCAGCACTTTATAGTTCAACTTCAAACAATAGTTTCTGTACAGGCAATAGCCACAATTTAGACAGACTCTAGTTGCGGCTCGTCGTGCCAAATATAGTGAAAGTCTTATCAAAAAACAAGTCATCTCTTAGTATAAAGTTGCAAACTAACTCAAGTACAAAAAAACATTTCTTATATCGGCTAGAAATCATTTTCCACGTCAATTTTTGAACATATGTGGATACAAGCGATGTGTAAAAGTTTCTTGATTCCATATGGATACTGGACCCAATGTTTTAACTTTATATACATAACACATTAGTAATGTTGCAAACTTACAATAGAGCTCAATACATGAGATTTCACTGCATATAACATTTTATTATGAGTATGATGAAGATGCGAAATTTGATATTATACAATGTAAAGAGAAAGGACCTAAGTTTAATTACCTTAATAACAGGGATACACATGTTTACAATTCTCATCCAAAAAAAAAACATGTTTACAATTAGAGTTGGCCAAGGATTTAACAGTGCGGATAATATTCTTCTGAAATATAGACATTAGTCTAAGTGCACAATCTTTTAATTTACAAAAATTAGACATGGACAACAATAATTGAATATGACACCACCACAATATTTCATGGAAGATACAACTACGACTGTACGACATATATTCAAAGTTTTGAAAATAGAATTGTATTTCATACTTTTCTTCGGAGTACAACATAAAAACACTTTTGATTTCTCAAACACTATGAAAAATACATATGCAATTGTATTTAAAATGTAAACCATTTTTTTTTTCTTATTTTTCATTTTTTCAAAGGTGTTATTTTCACTGTTTTCCTTTTATGCATTTTAATAAATATTACTCGTATTATTATATTTCTCATATCTATTAAAAGAGAAAGAATGAGAAATATGTTTTGTTCTCTATTCCTCTTTTGAATACAAGAGGTACATGTTGATTTATACTGAGAGTTGAGAGACTCCTACGTAACAACTAATTTGAATAAACAACTATTTAGCCGCTGTACACGTTGATGAAACAACCCAATAATTATCTGAAACAAAATACATTCCTAAGGAGATAAATACTTCGGCTATACTACAACTGAGAAATGCGCTGCATGGCCGGATGAAAACATTCCAACACCCCCCCTCAAGATGGAGCATGGAGATCTAACATGCCCATCTTGGACAAAAGATAAGTAAATTGCTGAGCTCCCAGGGCCTTGGTGAAGATGTCAGCCAATTGTTCTGTTGAGGACCTATGAATCGGGAGAATGGTCCCATTGCTCACATGATCTCGTAGAAAATGACAATCAATTTCGATGTGTTTTGTGCGCTCATGGAAGACCGGATTAGAAGCAATGTGTAAGGCTGCTTTATTATCACACAATAGATGTACCGGTGTAGCCTGTATCACTCCTAAAGAAGTCAATAAACTTTTGAGCCAAATGAGCTCACAAGTAAGCGCGGCCATGGAGCGATACTCAGCCTCCGCTGACGATCTAGAGACCGTTACTTGCTTCTTAGTCCGCCATGAAATAGGTGAATGACCCAATGTTACAAAATATCCAGAAGTAGATCTACGTGTGACCGGGCAACTTGCCCAATCTGAATCACAGTAGCCCGTCAATGAGAGGGATGAATCACGACGGAGTAGAATTCCCTGGCCCGGATGACCTTTAAGATATCTCAGGACACGGACAACGGCATCCCAGTGAGAAACACGAGGTTGTTGCATAAATTGTGACAAAATATGAACTGAGTAGCTAATGTCAGGCCGAGTGAGAGTAAGATATATAAGCTTCCCAACAAGGCGCCGATAACGATCAGGATTAGAGTAATAAGGGCCTGAATCAAGCTGTAGATTATGATTTTGAATCATAGGGAATGTCACAGGTTTTGCACCGCCCATCCCGGTTTCTTCAAGTAGATCAAGGACATATTTTCGTTGACTGAGAAATATGCCTGTTGGATTGCGTGCAACCTCAATGCCAAGAAAGTACCGCATGTGCCCCAAGTCTTTAACAGGAAATTGCTGAGCAAGAAATTTTTTGAAGTGCACTATCATTGCACGACTATTCCCTGTAATTAATAGATCATCCACATACACTAAAATGCATAAAATATGAGTACCACGTCGTAAAACAAAAAGGGAATAGTCTGCATAGGATTGTTGAAACCCATAAGATTTAAGGGCACTGGTTAACTTGGAAAACCAACAACGGGGTGCTTGGCGAAGGCCATAAAGAGAACGTTGGAGACGACAGACCAGCCCTGACGTGGGGGTAGAATAGCCAGGAGGTGGGTGCATATAAACCTCTTCCCGGAGATCTCCGTGAAGAAAAGCATTGTCAACATCCATTTGATGAATTTCCCAGTCTCGACACGCCGCGACAGCCAAAATGGTCCGAACCGTTACCATTTTGGCTACCGGGGCGAATGTTTCATGATAATCAATGCCTTGGACTTGTTTATTACCACAGACAACCAACCGGGCTTTGTACCGGTCGATGTTTCCATCAGTTTTGTATTTAATTTTGTATACCCATTTGCAAAAATTAGGCTTCTTTCCCCGAGGCAAGGGCTGTACTTTCCAAGTTCCATTTCGCTCCAAGGCATCAATCTCCCTCTGCATTGCTTCTCTCCAGCGCGGATCTCCAATTGCCTCACGATAAGAGGTTGGTTCCTTATGGGCAGAAATAGCTGCAAGAAAAGCACGATACGAGACCGAAAAGCGACTATAATTCACATAATCAGTTAAGGGATAAGGATTACCTGAATCAGCCGAAAGAAGACAAGTATTATCGGGGAGAGAGTTTATTTTCATGGTATTTAGCTGAATTTCATAGTCGTTGTGCCAGTGAGGTGACCGACGTGGGCGCTCTCCGCGACGTGGACGTGGCATGGAAACTGGTGCCGCAGATGTAGATGTGCTGGCAGGTGACTCCACGGTTCGTTGATGATTATCAACATGCAGTAGGTGGTCTTTAGGCGGTGCAGCTGTTTCATCACACGTGGCCTCCTCCATGATTCCCTCATACTGCTGTTCAGCGGAAACGGGTGATCCATCCGTGCATGGTGGGGTGATGTCTGCAAGATCTTCCAAAAATGTGGAATGCGTAGGTATGTGACCAGTGGAAAAATCTCCTGGAGGAGAACACGTGTCTATGGAGCTATCATGATTTACCCTCATGTCAGTGGGATGGCCAGGAGGTTGTGATAAATTTACCCGTTCAATATCCCCATTTGATGCACTTGGTTCTCTATAAGGAAATTCTGTTTCAACAAAACAAACATCACGAGAGACAAAATGACGTTTGTTCTCCAAATCATATACCTTCCAACCCCTTTGAGAATGTGCATATCCCAGAAATACACACCTCAATCCGCGTGCAGCAAATTTATCATTTGATTTGGGTTTAGCATGAGCATAACACAAACAACCAAATACACGCAAATGATCATAACCAGGAACCTTGTTAAACAACAATTCATAAGGGCTCTTGTGATCTATTACCGGAGAGGGCAACCGATTAATTAAATATCCTGCCGCTAAAATACATTCTCCCCAGAAGTTAATAGGTAGATTTGCGTGAAAACGTAGTGCACGTGCAACTTCAAGTATATGTCTATGCTTTCTCTCTACCCGCCCGTTCTGTTGCGGTGTATAAACACACGTAGTTTGAAAAATTATTCCACTTTCCAAAAAATAATTTTTCAAACTCTGAAATTCAGTCCCGTTGTCACTTCTCACAATCTTAACATTCTTATCAAATTGCCGTTTAGTCATAGCACAAAAATGCTTAAGAATATTGAATACTTCACTTTTCTCACGCATTAAATGTACCCAAACTCCTCGTGAAAAATCGTCAACAATTGTAAAAAAATAACGTGCACCACAAGTAGACGGCACTCGATAGGGTCCCCACACATCACAATGTATCATTTCAAAGGGTTCAGTAGCTCTTGTAATATTGGTATGAAAAACTTCACGTGTTTGCTTAGCTCTCAAACAGGCATCACAACATTTATTCAAACTTCCACTACTCTTTATTTTACTGGAAGGAAAAATAGAATGTATTATTCGTACTGATGGATGTCCCAACCGCAAATGCCACAAATCTTGAGATTCGGCAGTCACCATCGAGCAAGCACTGACAGGTCCTAGTCCATGAAAATAATAAACTCCCCCACGATTTCTACCCGCTCCAATCGGCATCTTCGTAGGCCGGTCCTGTATCACACAAAATTGATTAGTAAAAAATATGTCACAATTTTGATCCTGTATTAATCGTGCAATAGATACTAGATTACACATGAGTCCAGAAACCACCAACACATTTTTTAACAAAATGTGTGGACTGAGTTGCACACTCCCCATTCTTGTTGCATGTGCAATTTCACCATTGGGTAGAAACACCTGTAGAGGATTCACGGCTTTGCTATCTAATAGGTGTTTGGCGCAACCTGTCATATGAAAAGAGGCACCAGAATCGAGTAACCATTCAGTGGTATTCATCTTACCGGTGAGTTTCTTTGCCATGGTGTTCACCTCGCAGTTTTCCATGAGTTTTAAAACTCCCTGCCACTGTTCATCTGTGAATCCCGGTGTAAGGAAATCTGAATTCGTCAAGTAGTATTGTGAGGACGGATCATTTATCTTCCGTCGTCGTGGTTCGTCGTGAGTCGTGTTCGTCGTCGGTGAAGGATTCCCTCCGGTCATGGCTGTTTGTGTATTTTGCCAAGTGTTCGGTCGGATAGTACGTCGCAGGTATTACGGCTCTGATACCATATTAAAAGAGAAAGAATGAGAAATATGTTTTGTTCTCTATTCCTCTTTTGAATACAAGAGGTACATGTTGATTTATACTGAGAGTTGAGAGACTCCTACGTAACAACTAATTTGAATAAACAACTATTTAGCCGCTGTACACGTTGATGAAACAACCCAATAATTATCTGAAACAAAATACACTAGTATCTTTACCCGTGCCGTGCACGGGATAAAATGATTTTGTTGTTTAATTTTACTAACGAAAAATTACTTATTTAGTCAATTACAACATTTATTTAAAACAATATTCTAATTTATTGAGTACGCCTCATTTTTTTAAAATAAGGCATACTCAATAATTGCATGCTTTACTTTTAATAATCAATTTTAACCTAAACATGCTTTAGACTTTTAATAAACAATTTTTACCTAGAAGGTCAGATGAACAAAACATATAAAAATATTTTCATCACATCAAGAGGTAGGTATAATCGAAACATAACCATGTCAAATTATGCATTAAAAAATAAAAAGACAAATGTCACGTATTCAGAAATGAAAAAGGATCTCAATTTTCATGATGAAATAGTACAGTATTAAATTTACATCCATGAATAAGAGAATTACTGTGTACTTTTATATACAGTCTAACTTATTTATCCAGATCTTAAACACCACTTTTAGTGTCACGATATGATTGTTATATGTGTAATGAATAAAACTTTATGAGAGTTGAAACTCTCGCCCAAAATATATCAATATTATATTAATATATACACTAAAATAAAAATAACTTTACTTTCATAAATGAGATCAAAAATGTAATTCCAAATGAAAATATCCTTATTAATTTGAGACAGCGTTAAGACAAATTTATATTTAGCGATTACACATGCAGAGCTTGCTATTTTAATTTTTCCCACTTTCATTTTATTATGTTTCACTTTTTTCCATTTTAGGAATGATTTGGAAGTTATTATAATTTTTTAACCAATTTTATTGAAATGATTTGTGGGTGTGCTAATAAGATTTTTATTCTCTTGTGTTCCACTTTCATTTCCATTTAGTACTTGTAGTTATTATATTGAATTAAATTATATTTAAAGCGCTTTTCCCTAGCCATACAATTATGTCATCCTACTATTTCACCTTCTACACCATTACAGAGTACTAATTCTTTTCTTTCACTCTACTTACTATAATCTTCCATCTTATTGAGTATTTTTTGGTTCTCTTTTTACTTAGTTTCAAATTTCTCAATTCATTTCCACACTTGTATACAAAAGTAGAATAGAATCTTCACATCCTTATTTTAAGGGACCGTGTCAACTTCTGAGGGTTCACCATTGCACATAGAATGGATATCTTCGGTGTTGTGTGTTTTGAATTTTGTCTCGTATAAGACTTTTAGATTTCCGATTTTCATGTCAACAATACGTAAATGAAAGAGTTACTTTAAATGCATTAGTTTGGGTTATAATATTATTGTTTTATCCTACATCAATTATATCTTCAAAAGACACTAAGGTTTATTAGGATGTGATATTTTCCAATATATAATTCTACAACGTGTGCACGTGGCCTTTTGAAAAAGTAGATACTTTGATTCATACTAAGAAAACGTCAAAGATTTGTATTACAATACATGTCTGAGTATTTCAGGTTTGGAGCTCAGTAATATATGTAATTAAGATAATTGAGTATGAAGAATATAAATATAATAGATATGTTACTGGAAAAGTTATGCGTGTAAGCTTGTATATTCTCTGTTATAGACTTATATATGGTATAATCCATATAATTTATGAAAAATTGAGGTTTCAAGTATAGTGATATTATTAAATTTATATGGGTGCAGTTTTATAATTGAAAAATGAATATCATAGGCTAAGCAATTCTATTATAGCTCAACAATATCATTGAGAAATTTGTGGGTCAGAGCTATTTAACACAACTTACCTTTATTTTGAACATTGACTTATAGAGTTAAATGAACTCAACAGGGGTGGCCCTAAGGGAGATCAAAGGCCCTAATCCCTAAACAATGAAAAAAGTTATACCCATGATAAGTTTCTTTATAATAAGTGTGAGTAGGCTGATTTTTCAATCCTAAACTAATAACTTATTGGGTGAATATTTTTAGGTTCTTCTGGGTGAATTTTTTTTAATGAATGTTTATGAAAACGTTCTCTATGAAGTATAAATTATGTCCTCAATTTTAGTTTAAAATTCCATCTATAAGTCAATTAAATAAATTATTTAATACTGTTGTGTTTTTATGCATATTTTGGTGCAGTATTTTCTATAATTTCTTTAACTGATTTTCTGATTGAATTTTAAGATGAAGTTCTGTAGATACAATCTAAATTTGATGACAATCATGCTCACAAAATTTTGTAAAAAGAAATCCACTTGGAAGCAGATTTGTCATATACGATTGTTTGATTGGTTTATTAACCGATTTCATTCGTGCTTAATTGTTTGATTTTTTAATTTTTGATTGTTATATATTAATTGTTGTTGTTTTAATTTGTTGATTTTGTTAGACAAAACGTTTTTACTATAATCAAATTTATAAATTTATTTAATTTCAAGGTGTAATAGAAATGATTGAATCTGAAGAGGATAAAGAAAAGAGAAAGGAGATGATTAGAGAAAGCGGTACTAAGTAAAAAAAAATTGAATGGAAAAGTTTGTGTAAGGAAGCCAAATTATGAATGTCCTCCTGAAGATGAGAACTCAGAAAAGAAGAATGATTTAACTCAGAATGAAACGCCTCAGAGTGATCACATCATTGGTGGGAGAATTTTAGGAGTTGATAATAACTGAGTTAATTCCTTAAAATAGGACTAACACATGGGTAAAGTGCACAAATATGACCACCATTTTTTCATTCCTAATTAAGAACAACCAATATTATAATATTATTGGTTTAGACAGAAGATAGTTTTAATCCTTCTTATAAATGTATTGAAATGTTATTTTTATTGTGCATGTTATTAGTGTTATTAGTTTAGACATAAAATTAATTTACATTTTCTTAAGATTAGGCCCATTTCAATTCTTCGCTCCTAGGTCTTCAATCATAGACGACCGGCCCTGAAACTCAGTGCATAAATTCATACATGAATAAAATTCATATTAATGATTTTGAATTGTTTTTAAGATTTTTTTTCTCAATTAGATCGTTATCAATAAATTGTCTTTTGAGGTTTCCTGTATAATTTTTTTAAATCCATTTTTGCATTTTAGCACCAAATTAATCATGTGTCATTACCTCAATTTTTTGTGACAAAAAATTTACTCATGAGTACTTTTAAAATATGAATGATTAACTTCATGATAAGCTTATTTATTTTTGTATATATATCTCACTTCTTCTTGTATAGTGATTATATAACTCCATAGTAAGGTAACATTATTTACTCCAAATTTTACTCATGAATACTTTCAGGAGATTTATTGAATTCTAATCTAATATATATAGAGTTCTAAATTTTAGGAAGAACTCCATTAAAAACGTTTTTAATTGGACCGATTTTTTGTCAGATTTGTCTATTTTGATCGGATCTGGTTTGATCTGTATGGTTTGATCAGGTCAGGTCATTTTTAACTTTTATTTTGCCAAACAGATTTATCTCATCCAAGTAACGGTTTAGATACAACAATTCAAAATGCAACTCTAGACAATAATCTCTAGTTAAGATAATACTACGTAGAATTTAATTCAAACATTAGTTTCCACCTACATTTCAAAGTACATTGAGAATTGAAACTGAGAGCTCCTTTAAGAGAGAGGGAGTCGGCGTCCAGCTAGGCTGTACCACTTCCTCGAAGGGAGTAGCTTTTTATCACGCATAATATATCACACCATATATGTATTACAAAGAATTACTCATACCATTATTTTTAAAAATTTAAAGATGCAATTATAAATAGAGGAAATTTTGTCGTGTTCAATTAGAATTCATCGGGGGCCAACAAAATAAAATATCATATTTATTTTAATGTGCTATAACTTGTCTATTTGTAATACAATTGTTATAAAAAATATATCAAAATTTATAACTTTTTGTTATCTTTTATATGTCACCAATATTGAATATATAAAAATAAAAAATAATTTTACACTTAAAAGCTTCAGTTTTTTAAGTGTTAGTTTTTTTATTTATCAACGATTGTTACAAAAAATATATTAGAATTCCTGAAATTTTATTATTTTTCATATGACATCAATGTTGCATATATAAAAAAATCTATTAATTTGTGCAGTTAATGATCTTTTTTATCATGCACACTATTAATCGGAGTGATAGCTTAGAATAAAATTGCGCATATTCTACCGCAAAGAATAAAATAATAAATAAAAATGATGGAGTTTGTGTGGTTTTATTCTAAGGTATCAGTCCTCATTAATTGTGTGTACGGTAAAAAATGATCTAAATTGCCAAAAATTAATAGAATTATTTTTTATTATTTTTATATATGCATGCAATATTGGTGTGATATGAAAGATAATAAAAAGTTATGAATTTTGATAAATGTTTTGTAACAATCGGATTACAAATAAAAACAATATACTCCGTATCACATTAAAATAAATATGGGATTTTAGTTTTTAAATTACATACCTTTAGAAAGTTTTTATTAGGTAGGATTCCAATAGAAGAGTATTAACGTAACATTAGTTCTACCATAACTGAAATTACGTAAAATTAATGTAACCTAAGTATATAATTAGTAAAATTTGCTTAGAAGATGATACATGGCAAACTTTCTCTAATTTTATTATTTGAATTGTATTATTTATAGATAGATATATGTATAGATATAGATATGAGATTTTATTTTTTAAATTACCAAGCTTTAGGAAGTTTGCTAAATGAACGTGACATACTGACATGAGTTCAAATCTACCTTTAATAATACTAATTTTACGTAAAAATAATTTTACGGAAGTATACTTTATTTACTAAATTGGAAAGAAAATATAAAATATTATAATGAAAGTTTTCTTAGAAAATAACAAATGGCAAAAAAATTCATAATTTTATCTCTCAAATGTATTATCTATATATTATAGATTTTTTTAAAAAAATAGATATTTCTTAAAGGGTTATATTTTTTTCAAAATAGATATATAAAAAAGTGTTAAATTATTTTTTTATTTTTATATATTGAATATTGGTTTCATATGAAAGATAATAAAAAGTTATAAATTATGGTGTATTTTTTGTAACCATCAAAGTACAAATTAAAAAGTTATAGCACTTTAAAATTAATATGAGATTTTATTTTGTAAATTACCTAGCTTAGGAAGTATGCTAAACGTAACATGATGAGTTCAAATCAACTTTTAATACTAATTTTACGGAAGTATTTTACGGAAGTATACTTTATTTACTAAATTAAAAAGAAAATCTAAAATATTATAATGAAAGTTTGCTTATAAGATGACACATGGCAAAACTTTCCATAATTGTATCTTTGAAATGTATTATCTATAGATTCCTAAGGAGATAAATACTTCGGCTATACTACAACTGAGAAATGCGCTGCATGGCCGGATGAAAACATTCCAACAATATCTTATACCTCCAATATTTTCCCCTACTTTTGTATAATAATAATTCAAAAAAAGGACCACTGATAAAGTGATAATCAAGTGGGAATAGACCGTGCCCAGTATCACCCGGTACCGGTTTTAGTTCTAGGGACAGGACAAGTACCAGCCCGAAATCCACTAATTTTTTAATGCAGAATGAATTTAATTATATCTTATCACGTACATACAAAAATGAAGTTGTAATACACTATCGTATATGGTATAGTATCATAATGATTTACAAAGCCACAATTCACTCAAAGAACTTTGTTTTTGACTTGTAACATTTTTTTTACATCTCTGAGACCTAGCACAAACTTTTGTACATCTTACAGAAGAAGGAAATTCCCAATGCATCTATTTGACTTTAAGATGATCCTGTTAAGCAGCTCTCTATCATCACAGCTGCAGCTCAGTTATGCCTACACATACACTGATCCTTGTCATACATCCTTCTTTGCATCGGCAGATATACAACACTCACAGCGTCAGTCACGTGTTAATAAGTTATGGCATAGTGAAATCACTTGTTAGAATACAGATTACACTGTCGGTCGCATGTTATACTAATCTCACATGTTATAGTCAGGTCACATGTATACTATTATCCCAAATCATGAAATTCCTTCTCAAGTGAGCTAAACATGATCAGCAGACGCTTTTTCAGATTGGATTCGATGTTTTTTTGCATTCTTTTCTGATGTTTAGCATTTTTCAACCACGTCATTCCAAACTGAACAGAAACACTGCATCCTACTGATCTTGAGGGCAGATCCTCGACTACATATTTAAGGTGAAGCTGCAGAAAAAGGAGTGTTCACCAACAAGTCATGAGAAGAAGCTAAGAAGCATTTTTACAAAATGCATTGTATTTGAATGGAGAATTTCTACTCATAATCAATCCTTTAACTATTGTGGCAACATCGCTGTTGATACCCATATTCGGATTTCTCCGCTTTTAGTCCTCGTACTAATGTGAAAGAGACACTTTACGGATCTGCTTCTGAATTTTTCAACTTTAATCCTTTTACTACTGTGGTAATTGGTCCACTAACTTCTATGACAGCAACACTTTTGGAGAGAGTTTGCAATAGCTTAAAAAAAGGCGCTTCTCGGTTTTTGGCTTAAAAAGCTAAAATTAGTGTTTTCAAATGACAATTTCTACTTAAAAAGCGTTTCTCGGCTTTCATGTGAAAAGTGCTTTTTACTCTTTCTATTACACAAAAAGCACTTATTTTACCAAACACTACCAACTTTTACTTTTCAAAATCACTTTTTTCCCAAACACTATCAACTTTTACTACTAATCACTTTTTCCAAAATCACTTCCAAAAGTGTTTTTTTTAAGCAAAAGCAGTTGCAAACACTCCCTTGGTCCTCTAACTATTAAGGAAAGGTAAGAGGGTACCAAAAATGCCTATCACAATAGTTGATGGGCCAAAAGTGAAAAAAATTAAAGATGAGTACTAAAAGTGTCATCACCACAATAGCCAAAACTCCAAAGACTAAAGAGGGAAAAACTATATACGAATGAAATTATGAGACAACCAACAAATGGGATAGAATGCACATACAGTAAAATAGTCTCCTAGAGGGACCCCATGAAGTGTCATCACTTCTTCTACAAGCCACCCATTTTTCTCAGGCAGGTGAAGTTTCTGCTGTGTGCTAGTAACCTCACCCCCATAACGGGATACACATGTATCAAATTTGTAATAAAGGTGCCTCTGATAAACATCACTCTTTTCAGATTCCCAGTTGCTAGGAGAATAACTAAGGCATCCAGCTCTCTCCATAATTTTCCGCTCAACCTCATTCCCACCGAATAATTGCATATAAAAATCAGTCTGTAAATGAATACAAAAGAGAACAAGAAAACAAAGTTATTGGTGAGAAAGAAAGGTTCATAGCTCATATATTTGGCATTTACAATAGTTTCGAAAAGAAACTTCGGTAAAATGAGTATGATGACACATCTAGCATTTTTTTGTTAATTTAATAGTAAAATCAAGATATCTGCCCCAATGCCCCATATATAATTACACAGGGATGAAATTAGGTAACAAAACGAGATATATGCATGCCTTAAGGTAAAAAGGGACAAAACCAAGTATTAAGATTTTAGAGTTTTTTCCTAAAAGGTGGAGTATGTAAGATCTCATATACTCCATTAGTTTTTTTATTTCGTATTTAGCTGATGTGGGAGAAATGCTTCAACATCCAGAGATTTATGAACACTCACAGGAACTGAGAGTGCAGACGAATAAACAGTGGACATGCTCAAATCTTCATCTCCGAAAAACAATCCGCTCTCGTCACTCTGTAAGCTTTTTCCTTCATTCTCTTCGTCCATAACTTGTATGTTTTTGGCTAAAGACTCCTCTTCTGTTACTTGTAGTGTCTTAGCCTCTGATTCTTCAACTATTTGTACTTTCTGCTCAGGGGTTAATGCTCTTGCTTTCCACAATGCCTTTATTGTCCTACAAACAGCCAAAATGATATTCTGAATTTTTTAACAACTGACTCATTACAACTCTTATGGATCATTAATTAGCTGAAGTCACAAGTATCATGAAACATGTCTCTTATTTACAGTATAAAGTTTCAATTTGCAAATTCATATGTATATTATGTAAGAGGTTAAAAAGAACCTTAGTTTCATTTCTTCTAGAACTATAAGAAACACTCAAGAGGAGAAAACAAGAATTATTGTTGATTGCGCTGAATGATCATTCATATACTATAGTTAAAACCTAATAAAAAAGGGATATGTGAAAATTACATTCTCGCCCTATGTTCACAAACAAGAAACAAAAAATCCGAAACAGCGAAGTAAGAGAGTTATGTGCCAAAATCACGTATAACCATGATTACTAATTTTTTCAAGAAACATGACATCAGATAAGATGATATGTTTCAGCAAGTTTAGCCAGGTAGGAAATAATTATGTAAAACCAATATGTTCCACTTTCACAAAACAACAAATACGTCTTCCTTACACTATCAAAGTACGGGTTTATCAAAAGAAAAAGAGAAGAATATACCCTTGAGCTATATTTCTGAAAAGATATGTACTCATCGCTTTGTGGAACAATTAACAATATATCAAAGACATATATACCCCTAAACTATTTGGATCTAAGAGCATATTCTTCCAATTGTACACCTTTTGTGTTTATTTGTGTATGTCTCAGGAGCATATATGTTCCTTCTCCAAAAGAAAAACTGGCAAATCAGCTAATACATAACTCAAAGTATATAAATAAGCAAACGACAATTCACAGTTTTAGCAGTGAAAAAGAGCTTGCTTCTTATCTTGTTGTCGGTATTACAGATGTGTGGAGTCTTTTAAAACAATCTAGGTGTGTCTAAGAGAGTATGTGTGTGTGTGATTTGTGTCTATGGTGAACTGAATGTTGAATGAGATATATTATATGAAACAAAGTTTAAGTTAGTCAACAGTATATTACCTATGTGCTACATTGAAAGAAACAAAAGTTTGAAAGTGGAACTTTAGCCTGCTGTCTTCATCCTGAGTCTTAGCGCCATGTCTTGCATCAAATCCTTTGTGAGGCTTAAGTGTCATTACAAGAATAGGGCTGCCCATTGATGACAACGTGGGGGGAATGACTTGAATGTCTTCTATGTCTTCCCAAAGAAAGAAAAATTTTGTCTTGTGTCCAAAGAGATCTGCATGAAACCCAACTATCCTTGGAGACAAAAATACGCGACCCTGCTCAAAGGCAATTACAATTCAAGGAGATGGTTGACATTAAGCCAATAGACAAAAATAATACTCAATCAGAAATTGTATATAATCCTATAGTCATAATTAACGCAATTCATTGAGAGTAGAAAATACCAGTTATAACTACCTGAAGGGGCATTCTGCGCTTCAAGTGACAAGTGAAGTCGTTAATCAGAAATTCCTCAGGTGGAAGTCCGAAAAGTTTTTGGAATGCTGAATTTGTTTGAGGGGATCTTAATCTTATCTATAAAACATTTGATAAGAAAATAATAAGTTCAAGGAAGGAGACTATGGAAAAAGGAAAATCATTTCAGAGGAAAAAGAAAACCATTTGGGTGTATACCTTCTTCCCGACTTCTTTCTCCATCTTGGACAAATAATTTATGGCAAGGTTGTTACCTTTCGTATTATTCAAGAAAATTCTTAAATGCAACTTAGACTGACAGGCTTGAGCCAACTTCCCATGAAGGGGAACCAAGACATCAGACAAATCGGATATTTTAGTTTTTAGAAAATTAATTTCAGCACGTCCAAGAGATGTGGCTTCATCAAAAGGACCATCAAAATCGAAAACCTCCACAACCAGTACAGAAGGCGGCTCATCCATTGCATCAAACTCAAAGATTTCTGTAGGTGAGGAAAATTAAAATATAACAACTATAGTCAAATTTAGTATAAGCACTTCCAGAAAAATTGATAGGTTAAACAAATAACTACAATACCAATATACCATTCCACTTGGGATCTGAACTTTGGAACTTAATCGAGCTGGTTCTTGTTTTTCCATTGCAACTGAAAACAACATATGGATCAGAAAACCCGCTTGAGTCAACAGCTGCCAAACTATGTCCTTCAAGCAACACCGCAGTCAGCAACCAGCCATCTCCTTGTGCTTTCACTCCATGGTCACCACCTTTGGCTAATACATTCAATGATTCAAAGTTAATGAAACATATCATACGACAAAACACATGGATAATACAGAGAGTAATAAAAACTTTTTAATGAGGTCATAAAAAAGAAATAGGATGGCAATGGATAGTCAACAAAGTGGGCCTTACTCAACTGGGTCATAAGACACTTGGACCAAACTACACGAAAGTTTGAATCCAATCTATTAGTTAGTCCAAAGTCAAAACCATTGTCTTATTAACTCGTGATTCTCTATAATTTTCTGATTTGAGATATTTATTTTTGTGCAACAAAAAGACGATGTGAGACTATAACATATAGCAATAATGTCTCTCACACACATTACATAACTGAAACACACGCTTGCACAAGCTTTCAGATTTCCCAACTCCATAAAACACCTTTTACTCTTTATATAAAAAAGCTGCTTTATTCGTACCGTTTTGTCCTCTTGCCTGAATAAAACGTGACATTAGCTCCAGGACCCTTTTCCCTTGCAGTACCAGTACTCCACAGACAATCAATTCACCAATAGAGTCAGGCAAGTCAAGCCCAGCAAACTCAAGCCCTTGAATTGTGCTAGGCGTTGCTAGCAAGATGTGCACAGCCACATACAACCCAATGATAAAAGTTGATATTACGGTAAAATTGGCAAAGTACTTAACAGCCAGTTTCCAAACAGACTGTTGCTCTGCTTGCAGGGAAGCCAATGCCTGATCCTTCTCAGAAGAAAACTCTTTTTCATCTACTGGTTTTACATTCTGAGACAATAAACTTGCATATTGCTCAAAGCTTTCCTTTATACCTTGCTTTGCTCCATTCTCTATTAAACCTTTCATCATAGTACTCTGAGAAAAGTTCATCCGCCATGAGACTACCAGTCTTGAGGTCTTTTCTCCTGAAGGCAGATCGGGCCCACCAGTGATGCAGAAAAGAGTTTCAGTTTTAAAAGTGTTACCATATGGAGCATCTGGAGTGCTTACAGTGACAAATACTGCATATGTCTTCCCATCAGCCTTCACATAAGTTTGCTCCTCTATTGCTTTCAAAGCCTTGACCAATCTACTTGCAGCCTTAGTAGCAGTGACTACTCTCTTTAAACTTGTACCATCATTCTCAAACTTCCAAGGTCCCACTTTCAAGTCTGTGGATCCCTGGAAATCTACTAAAGACTTCAGAAAGTTTGAGTCTGGTGAATAGAGCAGTGAATTCAATTCATGTGGAGCAACAGCATATAACTGGTCTAAAACTATTCCTGGTAAATAACTAGGAACTTCACTGCCTTGATCTCTCATCTCCATGGATCTCATCATTTCTTCGAAATTGACTGGTGAAGACTGCTCCTCTTGTGCATCCTCATTATCCTCTATACTCACACTATCAGACAATTCAGTTGAATCTGTGAATTTCACATAGGTTGTGGATGGTCCATCAGAATTTTTGTTAAAAATCTGATAGAACCGACCAGCCAAGGTTTGTGTGTGTGACTTTTCTTCCTTTGAACAGATAGTTTCTTCTGACTTTATCGGGGAAAGTGATCTCACAGTGGAATTGGAGGACCTGGCTGGGGATCCACTTGGCGTATCATCATACTTCTTTGGTAATGTAGCAGGATCACTTCTGGATTGCAAGTCTGCCGAAATGTTGTTTAGCGAGAAACTTATAGTGAGAAAAATTTGTCCTGCCAGAATATAAGAGCACAATTAAACTCCATTGAAAACTCGAGGCAAGGTCTTCATTTGTTTTTTTGGAATACAAATGTAGAATCTCAAATAAAAATTTGGAAAATGTCAATAAATATTTTGAAAGACTAACATTTCGAAAAATAATCGCAACACGCATCTGAAATTTTGGTAATATCATTTTGTTTTCTTGAAAAAACATAAGAACTTGGTTTTTATCCCTAAACGTTTCCCATATCAATATCTATACTCAAATATCCGCCAATGTTTTCAGAAATTCAAAGTATTGATATTTCCATAAATATGAATATGTGTATCATTGGTTACTTTTTCTCATCCTTGATAGCATAAACTGTATTGTGTACCATAGATCATAGTGGTTTGCGGGGTCATACACACAATGGAATTGAAAGTAAACAATCAGTTACTTTGACCTATTTGACATTTCCATAAATATCAACAGTTGTATCCTTGCTACTTCCCCTTCCTCGATAGCATGATTGTACTGTGTATCAAGGACCAAGCTGGCGGCAGGAAGGGGGCATACACAGTGGAATTAAAAGTAAACATTTAGTTGGCTAAAGGTGTTGGGTTGTGTACAAAGCACAGAACCGGTTTTTGAACACACTGTGGCATCAATAGTCCTGAAATTAAAAAAAAAAAGACACCTACAACAATCACTTAAAAGATAGTATAAGAAACAACTTACCACAATCCCTATTCTTATCCTTTTTACTCTTTGGGTGTAATGAGTACCAAGAAGTGCCGAGCGACTTATCTGGTGCTTCAAAAACACGAGAAATGGGGATTTTAATTTGACCAATGAAATCATCATTGAAGTACTTATCTTCATCCAGAACAGCGATGACCAGTTCTTCCTTGAGATCTTCCACCCGAAAGGTGAACTCATCACACCATGACGGATTCAAACATTTCTTCACCACTTTGGTCCTGAACCTCTGCTTCCCAACCTGCAACTTCACATAGGGATCACTGAACCCATTTGGGTCCATTGCAGGTATATTTCGTGCCTCTATCACTCGCACTACAAGTTTCATTTTTGGGCCAAGAAGAACTTACAATAGATGAACCTTATCTTTTTAGCTTCAATGAAGGTAAAAGCTGAACCAAGATCAACCCCTTTAATCGGATAAGTAACAGAGATATGGTCAACAACTCTAAACAAACATAATTAACTATGAGCACGGGTTTGTCTCACCCAGAAGCAAGCAAATTTGTGTCAAACTCGCAGTGAGGATATGAACATTTTGACTTTTTTCAAGGGGTTTGACTTGTAAAACTAGATTTCTGATACCAATAAATACTCAACTAACATTATCCAAAGTTTCGGTTTTGAGTTTAGATCCCCTCTTATGTATGCTCAAAGTCTCCGCCTTATGCATATACATATATAGAAATAGAAAAGCAGAGCAGTCAAAATTTGAAGGAATGATTCATGTTAGGGGAAAAAACTGGAGATTGCTCACGAAACTTAAAAACAGTAGATAAAGATCAGAATAGAAATAAAGCTTTAAATATCAAGCTCCCCTCAATTGACTGGATTTTAATCGCTTCTTGACTGAGACCCAGATCAGCTGAAAGGTGAAGAAAGTGTGAACGAGCAAAGGAATGAAAAGAGGAGGAAATTCTACTGTAATTACAGAGTAAGATCAGCTCAAAAAGTACATAGACTTTTTCTAAATATGGCGGTTTTCAAATGTAATGCGCGTCTGGGCGTTTGTAATTGGACCTTGTTTATTGTAAGAGACGACAGAGGGATGAAGGCACTTCTGCACTTTCATTCCCTAGAAAATAAATTTGGGAAAATTCTTCAAATACAATAAAAACGTTTTGTGATTTCGAAATATGGCCATTATTTTTTTTTAGGAAAAACTGGTCCTCGAACTTTCATAAAAAGGTCAAATAAGTCCTTATATAGGAGGCTCTGTCCGACAGCCGCGATTTGGGGCGGCTTCCATTGGAATTTTTTTATGAAAGTTTTTCAAATTGGAAGTTTTTATGAAAGTTTTTCAACATCTTATTCATCAAGTCTAGTTTACTCATACCAAATTTCAGCTAAAACTTCAATCGGCAATGCATTCAAATTAATTCTTGAAGATAACTGTGCATTTAACTGCACAGTTATATTAGCCTCTAATCTATGGACTTGATTAGGCATGTTTTAAGATTCGGTCATGTGTTTCATTTTTATCAACGTAATTCATGTGTTTGAATTCCGTTATCACATGAGGGCTCTGACGTCATTAGAAATCGTCGGAGGAAGACGGTGAACAGTAACTCCAAATTTCAAAAGTGTCTAGAAAATTAAAAGAAAAATATCTGAAGATGCGCCTTAACAAGACGACTGTTAGACCATCTTTCTTTCTTTTTTTGTTTCCAACTACCCTTGTCATCGGAAAATCCAACGAAAAAGTGATATTAGCAAATTCATTTAAAAAACTAATCCGTAAAATACAGAGGCAAAGGTGGTTTGGAGGTCATCTTGATGAGGCACACTTTCCGGTATTTGTTTTAATTTTCCGAGCACTTTGAAAATCGGATGGAGTTATTGTTTGTCATCTTCCTCAGGGGCGTTTGTCAGAGCTTTTTTGCAATATTTCTTCGTCTGAAAGTTCTCTCTATTTTTCTCAGCTGAGACCTCAATTTATACGTGTGGGTGGGATGAGATATGCATCAGGGTTCTAAAAATTTGTCCATATCTCTTGTGCTTCAATTGGAATGGATTTTGCCCTCTATTTACTTGTATTTTCATAGTTAGAAAAATCGGCATTTGTGTAATGATTTAGACAAATTTTGTACCAAGTTTCATAGCTATTTAGGCCGGAGTATATTTTAGGCCGGCCACTATTTAATAGAGGCTCAGAAAAAGAGTTCCAGTTCACTGTTTTATAAAAAAAAAATTGATATTTTTAAATGGTCCAAATTAATCTACGATTAAAAAAATGGTCCAAATTAATCTAATCATTAAATTCCATCTCAAGGGACGCATATCACTATCTTCTTTTTATTATATGATGACCCAACAACCATCATGAATAGCCTAATATGGTTGAAATTAGTCCAATAACATTTAAAAGATCAATCCATTAACGTTGTGAAGAGTGTGGTAACCTTTAAATGAGGCCCAATAATTTTTTAAATGTCCGTAATAGTCCTCTCTTATCTCTATCGAAAATCCCAATACGAGATTGATGATAATGCATGTTAATGTACTTGTGTACAAGTATTTCTCGTAAAAAATGTTCATTATAAAAGTATAATTTGTGAAAATTGGGGTGGACACCGGAAGACTGGACGTGCAAATCAAGTTCTATTGGAATTCACTTTTAACATGAAGCCTTTTGTGTGCTATGTTTGGCACACACAAAAGGCTCTAGCTTCCAGCTTCTCTATTCTTTAAAAAGATCTTAACAGCTTGTAAATTAGTTCGGGTGTAGTACACAAAAGGCAAAACATTTTTTAAAAGCTTTTAAAAAATTAAAAGATCTTTTTTGAGATACTACCGGGTGTAGTATCTGAGAAAAGCTCGTGACTTTTAGTATTAATTAGTCCTAACAGCTTGTATACCAAACCGAACTAAATCAAACAGTCAGCTTTTTACCAAACAGCTATCACCTTTTCTTTTTAAGATATTTTCAGTCACTAAAAGCTAACAGTTACTAAAAGGTTCGTAAAAGTATCTTTTTAGCTAGTTGTGTCAAACATACTCATATCCATTCGAATTGATAAACGAGAGGCATCTCATAAAACTCCATATATATTGATGACATCATTAACTTCTAAAATAAAATCCTCAAAATCTTCTCATTCTTTCATTTAAAGAAAATATGTTACATTAATTAATGGCATCCTTAATATGTTTAACCCGTCATAGATTCTAACATGTTTTGATTTCATTTTAATTATGTTAAGAGAATAGTTATTTGCCTCAAAATATATATAAACCTAAACAGACTACGATATTTTATACATACATTTTGTTTGATATCGAAACAACACTTTGATTTCTCTAAAACAGCCCAGACCGAGAATGCAAATTAGACTATTTTTCAATCTGAGGAGGTTATTTGTGTTGGTGCATGCTTTTGGCATTGGTGTTAATCTCATATGCAACATCGCTCGTTGTTGCTAGAGGTGGCCTCAGGGGAGGAGTACGCGGCATCGGCGGCAAGGGAGGAGCACACGGCGCTGGCGGCAATCATCATGTCTTCCCAAAGCCACATGGAAAGAATAGTTCATCATCTACTACGCCTTATGGTTGTCATATTAGTCATGTGCATCTTTTGTGCAACTTATTTTCTAAGAGGATAGGCTACTACATAGTTTTCAGTTTAGTAGTAATTCTATCGCCTTGCATGGTCTATCACTCTATCATATTGAATAATCGTATATGATCTCTGTTTATAAAATTGTTATTGTTTACTAAGCTAGCAAGTTTACACTATGTATATGTTACTCTGTATGTCATTTTAAGCGAATGAAAAAGTTGAACATCAATTCTTAGATGCACTTTTGCACATTATAGCAAATAAGTGTAATTGGATGTATTAAGGTAATCGTACAAATGTAAACACGTTATGTAGTTATGTAGTGAATAGAACAATATCCAAATTGTATTTCCAAAAGATTTCAGGGTCTAAGCATATATGAGTTATAATTACCCATACTGATTATAAAAGTAGCATGAAAGATTTAAAATTAAAGTTATCCTCAATTAACCTTATATATTGAAAATTACCAACGGAATTAATTTGGATCCTATTATTCAAGCGTGTAAATAGGAGTTTTCTCTCTAGGGTTTCGACTATGTCGGCCGTTGGAGACTTGGTCGCTGGTGCTCGGCTGGACTCCAGGTCAGACGCGAAGGGCGGAGATTGGTGGAGGGGGGCGGATTTGCTGTCATGGCTCGAGGAGATCTGCGTCGTGGTCAATGTTCGAGGATGCGGCGTTGCTGTCGTTGTTGGAGAAGATCGGCGCCACCTATCCGTTTACTTTGGTCGCACGGAGCAGGGATGAGTTTGGTTATGCAGGGACGGAGGATTGATGCATGGTCTTTGGCAGCCAAAGGCCTTGGAGGATCAATCAGCATGGTACCGGTGGTACGACCTCCTCCTGAACCACCACCATGGGATGTACGAGGTGCTAGAGTTCGTGAAAGTTTTTCTTGAAATTTTTGAAAGTTTTTCTTGTAATTTTTATATGTTTGTTATTTATTTTCTTGTGTTCACTTTTGTTGTTGGTTTTGACAGTTTGTTTGAATTTCTTGCCTCTCTTTATGTCATTGGGTATGGTTGGATCTATGGGAACATGTTTGGCTGTGTCAAGCCCACTACATGGTTAGCGATTCGTGTTGCACTCTCAGGGGTGACCGTCTCAAAGTCTCACCATAGGGTTACATGCATGCGTAGTTGTTGGAGTTTCAGTTGGTGTCAGTTTTATTTTCCCTTTACTTGATGTAATGATCCTGAATCTTTTGATATGAACAAAGGCCTGTTTTGATGATAAAAAACTTTATATATTGAAACAATTCAATGTGGTAGTCAGATATCTCCAATAGTTTCATTTGGGCACTTGTTTGCAATTTTCAAACTAATAGCTTACCATTGATGTAACATTGTTCTTCCTTTTGATTTGATTGAGAAAGCTAATTGATCAAAATGAGGTATTACCTTGAACAAAGAAAATTATCAAATACGTAATACGGAGTATAACATTATCAATAATAAACGAAGAGAAAATAGAAGTTACAGGTAACCATTTTGAATATATTTCAATTTTGGTGCAAATGATTACGGAGTATAACATTATCAATAATAAACGAAGAGAAAATAGAAGTCACGAAAGTAACTACCGTGATAAACATAGAAATTATGATATGAAAAGTTTCATTTCCTCACAAGAATACAATGGTGCTTCGATTAAGGGGTAAAAAACAAAATAACAATCATAATAAGATGATATTAACTTTCCAAAATTTTCTCTATTTTGAGTATAATCTAAATAACAAATTGATCCAAATAAGTCTAAAACTTGGATAGAGAGTACTGCACAAATAGTTAAGAGTAATCATGTTTTATTCCAAAAAGAGAACTTATTTAATCTTGTTAATTAAAAGTATAAACTTATTAGGAGTGAATAGTCCTAATTTAAAAACTGAGATAATGATGATGTCATTAGTACGGAGTGGTGGATGTGTTCAATTCAGGCGAAACTTATGTACTCCATAATAATTCATACTAAGCATATTATACTTTTTTAAATAGGATGTACAATATTTTAGTGATAAAGTAATTTTGAACCCTCCACATTTAGTCGCAAGACTGCCAGTGTTTGTGTACTCATTACTCCGTATATTTTTATAATCAAATTTAAGGAATATTCTCAATCTAAATTACGCACTTAATTTATTTAATCAGGGGAAAACAAGTTTTCAAGTCCTAATTAGAAATGGGAGCTGCTATAATGCATCAACTGTCCTTGCATTTTTTTGAACTAAAACAGAGACTAGCTAGACGACGGAGTTAAAAAAAAAAAATCCTAATTACCAGCTACTTAATTGTTTTTAGAGTTTTTGACAGACAGTTGGGCTTTGACCTTCATCTTTGAACGGGCTGGCTACTCCTTGCATGCACTGATGAGGTCAGGGCGGCGGCTCAATAGTGGCTGCGCCGCCAGCCAGGGAAGAGGCGGCGCCATTTGCTTCACCATCCCTGTGCAGGTACCCATTCACCGGCGGCACCGGAAACCCGAAGTAGGAAGCATGGTGGTGCCCCGGCAACGGGTACGGCGGCGGCTGCAGGAACGGCTGGAAGCCGGCGGCGGCCGCCGAGTCGACCATGCCCCGCTTCATGACCTGGAGCGGGTCCCCCCGGAGCGATCCCCGCTCGCCGCCGTCGTAGTCGCGGTAGCGCTGGAGGTAGAGGGTGAGCGGCTCGATGTAGTCGTCGAAGCCGAGCTTGCTCATGGCCCACAGGACGTCCTCGGCGGTGATGGTCTTGCGCTGCTCCCGCTGGCACCGCTCGTTGGCCTCGCCGGTGATGAAGCTGATGTACTCCGACACGCACTCCTGGATCGTCTCCTTCGCGTCGTCCGATATCTTCGCGTGCTGCGGGAGGATCTTGCGCATGATTCTGATCACGTTCGCGATCGGCATGAACCGGTCCTGCTCCCGGACGGTGCATTCTCCGTCGTCGGGAAACAAAGAGTTGTTGCCGGAGCCGCCGTGGTTCATCTCGACAGCTGGCGCTCTCATGTCTGTGCATGCAATAGATATTTAAAATACACCATGACTCCATTTATAAATAAATAAATAGAAAGTGTAAAAGCGAGTAAGTATGTTGGCTAAAATACAACTCTTAAATGAATCAAATGAATCAAATCAGTATTATAATTATATTTCATGTTTCATCTTGCGGTCATAAAATCTTACACAACGAACAAAATTCCATGTATAAAGTCACTGTACCTTGTATAGTGATCACATGAATAAAAATAAGATGAAGTGCACTTTAGGCATGGAATTCCACATAGGTTTTTTTGGTCGGAAAATTGGATAAAATTGCAAATTGAAACATATATTATAGCTAAAGTAATACTTTGATTCTTTTAAGAGTTAAGGTACCAAAATACAATAATATCAATAGTTAAGGTATCATTTATGCATTTCACCCAAGTATGTGTTTATTTTATTCTCCAAATATGAATTATTTAAACCTATTAAAAGAAAAAATTAAGTAAAGTTTACCAACTAAGAATGAATGACAACAATGATAGTCCTATTTATATATGAAGTTTACCATTATTTTAATCTTATTTAGAAAATTTTCTCTTAATCTTATTTGTGTTGAGAATGTGTTCCAACTCTCAGTGGTCGCCTATTCACTCTTCCTTATGAAGATCCAGAATTCAATACTGAATGGCATGAGTTTGATCTCAATTTACCTCATGCCCTCATCGCCTTCCCCGACTCCAGAGTAAAAAAAAGTCACATGATTTGTGCATGCATGTATATATCCATTTTTAATCTGGCCTGGTGATTTTGTTTGTTTACAAATGTAGTCGTTTTTTTGTTGGAAATATATTTTTTCTATATAACCGTCTTTAATTTAGATGAACTAGTAGATGCCTACATGACTACATGCATCTAACTTAATCTTATGGCAAAAGATTAGTTTGTGAGTTTACAGTAAATTAGGTGCGGATAATTATGGAAGAGGAAAAGGAAAGAAGAACTGCCGGAAATTAATTTGATGGTTCAGCATCCAAAAGACGCTAATGATATGAATTTTTTCAAATACCCATACTCTGAAACACAATTTTCTAGAATCTGACGAATTGTTTAATGCTGCGTATTCCGATGACTTCTGGTTTAGCAACTAAATAAATACGCATGCTTAAAATTAAACCATGCATTCAGAATTTATTTTTATTAATGCAATGCATACTTCCCCACTTCCCAGAGTTTATGGCTTTAGGGTTTAACAAGTAGAAACACGGCACGTATGGGTATAAGTGTATGGAATTTTAATTAGATCAAATTTTAATGACTGGCTATTAGGTACTCGTAATCCGTATTTCACATTATTACAATTGACTGGTCAATGTTCTTTCAAGCTATTACCAACAGATATGATGTTAATAGAATAATAGCTTAGAATTTTAATTATACAATCAAATGTACTTATAATCTACTCCGTATAATCTTATACTTCGTATATGAGTTGAATTTAAAACAAGTGCTCCTTCGTTTCTAAATAAACTTTCAGTTTTTATTTTTCTTTCGTTCCAAAATAGTCTTACACTTTTTTTTGGAAAAAAATATGTGACTCACAAAATTTCTTACACATTTTTTCACATTTTCTCTCTTCTGCGCAATTCTGCACTACACAATACGTATTCATATACTTTAAATGATAATATAGGGACGGAGGTAGTAATAATAATTAGTCACTTCATCCCGTTAAAAGGTTTCCACTATCCTTATTTGGGTATTCAATCTTAGAAAACAACTAGATTATCACCCGCGCGATGCGCGGATGAATATTTACCAATTTGTGATTAAGAAGTCTATTAGTAAAACGCAAAAAGAATTGAACACAAAATAAAGCAGTCCATAATACATTAAATGTTTGTAGTTAAAGAGAGATTGAGACAGAGACGAAGACGGGCCAACATAATATTTTTTTTGCAAAGACAAATGTATCCAATAAAAAAGAGATATAGCATTTGAAAGTACGAAGTGGTAAGTAAATTGTAGAAGTTGCAACTTAAAGTGATACTACAAATTCTGAAAAACTTCTTTGTAAACAACATTAGTAGTATGGTCGATCTGTTTGGAAAAAAATATGTGACTCACAAAATTTCTTACACATTTTTTCACATTTTCTCTCTTCTGCGCAATTCTGCACTACACAATACGTATTCATATACTTTAAATGATAATATAGGGACGGAGGTAGTAATAATAATTAGTCACTTCATCCCGTTAAAAGGTTTCCACTATCCTTATTTGGGTATTCAATCTTAGAAAACAATTTCCTTCAATTCTCCCCCAACTTATATCTCTTTAATTACTTTGAATTTATATATTTATTTTTTCATTCTTTTTTATTCAAAAAAAAAGATGACATCCCATCCCTGAGGGCCCCCCAACACCAACCGGACGGCACGATGGGAGGATGTAAATTGGACTATAATCATAATCTGACAGATAGAGAGTGGGCCTCCGTCCCCGGTACTTGCAGAGGCCCTGTGCATTTTTAGCTAGTATAGTAACCTCTCATCGCAGTTGCCGGAATTCGAACCCGGGACCTAACCCTTGGAGCACTTCCTCGCTACCAGTTGAGCTACGTTCACCGGTCGTTCTTTTTTATTCAAATTAATATTTTTATCACTTGCCTAAATAATCGTGTCATTACTCATGGGAACCTCGGAATGAGACGGGGAGTAATAATTACTCTCTCCGTCCCGAAAAGGTTGGTCAAATTACATTTTTTAGATGTCCCAAAAGATTTGTCATTTCCATTTAAAGTAAGTAATATGTGATTAAAGTTAATTCTATCTCCTCTGCAAAAATTTCAATCATAAAGTTTTAATTCATGAGTAAGTAATTTTGAAGATAAGCGGGTGGGTGGTGGAGTGCGCATGAGAGACATGTGGTGGGGCAGGATTAGACATGAGATCTCGTGGGGCCCATCATTGCATGCATGCCACTTGTATTTCTAACGTTTGAAAACAACTCTTTATCACTGTTTATTTCTAAAAACCGTCCGTCACTACCTCTAAGCTCCCAACATTAAACTAATTAAAGTATGTAACGTATGAAATAATTAATGAAGCTTCCCCTATACTATTTCGTCTGCCGAACGCTCCACGCCTCCACATACATCATCGTTTCACTTTCTCTATATATGTCGTAATAATATACTATCGTATAAAATATTTGTAACCTACAAATGAAGATTTTGGGCCGGCTAGATGCTTTGCTATTGTTGGAGTTGCATTTGCTTGATTGGCTTTGACTTATTAATGTACTACCTATGTCCCTTAAAACTTTGGTGTGTTTTACCGGCACGGAAATAATAAAGTAAAAATTGTGTGGTTGATGTTTGTGTAGAAAAGAGAAAAATGACATGAAACACAAAATAATTAATTAAAAGAAAAAGTGGCAAAAATTTTGGGACGTCCCAAAAAGGAAAGATGTCAAAGTTTTAAGGGAGGAAGGAGTATATATTATGGAAGCCCTTGGGAGTACATTATGTTGTACTTTGAACTCTAGCTAGTCATTAAAACTTTGTAATTTTTTTAATTAAGGAAGTTAAAACTTGACAAATAATATATTTTTATAGATATTATTCATAATATAGGAATGGTACGTAGGCAAATGGTGTTTGTAAAAATAATAATTTGATAAAATTTACAACTTTCATGAAATTATGCTACCTACGTTCCCGTCTAAACTTCCCGGTTTCAATAGCACACGTTTTAGTAAAATGGTCCCTCCGATGTCAGAAATGCTTTTTATTGTATAGTACATTGTTCAACACTGTTTGACACTGCCATGTCTTGATTACTTAATGATTTTAGAGTAAATTGATAGAAATTTCTTTATCAACCATATGAGGAAGGAATCTTTGTCTAGGTACATGAATAAAAGAAAATGAGAAACTCTTTAAGGGACAAAGGTAATACGGAGTACTAATGAAACTCATTATTCAAAGTTTACTCTTATTATTGATTTAGGCGAAGCCAAAAGGGCCAAAGGGGTCAAGAGTAATCATGAGCTTATAATTAATACTTTAATTGACATAGTTCTGAAATGCAGGAGAGAAAATAGAGCAATGAAGCTAAACTCAGAAAGATTAAATGGTATTTTCTCTGTATTAAAAATATATATAGAATACCAAGCATATAAATGTATAATAACATTATTCAACACAGAAACAACTAAGTTTGATAAAAACATATATATACCGGAGGTTGGGTGAGGGAGGCGGGTTCGGTAGCTATGGAAACCTCCATTTCCTCTTCCATCTCCTCCTCCCTGCAGATTCATCTCTCTACTCTTTCACTAAGTTATGGATAAGTAATTTATGGAAGTAAATTAATTGAAAGGGCTATATACATAATTACATAGATAATTGATTATTATAATAATAAAGAGGCCAGGCCACGTAAATTAAAGAAAGAGAAAGAGGGGTTGAAGTCCACGTGGAAGGAGAGAGATACATTGGGCTGCACCAAATGGGCTTCTTAGTTGGTCAGATATCACAATTCACAAGTTGGAGCATTCACAGGCATGCACCCTACCCTACCCCTCCTAGCTAATGCATGCTTTTCATTTCCTTTTATTTCTTTTGTTTTTTTTTTTCATCAATTCGCTCGTCTTTCGGTGGAAAATATGGAATTATACAATTGCAATTCTTCATTCTCTTTCTATTGTAGAAATTGAATTAGGAAGTTTTTTCAAGAAAAAATAATGTATATTTTTTTCACTAAATTGATTTGATACTTCATGTGTATTTTTTTTTTGTGTACTGGTGTTGACACATTTATTACCAGTGAAATAGTAGGAGTAATGAATAGTTTAGAAAAACAGGAGAGATGGTGGAAAAGTATGAAAGGGAAGATAAAAAGTAAATACAGTAAAGGTAATTCAGTATTTTTAAAGGAAAACTTATCAAAAAGAGAAAGTGTAACAAACATTAAAATAAGGAGGGAATATAATTTTTAATTATATATATATATATATATATATATATATATTACAGTTTTTTCCCCAAAAAATACCATTAAAATAAAACTTATTTACACACATATGACTAAATTAAGAATGATATAGAATCACACAAAACTTATCAAATTTGGTATGAGACAATTTTAGTGGGACAGACCAAAAAGAAAAGATGAGACAATTTTAGCAAGACGGAGAGAGTATAATATTTAATAACGATACGGTCTGATTTTCCATTTCATGGTTCGAAACTTCGAATTGAAACATTAGTGGTAGGTTAATTAGTTTATGATTTACAAATTAATTATTGATTGGCACTTGTCAATAAAAATTAAAAGTATGCATTAGAAGTGGTCCTTTTCAGGTTTATAGTTCCAACCTATTGCTCTTCAATGCAAATTCCACTTCCAATGCGGAAGAGTTTTGACTAAGGATGTTTTCTTTTAAACTGAAATTTGTTGGTCTAGTCTGATCTGGTCAAGTCTGTTTAAGTTTGGTCTGATTTGATCTAGTCTGGTAAACGTCTGGTCTCTGTGTATTTTATAACTATGGAAATCTGGTCTGGTCTGGTCTGATTTGTTCAAGTCTGGTCTGGTCTGGTCTGGTCTGTTTAAGTCTGGTCTGGTCTGATCTGGGACTGAAAACAGTCTAAAATAAAACATCCTAACTCCTATGTTTTTACACTGGTTTTAATTATGTACCACATCAGATCAAACTTAAACAAATGAGATCAAATCATATCAAATTACTCTTACACAAGTCGAACAAGATCAGATCACACTTTTACAGTTGTAAATTCCACATAAACCAAACATCTACCAAAATAAACCAATTCAAACCAGACTCAATTAGGCTGAATCAGCTCAAGAAATTTAAGCTCCGGTAAAAACATTCTAAATTCTATTTACTCAATCACTATGCATGCTAAGGATGTTTTCTTTTGGACTGTTTTCAGTACCAGACCAGACCAGACCAGCCCAGAAGCTTCACTAGTCACATTATACCCGACCGGGTAAATGATTTACCCGATCGGGTAAAAGACAAATCTTTGCCAAATCTTCACCATGCACGTTAAATTGCAAGTCAATACCCGATCGGGTATATGCTTTACCCGACCGGGTAAATGACTATTTTTCCAAATTTCCACTTTATCTTGTTCTCTTGCACTTTCCTTGACCTTTGTAAGGATCCTCTTGATGATCTTTGTCTAGTTAAAGCTCAGAATAATCCTAATCTAAAAAAATTACAAACAAATAGGAAAAATAAAGTATTACACCAAAAGTGTGTAATTTCCCAAACAACAAATAAAACTAGTCAAAATTACAAACATAAATAATAACAATTCTATACTATCAAATGGACCCTAAAAAAATCGAGGAAAATGCAAAAGTACAAGACAAAATGATGATTTGGAAATTGTTCATATACCCGCTCCGGTATATATAAGACCCAATCGGGTATTGCCCGGATTCAGGTGTCAAAGTAAAATCCAAAAACAAAGTAACATGCAGGGATATTATTGAAGATTTAATTGATATCCGATCGGGTTGATCGACATACCCGAACGGGTATGACTTGAAATGCCACCTTCCAGACTACTGCCTCAGATACATACCCGGTCGGGTGCCCTATATTTCCGGTCGGGTACATCTCTCTACGACTCTAAACCCCTCCAAAAGCACCTCTTTCCTTCCCATTTAAGACATACTTTTTTTCGTACACTTAAGCTCATTTTAGAGTAGTGTTTTGACTGTTTTCTTTATATTTATTTCATATTTAGTCTCCAAATGAGGACCTAAACTCTTTTATCTTGCATTTTGCTCTTAAAGCTTGTTGAATGTTAAAGTTGTGATTGTTTTCTTAATGTTTTGACATTAACTACTACTAGAAATGATCAATGAATCAATGATTAATCATTGATGGTTTCACAAATAATTAAGTAACTTCGATTTATTACTTTATGGTATCGTGGTTAGTAATCGTAAGAGCGATTAATTGTATTGGTTAAACCGAAACCGTTATGTTGAGGTTATCGATCTCAATTGATTTTTATCAAGGAGTTAAGAGATTAAATGCTACTATCAAGTCGATATATGACAGTTATATATACTTGGAAATAGTAATAGTTGTTAATGAGCGGTCTCGTTATTAATAATTAACTACCCTAGTTAAATTGAGATACTCCATGATTGAGTGTTCGAGATGAACTATTGATATAACCAGGATCAACAAACATTTCAACAAGTGGAAAGTAGCAAAGTCAAGTGTTTTATTTCATTGATTTACGTACATCATATTAGTCGTTCATGTTCATCTTAGTATTTAATTATTTTCAAGTCAAACAATCTGAACCCCCCCCCATTGTTACAATCTCATCAAGAAGAAATATATATTTCCGTGTGAATACGAACCTTATGTCACTAATAATTTGTATAAGTGCTAGTATTGATTTTATTTTGAGTCACACAATGAATTTAATGGTGTCACATGCAAAAGATAATATTATTCTAATATGATTGTAGAAGGCCATGTAAGTTAGATTGTTTGAGATTGTTTCTAAAAATAATTGTGTGGCAATAATTTAAAGGTAAGAATTAAAAAAATGATTATATGGGAAGCATGAATAATGATTCCTTAAGCCATTTTTTTACTTTTAAGATTGATTTTGGCTGTTAGAGAGTGCCAAACTGCTATTTTTAATTTTTAACAAACGTTATTAATTTCTTCGATGTTCTAAAATAATTTCTCTCTCTAGGGTTTGTTGCCGCTAGAGCTTTGTTTTCTCCGCTATCGTATGTTCGAGGAGCGGCCGCCGAGTATTTGGTGGGCTTTTGGTTGATAGGAACGTAGGTTTTGAGTGAGGTGAAGGCTGTGGCAGTCTTCTTTGACGGCTGGAATGACGGTCTCTGAAGGACGATCTTCAGCAGACGGAAGCCGGATTCTGAGAAGCAGTGGTGAAATCTTTCGATGGAAGATATAGTTAATCGATACAAACAGATGGCTATTGGTGAGGACAAGGAGGAGTTAGTTTTCGATGGTGAGGAAGATGGAGAGCAGACGAGGAGCGAAGGGAAGGTGATTTTCCCGATGGTTGGTATGGTTCTTACAGACCGGAAGATCAAATTTCAGTTTTTCAAGGAGTTGATGGCATCTTTGTGGAAACTAGTTAAAGGTGTATCCATAAAAGAAATTGATGAAAAGAAGTACATCTTTACTTTTTACCATATTTTAAAAATGAGACGTGTTCTAGATGAAGGTCTGTGGTTGTTTGAAAGGAACATATTACTTCAAAAAGAAATTAAGGCGGAGGATATTCCTCTACAGATTAATCTTCATGAGGCTGAATTTTGGGTTCAAGTTCACAATGTGGCGTATGGTTTTATGAACTTAGGCTTTGCTAGGCGAATTGGCAATTGTATTGGAAATTTTATTAGTTTTGATGAAAAATGGGAGACCTATATGCGAATTTGGGAGCTGACTACCAATCTTTAGGAGCTGGCTGCCGAAATAGTCTTTCTGTTTGTTTAGTTAAAGTATAGCAATGAACTTTACTCTAACCACTTAACTGACTTTAGAACTAGTCTAACACAAGAGTATGAAGGATTTAGACCAATGGAGATAGGTCACTTTGAAGAACAAATAACAAGTGAGCAAGCTGTTTTACTTGTGAACTAGAAAAGTTCATTGGACAGTTTAAGTGAGCAAGCTGTTTTACTTGTGCCGTTGTGAAGGTGAGTAAGAACTGAAATAAGTGTTAGGTGCAGAATGTAAAGATGACACACGGTATATCCTGTTTCAAGGGTGGTGTAATCCCCCTACATTCAGTCCCAACCTATTTCAAATGGATTTTCACTAAATGTATATCCCATTACATTTAGTACCAAATCTATCCTTGGCCCAGGCGTAGATTGTGAGGTTTTTCACAAGGAACTTGAACACCGTTCCAAGCTACTCATGTCCTTCCAAGGTTTTTTTACTAATGACATTGACTCGCCAAGAGTTACTCATATCCTTACCTTTTCTCACCCTTGGATTTGATCACCAAGCCCTCCAGAATGTCTAACACTAGTCTAGATTACATGGGTGTAAAATCTAAACTACCAACTAGTCTAAGCTCTATTGATTTGTATGAATTGTAACTAGTCTAAGAGCATTAGACGAGTGAGGTGGCGGCCTAAGTGTAGAAGGGAAATCAGATGGCTGGATTTGAACGTATAGAGTGTGATTTCCTTCTATCCACTTGGCTCCTTTGTTTTTCCACTTGTTCACCACTTTGTGTGAACGACCACCTCGTTGTTTACCACACCCGGTAATCCCGCACTCCTTCTGTATTTATAAATTTGATCACTTTATCTTCACCGTTGGCTGAAAAAATGAATCTTGACCGTAGCTTGATCTACTTGCTTTGTTCCACTTGACTGAGGCAACATGGTTATCTCTTGTCACTTAGTGACACAGATCAACAATCTTCAGCTCAACTTGATTACACATTTCAATGCAAGATAAAAGATAATTTATCTTTTATTTTCCTACGTAGAAACTAGTATAAAGCTGAGTGATATTTCAATGCTACCTTACAACGAATGAACACTTGATTTTGTAAAATAAATTTATAAGAAATTTATAATGTGATAAAAATCTCTTATAAATTTACTTTTTAATAATTTATTCTTTTGTATGCAAGTTGGTCTTTTGTATAAGTGTTTTGTGCCAAGAGAAGAGAGAATTGGATTTCGGATGAGTTAACTTGAAAAACTCACTTTTCAGCTGGCTGCCCAGAAATCAGCTGACTGCTAATTTCTGGAGTTTTCCATTTAGCTTAATCCTATCTATGAATACCAGTTAACTCTTTTCGTACCTTTTCTCTTTTTGATCTTTTTCTTTTCTTTTGTTTTATGGTACGTTTAACTTCTCTTTTTAGTACTCTTTGCTTTTTATGAGTACTTTACCACTAAATATGGAGAACATTACAATTACACAAAGTAGAACATAGTAGTAGACTAGTCTAATACATAAATAATAAAAAGGGGTGACAACATCTAAACTATTGCATTATACATCAAAATATATGGGACCTAACAATTTCCCCCTTTTTGATCATTACAAAAACTAGAATCTAAACACTTCAAGAAAAGCAAAACTACATTAAAGTCATAGTGTTTGATTCTATTTTCCCTTTTTTTGGCAGCAACAAACATCTACCCCTGGTGTTGTTTCTTGGATGATTCTCCAGGGAAGATGTTGTCTGCCTGTTCATTTCTTTGTCTCTCATATGCAACCATGACCCTGTGGAGCTTGTCCTGATAGACTCTATTGATTGTTTTCATTGAGAGTGTTGTCGCAATGTCTTGTGTTCCCAGCCATATCAGGGCATACTCCTCTTCATTCTTCATGTTTGATGCATTGAGGACGAGTTGTTCGATGTGAGATGATCTCCACTCTTTCCATCTAAAAACCAGAAGTCGTTCTTCCCGCAACAATTCTTTCTCTGCTTCATGAAGAAGTCGTGCTTTGAGTTCAGCAACTGATTCTTTCTGATTTAAAGTAGGAACTGTTTGTCGTGACGTCGAGGCTGATGAAAGAGTGAGTTCAAGTGAAGGTTGTTTGGATGAGGATTTTTTCATTTTGTGGCGGATGGTAGTTTTTGAATAAGTTTCTGACGAAGAATCGATGATGAGATGAGGCTTGAGTGGAAGATGTGAGGAGATATTTATTTTGACAAGCAACGTTTCATCTATCAATTACTTTTAGGGAGTAATTGAGGAGTTGTTTGAATTTAATGTTCTGACGGTTGTCTCTCTTTTCAAGATAAAAAGCATCTTCTGATTAAGAGAGTGAGAAAAAAATGTTAAGGAAACTCACTCGTCTTTATTAATGAGATGGCTTTTTGGTTTCTTTAAGAAGTGGCTCAGCCGCTTTGATCACTAAGTGCATGTTGCATGTAAACATAACTTCCTCACTTGCTTTGATCCTTTGTAAGCCCATCAATGTAACACCTTAATGATTGTCACCACACTTTTGATGTAATCAAGATTACCTTCTTTTTCTCCATGGCTGACTTCGAAGAAGCACTCCATAATAAATTCCAGGATTTTTCCGATCAATTTGATCTTGAAAGTTCGAGCAATATCTGTGAAGCTTTGATGAACAATATATCCAGAGATATACACATAATTCAGATAACTCAATCCATGAAATTTTTCCTGTTTGAAACATAAAAATGTTCCAATTTTGAACAAACTTAGGAGCTGGCTTGTAGGTGTCATTTCGGTAGGCAGCTGATTTATCTGGAAATGAGAGTCAGCTGAAAATTTCAGCTTGCTTCTTCTCCTACCCGAAATCATCCTTCTTCATTCTTCCTTCTAGAATTTCTGGTACTTTGTAGCACGATTCCATTATGCAAATGATCTATACTTTTGAAGGTTTCCTTCTGTTATCTAGAACGTTGCCCAATCTCTGCCATTAATGATTTGTTTTTATTAAACAAATCTCACCTGATCCTCAGAGTCAGTCAAGTCATCTAGTTTCTGGACGTTATCAATTGGAGTAGATTAAGTTGCACCTGAAGCCTAGAAACTCTTGAAAGATTTTGTAGCAATTAGCAAACCATTTCTTGAAGCTCAGAATCTTTATATAACAGTTTGCAAAAAGCTTTCTTTCACCATCATCCCTCAAATATGGAGAGTCCTCATCTTACATTAAGATTGTATCCACTTGAAGCTTTTGAACATCCCCCCTGTGTTGATGATTAAGTCCTTTAAGACTTGGTACTTTAGAAATGGACATTCTTAGGACACTGTTATTAGCCAAGATAGCGTACTAGCAGGGTGCTCCTAAATTAGGACACTACTAGTTAAGTAGGTAGTTCCTATTTTTACTAGGACACTGCATGGAAGCAGAGTGCTCCTAAGTAAAAGCAAGACTCTACAAAGCAGTAGGATGCTCCTTTTTAAACTGAGTCCATTTCTAGAGTTTTGTTGAGGGTGAAGAGTTCCCCCTCAACCTGTGAAGATTTTATCAGAAGCAAGATGAATGTAATGTTGTTTGTCTGGATCTTTAGTGTAATTCCCCCTCAATTAAATGTCCTTCAATTGATATGTTGAGAATACCAATTGATAATTCTTTGACACCATTTGATACCACATGATAATCATTGATACCACTTGAAATGGAAGAGTACCAGTTGATGTCAATAATTAATGATGAGGAATACCTACCAGTCTTCTGGCATAAACATTCCTTCTTCAAGGTTGTTCAACATCCAGGGGCTTACTTTGAGAAATAGATATGCTAGGATCCTTGTGGTTCTTGAAATATCTCACTGTTGTGGACATCATCAAAATCTACTTCCAGTGCAATATGATCCTAACAATCTTTGTGTGATGTTGTTGATGTTGGTTCAATCCTTCTTGGATTGGATCATTTTGGATTAGGATTGAACATCATCTGATACATCCACTTATACATTTGATTTGGATAGGAAGGTCTTTTCAGCTGATAATGGCTCCTGTTGATCCAAGGAGCTGAAATTTTACCAGCAATTTTTCAGCAGGCTAATGATTTATCAGCAGGTAGCTGATTGTCAGCAGATGGCTGGTTTTTCAGCAGGCAGCTGGGAGCTTGCTGATCTTCTGTTTGAAAATTCCTTCCAGTGAGCACAACTTTGATGACATCTTTGAGGACAAATGTCTTCCTTGTCATAGACCGGTGTGTGCCCAATAGATAGCTCTTTGATTATTAACATAAGTTGTGTTAACAATCTTAGAGTTCCCGTTGTAATTTACCAGTCTTGACTTCTTCTTTTCACTCTATGTTCCCGTCTTTGTTAATCTTCTTTCTCCTCTTCAGAGCAGTAGCATCCCAAGTGATAATGTTTAAACTCAACATCCATCTTTTGATATTCATATTTGTCTCATGATATTATCTAAGGTTGATAAGTATCAATTAATAATTAGTGAAACCATTAGATTTCAGTTTTGTTTATTCTGTCTGAATTCTCCCTTTATATCATTGAATCTCTTCTGAACCTTTTGACCCCAATATCAGATAAGCAGGATGACCATAGGATAAATGTTTGGTCATGTACTAGGTTGTCCGAGTATGGATTTTCTGTAAGGAATATGGACAGTGACTAGTATATTTTCCAGCTTAGTGCAATGGTTGACTTCTCAAAAGATGCAATCAACTAAATCATTGGGATTTTAAAGTAGGAAGGTTCTTTGGTATGGGAGTGAGGATGAGGTAGATTATGTGGTGGTGAGGGAACATATAGTTGGTCACTGATCTATGTAAGGATAGGTGTGATAAACACATAGATGAGTGAATGTTATATTTTCTGGAGTTTCAGGGACATGAAATGTGAAACCAGATTCAATATCTTCCAGTTTTGTAATCTTCATTAGTAATGAACTAAATGAGATTTCTCAGTTTTTATTCCTTCATAAGATTATCTTTAGTCAGCAATTCATCCTTCTAGCAAGATGCTATTTGGATTTCTTGAAGACTTAAGATTTTAAGTTTTTAGAAAGGAATAAGTTATCTGAATGTTCTTGTGAGTGAAGCACAAATGGGATATAGGTTGAACATTCAAAATAAACTGAGTACTGGAGATGTATTTGAATATACCTCTTCATGAGCATCTTCTCTTTGATGAAGATGACCAGAATGATGATATCATGAGAGTAAGCTTGACTTCTTTTCAACTTTGCATAGCAGTCCCTTCTTGGTGGCTTGGTGAATCCATTAGAAAACAGCTTGTTGTCTCCTTTCTTGTTTCTTTTCCTTCATGATGAGTATCCTTCATGGTGTGTTCCATCTCAATCTTCTATAAGTGCTCAGTAAGTTGGTGGCTGATCTTTTTGTTCAAAAAAGCCAATTAAGGAACTGACCCTAAGAACAACCGCTCTGATACCACTTGATGAGTGCCCTTGATACCAACTGAGTTCCAAGTGAGGTAAACGTCTAGGGGGGGGGGGGGCGTGAATTGTAACTATTCTAAGAGCATTAGACGAGTGGGGTGGCGGCCTAAGTGTAGAAGGGAAATCAGCTGGCTGGATTTGAGCGTATAGAGTGTGATTTCCTTCTATCCACTTGGCTCCTTTGTTTTTCTACTTGTTCACCACTTTGTGTGAACGACCACCTCGTTGTTTACCACACTTGGTAATCCCGCACTCCTTCTGTATTTATGGACTTGATCACTTCATCTTCACCGTTGGCTGAGAAAATGAATCTTGACCGTAGCTTGATCTAGTTGCTTTGATCCACTTGACTGAGGCAGCCTGGTTATCTCTTGTTACGTAGTGACACAGATCAACAATCTTCAGGTCAAGTTGATTACACATTTCAATGCAAGATAAAAGATAATTTATCTTTTATTTTCCTACGCAGAAACTAGTATAAAGCTGAGTGATATTTCAATGCTACCTTACAATGAACGAACACTTGATTTTGCAAAATAAATTTATAAGAAATTTATAATGTGATAAAAATCTCTTATAAATTTACTATTTAACAATTTGTTCTTTTGTCTGCAAGTTGGTCTTTGTATAAGTGTTTTGTGCCAAGAGAAGAGAGAATTGGATTTCGGATGAGTTAACTTGAAAAACTCACTTTTCAGCTGGCTGCCAAGCATTTGAGCTGACTGCCCAAAAATAAGCTGACTGCTGATTTCTGGAGTTTTCCAGTTAGCTTAATCCTATCGTACCAGTTAACTCTTTTCGTACCTTTTCTCTTTTTGATCTTTTTCTTTTCTTTTGTTTTATGGTACGTTTAACTTCTCTTTTTAGTACTCTTTGCTTTTTTTGAGTACTTTACCACTAAATATGGAGCACATTACAATTACACAAAGTAGAACATAGTAGAATCAAAACTATTGCATTATACATCAAAATCTATGGGACCTAACAATTTCCCCCTTTTTTATGATGCCAAAAACTAGAATCTAAACAATTCAAGAAAAGCAAAACTACATTGAAGTCCTAGTGTTTGATTCTATTTTCCCCCTTTTTGGCAGCAACAAACATCTACCCCTGGTGCTGTTTCTTGGGTGATTCTCCGGGGAAGACGTTGTCTGCCTGTTCATTTCTTCGTCTCTCATATGCAACCATGATCCTGTGGAGTTTGTCCTGATAAACTCTATTGATTGTTTTCATTGAGAGTGATGTCTCAATGTCTTGTGTTCGCAGTCATATCAGGGCATACTCCTCTTCATTCTTCATGTTTGATGCATTGAGGACGAGTTGTTCGATGTAGGATGTTCTCCACTCTTTCCATCTTAAAACCAGCATTCGTTCTTCCCACAAAAATTCTTTCTCTGCTTCATAAAGAAGTTGTGCTTTGAGTTCAGCAACTGATTCTTTCTGATTTGAAGTAGGAACTGTTTGTCATGAAGTCGAGACTGATGAAAGAGTGAGTTCAAGTGAAGGTTGTTTGGATGAGGAGTTTTCCATGTCAATACCCGACCCGCTCTTATAGGTGGATATTGACATGGGGTTAGGCCCGTTTTTGCGAGCCGGGCGGGGCCCATCCACACATGATGGACATGAAATTTATAGAAAGTCCGATCCTAGTCTGGCCCGAACCCGTATTTGTGCTGGTCTAAGCCACGAGCAGCTCCAGAACTCCTTGGCTCATTTCCCCTCCTAGTGTTGCCTATTGAGGCTGTGTTTGCGGCAGCTTTAAAAAGCACTTTTGTAGCTTTTAACTTTAGAAAAGCTATTAGGAGTGTTTGTAAATGGTAACTTCTGCTTTTACTTAAGCAACTTTAGCCCAAAAGCTAGAAGCAAGTCGGAGCTGCTTTTATTTGCTTCTTGGTGTTTTCGTAATAATAATAATTCTAAAATGTTTATTGTTCCAGAAGTACCCTACCCGTCCCTTCCACTGTCGTATTCCCTCTCTGCCTTCTCTTTCTTGAAACAAAACACAAACATCTCAAGTTTCAATTTTGAAGATCCGTGTGTGAATGAAGCCATGCTCTCCAACCATGATTTTATCAATACAAATTGAGAGAAGCTTCATTTGCCATACCATGCCTCCAGAAGTATGGGCCGATTTGCTAATACTTTGAATATATATATTTATATATATGTATACACACATTACAGACTTGCAGATTCAACATACTTTGAGTGAGTTTGGGTTTTAATAGGATGCCAACGAATTTGTATAGATACATATAAGAGGAGGATTTCAAAAAAATAAAATAAAATAATAGAGCAGGCCGCTGGTCGAGAAAGAAAGAGGAGGCCGCAGGTCAAGAGAGAAAGAGAAACAGTTGGATTCAAAAGGACGTTTTTGTCTTTTAACAATATTTGGCCCACAAAAATCACTTTTTTATCAAACACTTCAACTTTTACAATTTACTCAAAATCACTTCTATTTTCAAACACTACCTACTTTTTTTCTCAATCACTTTTTCAACAATCTCTTAAAAAAAACACTTTTGAGAAGCACAAGCAAAGGCAAACATAGCCTGAAAACCAGAAAGCTTCGAACGCTTCGGAAAAAATTCCCGATAGAGCAATAACCGAATGGCAGAAGAGCACCGAGAAGAACAAGGCGGTGAAGAGACTGGCCGCCTTCAAATTCCGACGGGGCGGGTCAAGAAAATCATGAAACTCGACAAGGACATCAAGAAGGTCAGTTCAGAAGCCCTGTTTCTCATCTCCAGATCCACGGAGCTCTTTATCGAATTCCTTGCCGAGAGATCGGCGGAAGTCGCAGTACAGAAGAAGAGGAAAAGTGTAAATCTAGAGCACTTTCGGGCTGCAGTGAAAAAGCACCGGCCGACCAGTGATTTCCTCCTGGATTCTCTTCCCATGCCTTCCGAACCCACAGGCAAACCATTGAAAGGTAGCGGCAATCGGTCCAACGGGATGAAAAATTCTGCTGGGACACGAAAAATCGACGCTTTCTTTTTGAAATGCACTTAGGTTTGTGTTCTTTGAATTATTATTATTTTGCTAGAATTACAATTTTTGTTTATGATTAGGTTTGTGCCTTTTTTAGAAGGGGACTTGAATATTAACGTCCTTGTTCCAGATGGATTATTCTTAATTCTCCATACTTAGAGAAGATTGTGACAAATTAATCAATATCCATTATCAGTTAAGTTGCAGGTGCGTGTGCAGCTGTGCTATATAGCAGTAGGATTTCTGTTCTATCCAAATGGCTATTGAAATTTGGGGTTTGTGCACAGTGGAAATAAGTTTGATGAATCTCCACTTGGTAGTCTTACACTTTCACCAAGGGAATTGGTCACTCAGTAATAAGGGCCGCTATTAGCCTATTACATTTATCATCATATAGATAGTACATAGTTTAACAACTTAGTTCACCAGCTCATCTAATAACCCAAATACCCATCCAACTTGGGTAAATAGCTCAAATGACAAGAACCTTGAGGACGTTTACTTTGGTTCGGCGGTTTCGTATAGTTGATAAAGTCTGCCTTTAGGTGGGAGTGTCTGTAGCCTGTAGGTTATACAATGAGTGGCCTCTCAAATTCTGCTCTTCATATTTTCTTTCTTTTTCATGTTTGACGCCAATGCATTAACCCTTTCAGTTAAAGGTGACACCAAATATAAAAAAGTTTTTGTTATAAATGACAAGATCAGTGCTTTATGGGAACACTGATACTGTGAGAAGACAAACTCTCGAGTGAAATAAGCTGTAATGAAGCTTTCACCCAAAACATACAAAACTTCCCTGGGTGTGGAAGATGGGTGTGGAAGATCTCTATTGCTGACTTTTCCAGGCCAGCAGCAGAGATCATGCCAGAAGTGGGCATGAATCATACCTTCTCTGCACTCCTCACTTCCGACATGTCATGCTCACTTTCCTGATTATCTTCCACAGAATCATGTTTCACAATATCCTTCTCGCCAGTGGACACTTCCTGTTTCGTATGCACACTCAATGACTTCACAGACAATTACATCTAACTACACACACAATAAAATGCGTGTGCACAGACAACAACATGCAACTCTAAAAAAAATGTAACTCTAAAAAAACAACATGTATGTTCACAGACAATAACATTTTACTTCAAAGACAAAATTAATGACTTGCACAGACCTTTTTAAATCATACCTTATCTTCAGTGGGAACTTCTTGTGCGCCATGCACAACCACCCCCATCAGCGTAGATAACATGGCTTTCATCTCAACAAGTGTGGCCTCCATGCGTGTAACAGTATTCCTAAGTTGTTCAATGTCAGCCCTTACATGTGAAAGTTCTTCCATAACCTTCATTTCCAGTGAAGTTTGACATCCTCATATTCATCTCCATCATCTTCTTCGCCGTCCTTTTCTTCTTCATCTTCCTCTCCATCGTTCTCATCATCCTACAGTACAAAGTCAATTTATTACACTCGAAGGTGTAATAATGGTTCATGCATATTATTTCTAAAAGAAAAAAATTACTTCTTATCGTTTCTTGTAAAGGCTCATCGTTAAAAACTAGTTCCTTCAAAGAAGAATAGTGGAAAAACCCAACAACTTTCCAATTCAAAATGCTAGCTTGTTCAGATTTCACTTTTTGCCCACATTTTCCCGCAAGTCCGGGGATGTTCTCATACGCCCAAACCTGTATAAACAACAACAAAAAGTTAATAAAATGTCTGGCCACTGATAAATTCAGATTGTCACACAGATGATTTGCGAAAAAGACAAACCAAGTTAACACCAACCTGCAACACGTGGGGTAAGGACCAAATAGTGAACTTAGTGTTCGTGTACTCTGGATTCTTAGCTAACGCAGCTTCAAACTTCTCTGGTTGACCACACACCAATGACTTCATATTGCTCACCATAAGGTTATAAGACTCGAGTGCCCAAGGATATTTTTTAAAGTTCTCAAAGTCTTCAACCCAATCAAAATGATCGGCATTGATCTTTGTGCCGTGGTCTCTAATCAGCAACACACCATCAACCACGAAAAGGGAAGCCAACTTCACAACTGCTAACGGGTCAATCCTCTTCTTCGGATTCAATGCCTCAATTGTTTCCTTCAAGTCTTGGTACGTCACATGCTTGTTTCCTTTAAAGAATAAATCTGCCACACTTCCTTTCTGATTTCTTTTAACAAAAGTGGGTCTGGTGGTGTACGCCGGCAGGTTGGTTATTTCACAAAAATCTTTGAAAGTGAACTTGTAGATCTTCACTCTTACGGAAAACCAAAGCTCATCCACGGGTTGTTGTTGAACCAGCCGCAACAACAACATATGAACAATCTGGCCAGAAAATTGCATTTCTGGAGTTTTAGCAAAATGACCCCATGGAAGCTTCTTGAACTCCTCTCGTTGATTGATGGGTATGGAAACCAACAAGTTTGCCAAAAGGCCCAAAATATGTGCATTGATAATACTGGGCCGAGAAATGGGACTTAACGGGCACCACTAGTTCATGCTTCTTCCTACAAATAACACAAATGAAGTCATATTTGTACACTAATGACTTACAACATATTCAATTCTACACCCCAAACCACATGTGTACAGATCTTATATTTCAATCTCCCAAACATGTTCAAAATCCTACAACATGGCCTTTTAAGAACCCCAAACCCCTTCTAGGTTCATCAAATTCAATAATTTGAGTGTATACTTCGAAAATACCATATTCATTTCACAAAATTATTAATTATCAAGGAAGACAAACAACATATCACAAACTACAGACAAATCAAGTCACATGTAAATACACAAAACGACTTCCATGAAAATCAATTGTACAACCTAAACCGTCTGGCCACAGACATTATCCCTCGATCTCCCAAACAAAATAAAAATGCTACAATCGGCCCCTTAGGGTTCCCAAACCACCATTACACTGTGTTTCTTACTTCATCAAACTCAATTTTTTCAAGTGTAAACTTCGAAATACCATAATGATTTCAAAAGTAACAATAAAATTTAACAACAAACACAAACCACGCAATAGGGGGTAAAATTCAACAATACTACTCACAAATGTGTTCAAGAAGTGGATAGTACCTTTTGTTTGAAGCCTCAGCCAAAGATGACAGTGATGTACGGATCATTTCGCTGGTGGGTTCTTGAGGGTGGACGCCGGCTTTCGCAGTCACGCCAGGTGACCGGGGATGCTTCGCGACGAGGACGGTGTGTGCGAGAAGAGACGGCTTTGGACTGGGGATGGACGTGGAGAGGCGAAGAAGAAGAAAACCGTGGGGGAGATGTGCGCAGAGAACGAGAAAAAAACGGCGAAGAAGGAAGTGGGGAGGCGGGAGTTTTGGGAAGAGGTTCGCACGTGGGGGGAGAGGGGTAAAAAAAAATTAATTTTGATCTTTTATATGGTATACAAATTGTGTACACTAAGCATCTTCAAAAAATATGTTTTTACTATGATCGTGACCTTTTTATGTGGATCTCCCTTATGGGGGCATCTTAACGGTTTTGACTAAATGTCTGTGCAGGTGTGTTACCTATTTTGGCTATGTTAGTTGTTCTGAACTGTTTGGAAATAGGTAGCTCTGTGCCAACAAAATTAATCATAAACTAGACTACGTATGAAATATAAACAACGGCCTAATAAACATACTACGTATTATGTACTACGGCTACCTATTAGATCTATATACATATTTTTTCACACTTTTTATCTTATGCAGTACTCCGTAAGATTTTCTTCTTAATTTTCTATTTGGAATGACCAATAACAATAAACTAGTTATAGATTGAATTTTATATTTATGTATGTAATATAAATGTTATAGACTTATAGAATTAAACGGGAGCCTTGCGTACGGGTTAAGGTGTTGCTGTATGATCGAAAGGTCACGGATCAAGTCTTGGGGGTGGTCTTTTGTCAAAATTTGACTGGGCAAGGCTTACTCTTTATACATCTTGTGGTGGGACCTAAAATTAGTAGGCTTGAATTGAGCTTGTAAAATATTCGAGACGAGTTTAAATTAACCGAACTAGAATTGGGTTTTTCATGAGTGATCCACGAGCCGCTTGCGGATGGCTTGGCTCATTCGCTGCCAATATTCCAACACAAGACGCTATTTGACCACACACAGTCCACATACACCTTTATCTCTTGCGACTTTATTCCTATTTTTGCATGCATCTCTCAATTGAGGAAAAACGTACGTGTGGCTATCAATAGCTTTGATCTGACCTTCGATCTCCTTCAATGTGAAAAATGCAAAAATGACAGAGATAACAATATTTGAACTCTATTAAATATACATAATCTCCAGTTTTGGTCAAAGAACATCTAAATTTCTCCATTCACAACAAGAAAAATATGGCAAAAAGCCATGAGCTCATAGCTTTTCTTTGACAAATAAGTTTCTTTAAATTAAACGTAAACCTAGTGACAAGGAAAGAGGACCGGTTCATAACCCGTAAAGGTTATGAATTAGAGATATTACAAGTTTTTGCAATTTAAGGTTGTAGACTTGTAGGATGTAGCTTATTCTGTGATTTTTGTCCAGGCTGCTGAGAGCGATTATTGCTAATGTGGAGTGATAGAATGGTCTACTAGCTTGATGGTTTAAGTTTAAGATTATTAGTGCCATTTAGATGAGAAATAACTTTCAAAATAAAAAGATTATCGAAAAATGTTAGCAACACAACCAAGACCGAAAAAAGAAAAGGGAGAAATGAAAACTCAAGAAAAGGCTATAATGCACCAAACACACTCTTTACCATTTTTATGTTTTCCCTCGTCATTCCCAATAAAAGTCGCATTTAAAGAATAAAAAAGTGTGGAGCCTTAAAACTTAGCTTACAAACTATCAATTGTGCCTCTACTTGCATGTGAAGGGCAGATTTGAATATCAGTTTCATAAACTCAAAATGCCATTCTTGAATTGTGTATGGCCCCGTTTGTTTTTCAGTGAATTGCTGCCTAACCGCTGCATTTTGCAGCGTTGTGCAATTGAAAATATTCAGCGTTTTGTGCAAGTCGCTACTATCCAAAGGAGGGTATAAGTTTGGTGCATGTCTTCATTATTTATGCATACAAATACGGAATAAGTTTGATAAAAGATCCCATTGATAATGTGAACTGTGTTGACATGAAAGTCGAGTACTAAAAGTGCTTATGACTTAATAATCGAAGAATAAATTAAAAGCTTCTAAAGCATTTTTTTCGTTGGCTCTTAATGGATGTATGCATGAAAGTTTTTGTTTAAAAAAAAGTTTTTGTTTTAAAATTAAAAGCAATGACACCCATTTGGAGTACGGACTAGTGTTTACACTGTATCCCGGCACCACCACATACAAATTGCTGCCTCATGTTGAAAAATTATTCTGAACTTTAATTTTGATTCGTCAAGAAACCGAAAAAAAATCTAAATTGAATTTGTGTAATTAGCAGAAACAGGCCACTTGTCTGGATTTTGTATTTTTGGGTTTGTCGAATTGTTTCTCTAAATACTGAATTATTTGAAAACAGGAATCTAACTTTGGTTTTGTTTAGCAGACCATATATAATAAGTTATGAACTCTTTGAATGTTGGGGTTGAATAGGCTTCTCAAAGCTCTAGTTCATAGGGAACCACTCCTCCTATAATACCTTAAACTCTCACTAAAAGATATATGGAGTATTACACAAATTAATGAGTTGGATTTGCACAAAGCAATTTGGGAAAAGCTTTCATGATTGCAACATTAAAGAAAAACGGTTTAGAGGACCAATTAAAGCATGCATACAGTTTTATTCATCATCATATTGAAGTGCATAGCTATACATGCTATGCACACATTATTATTACACAGGTACTCGATGGTGCTCTTAATTATTCATACATATTTATATAGTATATGCTGGATTATTAAGAGGAAACCAGCAGTTAGTGATATGATGATCAGCAGTTGCGAGTGCACCAGCAGCGAAAATCGTCTCTGCAGCGGCCGCTTACAAGGTGTTCTCGGTTCTTGCAGTGATCGTCGCAGCTGCCGGTGGTGAAGCAGGGTCCCCTGTATGTGTTTGCCAGGTTCTCGCATGTCCCTGCCTCTGCAGTATGCACCATCACTTCTTCTGCACCCACCATATGATACATTAGTCAAGTTTGAACATTATTGATCAGAAAAATGAAGTCAAAGAGTGTTTTTTATCATCACTTTCTTCTTCTCAAATTCCAAGCACACATTTTATTATTTATCTAAAAAAATTGGAGATGAAGTAAATGTTTCCCTCATTGAATATTGTATTTTGCTTCTTCTATATGGCAAAAAATGGATAAATTTATTTATGGTGAACGCTATAGCTATTATGCATTTGATTGGTCCAAGTCATTATTTCACTTTATTTTCACCATTTATTTGTATTTATATTATTCAATTGTGAAATAGTAAATGATCTATATAGACAATGTAGGATACCTTGAGAGTACCATAAAATATACCTTTATTTTTTGAGAAAGTTCCCGAAATAGGACTAAAACAATTTAAAAATTCCAAAATAGGACTGCCATGTTTTTTATTCCCAAAATAGAAAAATACTGTCATGCTTGAGGTCTGGTACTGCCAAAAAATAGCAGTATTTAGTCCTATTTTGGGAATAAAAATATGGCAGTCCTATTTTGGAATTTTCAAACGTTTTTAGTCCTATTTCGGGTAATATTCTCTTATTTATTTAGAGTTGAGTGAATATAATACTAAATCTCCTCAACCTATTACGTAGTATTCAAATCAATATCATTAGAGCATCTCCAATGCTATAATGTGCACGGTGCACATGTGGCATGAGTGATAGCCACATAAATATTAGCAAATAAATCATCTTTCTCCTTATTTGAATGATTTTATACAATTTTGGTAAGTTTTTCCCTGCAATGTCAACAACAATGTCAACATCTAGACGGTCTCCTTGACACTGTAGAGAAAAACATACCAGAACTGTATGAAATCATTCAAATAAGGAGAGAAAGAATTTATTTACTAATATTTATGTGGCTATTTCTCATGCCACGTGTGCACCGTGCAGATTTTACCATTGGAGATGCTCTTATAGTTTTGATGAGTGTTTTGTCACTTCTGTGGATCTATGATTTCCCGCTATTGTAGCTAAGACTATTTAGATTGGATCTAAAATATCCCGTCTCTTATTGAAAGGTTGTTCTGATTCAGTGATTCGTATCCGAATCAAACGAATATATTATCAAATCGGATTGAACTAATTTTACTGGGAAAGTTCCCTATAAAATTCCAAAATAAGACTGTCATGTTTTTATTCCCAAAATAGGACTAATTAATGTCAAATTTGAAAATTCCAAAATAGGACTGCCATGTTTTTATTCCCAAAATAAGATTAATTACTGTCAAATTTGGAAAATACTGTCATGTTTGAAGTCTGGTACTGCCAAAACCTGACAGTAATTAGTCCTATTTTGGGAATAAAAACATGAAAGTTCTATTTTGGAATTTTCAAACTTTTTTAGTCCTGTTTTGGGTAATATCTCAATTTTATACTACCTCCGTTCTCTTTTAATTGCAACATTGGACTTTTTGCACTATTCACATATTCTACTTTGACTATATTTTATTAATTAATGTATTATAAATTAAATTTTAAAAAAATATAGTTAAATTCTTCTCATTCTAAATTTTCAAAATATGAATTTTTTTACTAATAAGGAATGAAAGATATTAATGGTCAAATTTGTGCGTTGGCAAACGTGAAATGTTGACTGTTGCAATTAAAAGGGAACGGAGGAAGTGTGTGTGTGTGTATTATCATAGAATATAGGTTATCCAGTGAGAACCACCCCAAAACCGCATTGAACTAAACTATTATGAACCTCTCCGAAAATCGATTATATTATACGCAGTATATCATACGGAGTACTTTGTACGAAGTACTATATAAAATATAGCTAGCTTGCCTTTAGCCCATATTATATTCACTTAGCCCAACCCAATTAATAACTATATAGAATTTTATGATAAATAATCTTACTTGTTAAAGATTAGTTATGATGACATTCTTAACTTTGGTCAACTAATGTTTCACTTTAAAAGATACTCCGTAGAATATTTAAAATTTGTTTTCGGAATATTGCTTTACAGTTTATACTTCAATTTATCATTTACATTACTTAAGAACCGAATTAATGGTATTGAAGAACCGCCGATACCGCCCCAAACCGCACCAAAAATTGGTACGGAGCGGGACCTGTGCTATGTATATGTGCATGAATGATACATGTACCTTAGTTTGTAAAAGAATGGTAATTTGGGGTGAAACAATAAGTTGTTTACGGGAACAGTCCCATGCTCCCATTTAGTTAGAAATTTGATTATTTAACTCTAGTGATGTGTATGGGTGATTTTACATAGCATGCACGAAGTATATATGCATCATATCAATGCATGGAAGAGTAGGGGTACTTAAACATTTAATAATGTATTTATATTTTTGTATAACATTAACATTTATGAGTGATAAATCAAATGACTTACGAGCAACAAAGAGAAAGACGAGGAGGAGGCACAATCCAGTTAGAGATTTCTTCTCCATATTTCAATCTTAGTTAATTACTCTGATATGATCCTTAATTACCCTTCCGTATGTACGTACGTACTTGTATTCGTGGTGGTATATATGATTTCTATGGTATTAGCTAGGCACATATATATAGTACGTAGTATAGTATAGGGAGATGATCGAGTAGCTTAACGTGTAAGGGGTAAAGACGTTTAGGTGATGGTTCGATGTTCCACTCCTTGTTTGACGTCAACACCTCCGGCTAGGCCCCAAAATATAGAGAATTGCTATAGGTACCCCAATATATACCAAGTTGAATTGAACTCCGATAGTTCACGATCATTAATGGTTTCTCAAATCTATAACCTAGAAGTAATCAGTAGGAAATCGAAATTATGACCCTTAAGTCGATCAATATATAATACTTCCCCCGTCCCAAAATGAACTTCACGTTCATTATTCATTGGTCAACTTAAATCACTCCTAATCTTTTACTTTATATATCAAATTTTTATCAAACTGAAATTTTCTTGATCATGCTTTGTAACGGTTTTAATGTAGTTTCTGAATATGTAAATTTTATTTACTAAAAATAATCCGAGTGTGAAGAGGGATCAAGAATATGCTTTATCGTCAGTCAAGCATCGTAAACCGAACGGGAAGTTGTTTCAGGGACGGAGGTAGTACGGAGTATACATTTAATTTTTGGTTCATGTGAATGTTAACCGATCGGTTTTCGGTTCGGTTTTTATCGGTTTTGGTTTGGTTCGGTTTGGAACGGGTTGGAAGAATTATTATCAAACAAAAACCATATTATTTTTCGGTTTGGTTCGGTCCGGTTTAGTTCGTTTTGGCTCGGTTTGGATTTGTTAATTTTTAATAAATATGAAGGATTTTTTTGAATTTCTTTAGTTCGGTTCGAATTCGGTTTTATTCAGTTTTTATCAGTTTCGGTTCGGTTTAATACGGTTTGGAAGAAATACTACCAAACTCAAACCAAATTGCATACGGTTCGGTTTTGGTACGGTTTGGTTAAACCAAACCGTTATGCCCACCCCTATGTTAAACGCAATATTAAGATACTTTTGTTGTTTGAATTAAAATTGTTGCTGGTTTCACAGACTACTATGCTACGGAGTATTTACTACTATAATATTTACGGACTGTTACGTATAATTCTTGTTTTTGAGTAATTTTATTCGAAAACAAGTTTTTAAATTTAAAACTAGTGAGATGATTTTTCTTTCGGACAAATATAATTGACATTATACTGAGCCTGGTTCCGGTCCTAGAGTTTTACATATGTCATACTACGTATAAGTGTATAAGTGTATAACATTATGTATAATTTCCGAATTGAGCAAAAATGTGATCGAACGGATTGATCCTCCCCTACCCCAAACTTCTTTGTTAATTTCAATTGATTTTATCCTGATCACTTTACATTAATACTATTCGTAGTTTGTGAGAATCGATTAATCGCGGATAGTTTGGCTTACCGTTTTAAATTTATTTTTCTTGACCAACCCTCTGGTTTTTGTGGTATACTACCTCCGTCCAAAATTAAACTCTATTTTGATTTTACACGCGGATTAATAAAATGAGAAATGTGTAGCCTAAATATGTGCACTAGATAGAGAAAGTGAGGATAAATGCTTTGAATCACAATTTTGTTTATCAAAAAGATAAAAATGAGTTTATATTTAGACAAACGAAAAAAGAAGAGAGTGAACATAATTTTGAGACAGGTAGGTAAAGTATCTGATTATAGTTGTCACATCAACTTTTCTTCATTTTAACATTTACTTTCTGTGATTCATATAAATTCTAAACGTATAAATTCTAATTACTACTTAATTACTACTCCGTAGTAAAAGTCCAAATGTTAGTGAAGAAAAACCAACTTTATCGTCATTCAATTCAATCGCGCGCGTAAACCATTGGTGTTGTGGATCTTTGAGATATAAGTGCACAATATATATTATAAAAGTCTAGTAAGTAATAATATAATCTTCTTCTAGTCATAATATTATACTCGTACGTAGTATATGCTAGACAAGGTAGATGGAGACCATCAAATTTGATTGAAATGAAATCCTACTTTTAGTAAGGGGTACGGTGGAGATAACCGTTTGTGAAGAAATTTAGAAAAAGTGGTAAACGAAATCAGCTAGCCAGGCTGCAGGGGCGGATCTACGTGTTAAGTAGGGTAAGCACTGGCTTCACCTCAATTATCCTTTCTAGCCTATTTGGTAATAGCATTGATTTTAAAATCCTTCTCAGGCTTCACGTCGGATGGTCGAAACTCTTCTTGGCTACAACCTTTGTTTAGTTTTTTGAAGTGCATTACCGTTAAGGCTACACATTTTTTAATACGGAGTATATTTCAAGTGCTATTCACCCCGGTTTTCAAAGGCAACAACGAACTCACTATTTTATTTATTTATTTATTTATTTTTTTTGAAAGAGAACGATTTTATTCATCAAAATAAAAAGTACAATGCAAGAACACAAATAAAGGAAAAAAAATACACAGCAGAAAAGAAAATATATAAAACTAAAACTAGACCCAAGGAAAATCTCTGGACTGTGATCTTGTCCTCATACTGTGGCGCCTTTTGTTTTGCTGAGATTTCCGGTAAAGTTTTAGTTGGGTATTTAGGTTTTCTGTTGGCAGACAGTTCTCTGGGGTGACAAACTTTGCTTTGCGGCAAATCGATCTGTTGAATTTGGAGTTCCCAATCTCTTCTTCGTTTGATAATGGAGGACGCTGGTCGCTTTCAGTCGCATGACCTAGAAAATCGTCTGAGAAGAAGGAATCATCGGAATAGTCAAAGCTATCTGAGGCATCAGAGTAAGCCTGAAGAAGTGGAATTTGTGGTTGTTTCTCAAGGGAGAGGGGTTCTTGTTTCTCGCCAAAGGCTCTCTGTACCTCATAGTTAAATATGAGTTTAGAAATGGTTATATCCTCAGTATCAGCCTTAGTGTCATGCTCCCAATGCATGTGTTCCTCCTGCTCTAAATAAGATAATCCAACAAAATTAGAAAATAATGTCAAAAAATCTTTGAGATTTGAATTTTGTGGACCCTGGGGGACTAAATTGAGCTCCCTTTTTCTTTAGCAATCTTCAAATAACTGCCTGATTTGTTGAGCACCGTAGTAACTTTGATAGACCCGAATTTTTTGCTCTGCCCAAGGAACTTATGTGAGCATGAGAGGTAGTGAATGAAGCTGAAGATCTGGGGTGCAATCGCTGTATTGAAATTAATCCTTTTAAGTGAGGATTTTTTTATTTCGAAAATGACTGTTTCATTTTTTTGGACAACAAATCTATAAAGTTTAGATTCAATTTTGATGGAGTCAAAACCTTCCTCTCCAAAGAAATACGAGTAGTAATTTTCCAAGACCTTAGGAATAATTACTTTTTCGGCCTCAATTTTATTAGCCGAGCCATGAGCTGTATTCGTCACGCCCATAGACCGACTGTCCTCCGTCAAAGTTGCTTGATTGAGTAAATTGGGGCTTGTGCCAGAGAAGGATACAACCGGGTTCGTACTTGGTGTGGGAAAGGTTCTGTTTTTGTTGGTTTTCACAACGAACTCACTATTTTTTAAAGTCATATTGTTACTCCGTATTACTTAAAGTCATATTGTTACGGAGTATTAAAGCCTAACTCCGCATTCCGTACATCATGTTTTTAGTGTATTATTGTTCTTACTCGTATTATTATTTCTTTTGGAAGGTCTTACTCGTATTATTATTGTTACTATGGAGTAATTTTACTAGGTAGATTCTATGGTACTCATAAGGTATCATACATTTGTCCACATAGATCAATGAGAATGTAGCAGTTGAGTTATTTAAATATAAATTAAAAATGATAAAGTGATGTGGTCCAATCAAATAGGTGGTAAGTATGGTACCCCATTTTTTAGAAATGTACCGGAGTTGTCACCATTTTACTATTCCCTCTCACCCAGAATTATTTACAAAGTCAAATTTATTGATTAATATAGTTTCACTTTACTTACTTATCCAACAAATCAATTTTTTATTATAGTTTAACTTGAACTTTGAGACTCTATGGAACAATGTATATTTCAAATATGTAAATTTTAATTATAAAAATGATTTAATTGTTTGCAGGGATGATATAACGTTATCATCGATCAAAAATTGAATAATATATTTCCGGTTTAAAATAATACTCCGTAATTTGAACGGACTATATAAAATAGATCAGTGTTGTATATGACCCGACCCGGCCTGTTCTCATCCATGTGTTAGTGTCCCTGCTTTAGAAAATTTTTGGGTCTGCCACTGTATATGTGCATACACTGACCTCGGATGCCTAGATCCGCCACTGCCAGGCTGTGATGCGTATAGCGATGGAAGATAAGCTTATCAATATCCTATTATTGGTATGGCCAACCTGAAATCCTCAATGTATGACTCGATCAATTGTAACAACTTTTCTTTTCATATGTCTATTTATAGGAAGAAGAAGAAGAAGATAAGATCACGTCGTTTACTCCTATTCTATGTTTGTGTTTAATTAGGTACTTCTATTTTTCAATTTTCTATTTTTAATTTTCAAATATTGTATATATGTTTTCTGCGTGGCGATGTTTGGAAATGGTAGTGATGATTCGATTAATGGCGGTGAATGATATAATATACTACGTATAGAAGTGATCAAGTAGTAGAAGTTTTCAAAGGTAAGAACAACGATCACTGACGCCATGGCGTGTTACTAGACGGAGATGATTATTAGTGGCGATTAAGCAGGGGCGTAGCCAAGACACTGGGCTAGACTGGGCCGGTACAAAGAATATTATTGGAAAAAAAATTACACGAAATTTTTTACACTAAAAATATTGACATTTTTCAGATTTGGGGTGGGCCAGGGCCTAGCCTGGGCACCCCTAGCTCCGCCCATGCGATTAAGTGATATAATTGTTATAAAATGGAAGGAAATACGCAGAAGATCAGGGAGAAAAAGTATAGTATGAACACTTAGTGATAAAGATATTATTAATGCATATGGTTCTTCATTATCTGCATATGGCCTTTTTTTCTTGGCTGCTCATTTTGATGGTGTGATAGAGAGTGATTATGGTGTGTTGTAATGGTGTTTTTACAAAGAAGGAGAATACTTCTATTTATAGGGGAAAATGTAATCATGTCTAGATCAGAGACTAATTGTGAGTCATACAATTACCATCTAGAAATCATAATTATGATTTCTCATTTATAATACTATGAAAATAATACTCCAGAATAATTAGAAGATGACCATTAAGGGGGGGTGTTGAAATATATTGAATAGTCATCTTCCAATTATGTGATATATAATTGATTCATTAATTGTTACATTATTGAATTAAAATATGGAAAAAAAATCACAAATGGAATTATAATGTTTTAAATTCCTTGAATAGAATTATCTATGTGCGTTTGGATAATCATACTCTTGTCCATGCCCCTGCCATCTTCCCTAGCCTTGCTGCCACAGTGCCGTTTGCAGCTGGCCGGCCGTCGGAATCTGGCGAAAATTTCGATATCTAATGTTTGACTACTTTTACGCTGCCGAGACTCATCGGAGCTCCGCCACCCCCAGATTGACCCGGTTGCCCAAGAGAATTAGAAGGGCAAATAATTGACTAGATTAGGATATTATTAGGGATAGAAAACTAATGTTTAGTCAATGAGTCATATTTGTGAAAATTTTAGGTTTTAGTCATATTTGTGCGATTATGTTTTTTTAATGAAAAAGGCTTAAATAGATTTATCAAAAACACGCAGAACATCCACCAGACAAACACTCCCAGTTTGGTTAAATGTACAACCCTAGGATTAGACATATAATTATTAGTGCAACATAGCACACCAATTCACTAACCATTTGTTCGGGCAACTTAAAGCTTATAAAGACCAAAATGGAAGGATTGCCCTCAAAACATCACTCGAGTTCATAATGAAATTAGAGCACATCCTAATGTCTTGACTAATGAAATAAAAAACAAAACCATAGAAAACTGACCAAGATTGAGAATAAAATTCGAAACGGATTGAAATAAATAAAGTTGCCAATTTACGTAGCAAGACTTCAATCAAAGCAGACCCCCGTGAAGGATAATGCCTCCCCGAGAAACTTCAACCACCGTGAAACACCAGAGGCATCCAAGTGAAAACGACACGCCGAACTCGGAAATCCTAATGTGAGGCTACCAGGCCCCAATTTTTTTTCTTACGATATAGTAGGTTCATATTAATTATTTGTGCAATTATATTTACATTAAACTCTAGATTTTTGAAAGTTCTCTCTCTAGGGTTATCGGCCGATAACCCTTAGTTAGTTTTGTCCGCCTTCGATCATATCAAAGGGCGAGTTTTATTGGTTGATTAGGGTGGTGTTGTCTGGAGGTTAGGGCGGTGCTGTTTGGAGGGTTCGGATTGGTGGAGAGGGTGGTGGTTTTGGTTTTATAGCCAGGCTATTCGGGGAGGTACGAAGACTTCAGATTGCCGATTGATAGCAGTAGTGTAGGTTCTATCATTCCAAATTCAACGTGTTTACCGTGTTGTTCCTAAGTTGACCTCGTTGACCATCTAGCTCCGAGAATTAACCTGCATAATAATCACTAAAAAACAACTAAAAATACATTAGTGGCTCGAGACGCGTCAGACGCTGTCCTAAGGAATTATTTCCGGCGTACGGAAATTTCCCCCAAGATATAACGAGCCCTTCGGTTGTAAAACCGGTATCAGAACTAACGAGAAGAAAATTAATATATATGAACCCAGTAATAATTTGAACAAAACATAATTATATTGTAATATATCTCTTAGATGAATGAATGAATGATTGTTATATGTTCGCATAACATAAACCATAGGAAGCCGGTGTGCAATGCTACCAAGCATACTTTCTTAACCACTTAGCTATCTCATATCCCAAACAAGAAAACCACGTAATATATACTCCAAGCAAAAGTAATGTTCCTACAAGCTCATAATTATCAAATTAATAATAGGGACTATTTGTGTTCCAAGTCTCCAACGTTGCATTCTTACAGAATTTGATTAGTGTTAGTAAACAATCTCCTAAAAACGTTTATGCATTAATATGCATTTATAACAATTAGTAGAGCAATCAATCATGATAATAAAGTATCATAATAAACTTATATAATAATAAATAGTTATAGGCATTTCCAATTATGTGAATCAACTAAAATCATAATCATTACTTACGTATTAGATGAGGAGTAAGCTAGTTTTTTAATATTGTTTAAGTTTTAATAAATTTTCTTTTTAAAAGAAATAAACATTATTCGTTTGAAATACTCCAAAATTTCCAACAATCCCCCACATATTTCAAATGAATATTCTATTTATTGAAAATAATAATTCCTTACTGGGTTTCATATATGGGGTGAGGTTTTTTCAATCTGGTGTCCGTAGACTTGAACCAGACCTAGACGCCTAAGTCTTTAAATACCGAGTTTATTGGTGAAACGTGTAGTTTCTATGAACCAATAATCTACTTTGGTAAGTCAGTGTCTTAGGGGATCATTTTTCACCCCCACCTTTCTCGTCGTTAACGCCGTTGTGCGCCTCTAGGCCGTGCGCGTGCTTGGTTTTCTTGAGTGCTCTAGAAACGTTGTCAATGTTTCATGAAGGCGGCCCCACCTCACACTCATATAGGTGACCTCATCAAGTGTGTCCTGCACTTAACACACCACCCATAAGGGATATGACAATCATTAAGAGCTTTAGCTCAACCTCACAAACAAATGCAGTCTAGCCTTCCACACCATAGAAATGGACATTTTACCAGGCTAGCAAAACAAATAGAAGACTTGTTATTACCCATTTGAACTTGCTTCATGGGATCTCCAATCACACAAGTTGGGTTCCCATCCCTATTTGTTGTCAAAATGACATTAGTCCATTTCCCTCGATGTTTAAATTTATCATTTAACGTCCTAGGGATTCCATCAAAAGGAGTAGCTAATTCCTTTTAACTTCACAAAATTAATGGAATAATTCCATTCTCAAACATCATTGCACCACTTTTTAAGGGTGAATGGATATCCACTATTTTATCTCATGTGAGTCGACTCAGATGACGTCGTTGTATCCCGGCAATACAACAGATAACTCTCAACAAAATATAACATCGATGTGACACTTTGTACATCGGATAATTTTACTAATATGTTATATCCTAACGGATAATTCTCAATAAGATATATATCATCATTGTATCATTATAGTACAATGGATAAATCTCATATAACATCATTGTACCGCTCTAGTACAATGGATATTTCTCAAGAAAACATATCACCATTGGATCAATATATTACAACGAATAATCTCAATCAAATATACCATAATTAATGGTACCCCTCAAGTATCTCAAGATCTTTTTAAGGTATCTCAATTATCCCATTTGGATTTCATACATTGACTCAATCTTCCGACATTTTAAATAATGACGGGTCTTAGACATTTCGTTAATTGTAACAAACTCACATTTTTAAATGTGCGTTTTAAGCCTCAAAATCACATCTTTGTGTTTTATTTTTAATTTTATTTTATTGAAGTCATAAGAGATATTCACTTTATTAACACTGCAATGTAAAATACCACCATTCTTCCTTATGGTTTTAATACTCAAAATTACATTTATTGACTTCTCATGTATCAGCTCAATATAGCTACTGCAATAAGCATTTGAAAAATTCGAACAATATATAAACAAATAATCACACATGCACCGTTTAGTATAATCACACATGCACCATTTAATAATCACACATGTACATTCTCCAAAAATTGATCACATTAATATCAACAAAATTATATTTAAAATATTGCACACTAGCACACTATCTTCAATTTAAGAAAATCATATATATGCTCAACTATTTCACCATATGAATAAACAACCAAAATTGTACTCCGTATAAGTTATTTATTAACTCAAGGTGGCTAATAAGCCTAACAACAAAATTAACAATGTACAAATTGATGATTCACGTCAAATTCAATTTTTAGCACATACACATTTCAAACAATATGACTTTCCCCTTCCCAAAAGCATTTCTTGAGCACACTATAATTTGAAATGATAAAAGTATATAATTCACATATTTTCAGCATGTAAAAAACAACAAAGAAATATCTTTGTAACATGCAATAGACTTTAACTAAGCACCCCCACAATTCACAGAGAGATAATTTCATTTTTATTTGAGATAAAACCATCACAACCTTTATTTGCATGTAATATACGCTCGGTTTTTAAAGAACCACACCAAAAGCACTACATGCAACGAATATGTGTTCATCACAACAAAATAATTAATATTTCGTATAATTTAAGGACTATAAAGATTTTATGAGAGGAGTTACCAAAGGTTAAAAACGTTCTCAACATTAAAGGGAAGTTAATTAATAGTAATAAGTTTAAAGTTGCACACCAACGTGAGAATTACCCTGAGTTGCTCAAATATTTTTAAAAAACAACTAAAGGGTAGCCTTATATTAACAAGTTAAAATTGAAATGACATGGATGAACATGTCGAGCAAAATACATGTTTTTTTAACAAGTAAAAATTCTGGACGTTTCATTTGAATTTTATAGTGCAAGACTTTCTCATTTGTCAAACATAAATAAATAAATACCAACATGAGATAAAGTCATATACAGTTCCAGCCTAAAAGTGGAATCACTCCAGCTTTATCCAATTGAGAAATGAAAACAATCAAATCAGTCTGAATCTCAATCAAGTGAAATACGTCATTCAAATATAAAAACTTTATATGATGTGAGTTCGATTGCAATTCCTTTTTTTTCGTCATCTCCTATAAGACTATAGGAGGATAAACCCTTTTGTATTCACGAATGAATTTGGTAGCCTCAAAATCTATCATATATTCATTCACACATCACTCGTCAATTTGAAGAATTAACCGCACCAATTATATCATCACCGCCAACAAAGTTTACACTTTATTTGGTGGATGTTTTCCTCAAAACTTTCATTATCTAAAAAATCACTTTTTAACAAAGGCTATAAAAAACATACCATAATTTTGACCATCGTTAGGAGCTAGAAATGTAGTCATACTTTTGGTGTCACTAGTCATAGGAGGTGTATCCGCCACGTTGACTGTTCTGTAGGTGTAATTTTTATTCGCCGTTAATTCCTTAGATTGTAGGTTCTATCATTCCAAATTCAACGTGTTTACCGTGTTGTTCCTAAGTTGACCTCGTTGACCATCTAGCTCCGAGAATTAACCTGCATAATAATCACTAAAAAACAACTAAAAATACATTAGTGGCTCGAGACGCGTCAGACGCTGTCCTAAGGAATTATTTCCGGCGTACGGAAATTTCCCCCAAGATATAACGAGCCCTTCGGTTGTAAAACCGGTATCAGAACTAACGAGAAGAAAATTAATATATATGAACCCAGTAATAATTTGAACAAAACATAATTATATTGTAATATATCTCTTAGATGAATGAATGAATGATTGTTATATGTTCGCATAACATAAACCATAGGAAGCCGGTGTGCAATGCTACCAAGCATACTTTCTTAACCACTTAGCTATCTCATATCCCAAACAAGAAAACCACGTAATATATACTCCAAGCAAAAGTAATGTTCCTACAAGCTCATAATTATCAAATTAATAATAGGGACTATTTGTGTTCCAAGTCTCCAACGTTGCATTCTTACAGAATTTGATTAGTGTTAGTAAACAATCTCCTAAAAACGTTTATGCATTAATATGCATTTATAACAATTAGTAGAGCAATCAATCATGATAATAAAGTATCATAATAAACTTATATAATAATAAATAGTTATAGGCATTTCCAATTATGTGAATCAACTAAAATCATAATCATTACTTACGTATTAGATGAGGAGTAAGCTAGTTTTTTAATATTGTTTAAGTTTTAATAAATTTTCTTTTTAAAAGAAATAAACATTATTCGTTTGAAATACTCCAAAATTTCCAACAAGTAGCAGGGTCTATGGCGGAGGTTTTATAAAAGGCTTATGGAAAGTGTTGTTGATCGTTACAAGCAGATGGCAATAGGTGACGACGAAGAGGAGCTGAATCTCGATGAAGGGGAGATTGAAGGTAGTCCGGTGGAGGAGGCGGCGATCGGTTTCCCAGTGATCGGCCAGGTGTTGACTGACCGCAAGGTCAAGTTCCCAGATCTCAAAGAGACAATGCTTACGCTTTGGAGGCCGGGGAAAGATATGTCGGTGAAAGAAATCGGTGAAAAAAGTTACTTGTTTTCGTTTAATCATTGTTTTGATATGAAGCGTGTGCTTGATGGAGGTCCTTGGCAGTTTGAACGTAGTCTGGTAATGTTAAAAGAAGTAATGCCTGATGATATCCCACATAAAATTATATTAAATGAGGCTGGGTTTTGGGTCCATATTCATAATGTTCCCTATAGTCTTGTTAATCCGGGTATTTCCAGGCGTGTAGGAAATTTCATAGGGGAATTTGTTAAATATGATGATAACCAGAAGAAGGATAGATTAGAGCCATATATGAGGGTTAGAATTCTTATTAAGATGGATAAATCGCTGAAGAAGGGGACACATCTGAAAAAAGGTGGTAAAAGTTTTTGGATAGATTTTAAATATGAAAGATTACCCAACTTTTGCTTTATCTGTGGTTTGATTGGACATTCAGATAATTTTTGTCCCTTAAATTATGAAGAAGGCTTAGTCTTAGAAAAAAGATTTGGATCCTAACTTAGAGCAGGAAGCGGGGTGAAGACAAGCCCGACAGGAGGCCATAATTGACTTTTGGAGGGTTCATCGAGCTCTGCCAGAATGGGTGGCGGTTCAGGGGCATCCAAGTCAGATGGAAAGATTGTAGAAAAGGAGAAAGTGTCAATGACTGAATCAGCCCAAAGTTATACACAAGGAGGGGAGGAGCCAAAAGAAGAGGTTTCTAAGAGGAGGAAGATCTGGGAAACTCAGATAGAGAAGGAGCAAGTGGAGGACACCATGGCTATGGATGGGGCAAAAACGGGGAGGATGAGGACTCCATAAGCCCGCCGAAGATGTTGGTTGAAGGTTGGAGGCCGCAAGTCAGAGGGATGGTTCGAGTGTTCTTGCTGCGACAAGTGTGTTTTTTATTTTGTTTTGTTTGCTACTTCTGATGGACAGTCTACCCGGGGGGTATCTTATCCGAAGGGTTATTGCGGAAATAACTAGAGAGGAGTCAGAGCAAATAGGAGGAGAGAGAGTCGATTTTATTAAATGAACTCAGCGTGGTTTATAAGGAGAATAAGGGCTGCTATTTATAGCAGCAATAAATGCGATGAGAGGACACGTGTCAGTAATCCAACGGCCGAAGGGTCACATCAGCCTAGTGGCACCGGCAGTGGTACGTCAACCGCATTGAATGCGGTTGGCGGATGTGACGTGGCATTAAATGCGGTGGTTGGCTGTCTCTAAAAGGAATCTTTGATGATTGAGCCTGTTCAGCCGAAGGCTCCTTGTGTAGCCGAGGGCTCTTTGTGCAGCCGAGGGCTCCCTGGTGTGGCCGAAGGCTTGGTTCAGCCGAAGGCTTCCCCTGGTGCCGAGGGCATGGGAATGCCGAAGGCTCATGTCTTCGCCCGTTTTCTCCCAGCAGCTTCTTATGCCAGAGAAGGCTGTCCTGTGAGTTTCGGAGCCTTCGGCCAAGGAGGCCGAAGGCACCCCAGTGTGTATTCTGGGCTACTTTGAAGCTTGGGCCGCTGTATTTGGGCCTGAGATGTCCTCTGGGCTCAATGGACTTGTGTAGGAGAAGTAGGAGTCTATGGGCCGGGGGTTCCTGGGCCATATACTCCATCAGGAGTCCCTCACTCCTTTTGCCGAAAGGTACTTGAGGGAAAAGGAGTAGATGTGTTGATTCTTGGAGGCTTCATCATCTCGCTGGGTGCCTTTGCTGGGGAACTTGTTTTCTGCTGATTGCCGAAGGCTTCCCCCAGTCCCTCACATGTCGAGGGTTTTCTGAGGGAAGGTATTCATAACCTTCGCATGTTCGCTGGGGGCTCCCCTCAGTCCCTCACATGTCGAGGGTTTTCTGGGGAAAGCATAAATGTATCGTGTTGTGATGAGGGCTGCTTCATTTCCGCAAGTGACTTGTGGAAGCTTTTGATATTCTGTCTCCGCCGAAGGGTGTGATTCCCGAGGGGTGTGTCCTAGTCCCTCACTCCTTTTGCCGAAAGGTACTTGAGGGAAAAGGAGTTATGATGAGTTGACGAGCCCCCGAGGGGTGGTAACATTGATAGGCCGAAGGCTTATGTTGCTACTGGCTCGAAGGCGTTTTGGTGAAATTCACTGGTAGAAGGGTGTGGTGAGCGATAGCCGGAGGCTACCATTTGAGGGCACCCTAGTGTTTGGGGAATATAGCCGTTGTAATAGAGCCGTTGGTAGTGGGTTCCACGTGGCGCATTGTCGTTGGCATATGGGGGGCGGGTGCCATCCATTGGTTGAACCGGCGGCCTGTAATGATGGGCTTTTCAAATCGAGGCCCGTTTCTCGAGGCTGAAAACCTATATATACCCCAAGGCCTGAGCCATTCCCCCTGTGCGATTTTTTGTGATAGCGAAGCTCTGCCAAAAATTCTAGAGAGAGAAACCCTTGCCCTCGATCAAACTCCGATTCATAAGGTTAGTTCTTCATCTGTTCTTCGTGCACTTAGCACTTCTTGCTGTTCTTCCCTTTGATCGATTGTTAGTGGCCTTAGTAGCCTTACATCAAATACTTAGGTAGCCTTCTTCCCTAGGACGCCTTATCCTTAGAAAAAATGTCCTCGCAAAGTGACTCCCAAGATATCTCGAGGGAGCCATCGGCCCAGCAAGAAAGTCTATCGGGTGCAGAGTCGTCTAGCGAGCAGTCCTCGGCGAACAACGATTCAGCTGTCGCTGAAGAGGTCCAAGATAGCCTTCGCACTGAGCTGGAGGCGGAGGAGTTCGAGCAGGTGATCGAGGACGAAGAAATGGCCCTCGCGCTGCAGGTAGCGGAAGAAGAGGAGGAGAAGGAGAGGCAAGAAGTCACTATTGCTGTCCTCCCACTTCGCGGTTCCGGCGAAGCGAGCACCTCCCGGCCATTGGACCCGGAACCCCTTAGCGTTGCCGTGGGGAAGAAGAGGAGGAAGACGAAGGCTACTCAGAAGAACAAGCAAATCGCAGTGGATTGTGGGAAGCCCGTGGGGATACCCGAGGGGCATTCATGGCTGAATACTGCCGCCCTTGCGCTGAAATCGAGGGCTGACCGGGCAGAGTGTTATGTCACTCAGCTGCATGTGGGCCCTTCGGCCACTGTCATCGAACCGGGACCCAACGACCTCTTGTCCCAAGCTCCCGAAGGGTGTTTCGCGGTCCATGTGCTGTCAGTTGCCATGGGCCTCCGGTTTCCGTTGCATCCCTTCCTCCTCGAGTACCTGCGGTATGTGGGTTTAGCCCCCTGCCAGCTCACCCCAAACAGCCACTCCTATATCACCGGCTTCCTGCAACTTTGCCGCTCCCGGGGGGTAACCGCAACCCTCGACCTGTTTTTTCAAAGCTTCAACCTGTGCCGGGGGGGGCACACTAATTCCGAAGGGTTTGCAAACCTGCAGCAGCTAGCCCCCTGGAGGCTCTTTGATGACGTGCCCTCGTCCCACAAGGGATGGAGAGACCGTTTCTGCTACATCAAGATGGCGGAGAACCCATTTCCAAGGGCACTGCGCAACCATTTCCGGAGGCACCCGAAGGTGGGTAGCGCCGCCCTCCAGAAGGAGGGAAAGAAGATATGTGCTTTGCTGGAGGGGGCCACGAAGCATGTTTCGGTGAAGGACTCGACCCTCCCGGAGGACCTGCTTGCATTGGGCTTCCGGCGATATCGCTTTCTGGGGGAAAAGGACGAAAAGTACCCCGTTCTTGAAAAAGCCTCCAGTAGCATAGGAGGTAGTTTTCCGAAGGTTCCGCTTTGTTGTACTTGGGAATTTTGTCTTTGCCTTTATACATTCTAACTCTTTCTCGTCATTGTTATGCAGGTGATATCATGGACGTGCAAGCCTTCGCGCGGTTGTCAAAGAAGCTGGCCAAGGTGCCAAAAAAGAAGAAGGAGGAGGGGATCTCGAACCAACCCCTCGTCGACGAGGTTCTCAAGAAGGCTGGGGCCTCCCACATTCCGGAAGCCAAGGAGCCTTCTAAGGAGATTGCTGCTATCGGTGCCGGTGCTGGTGCCGGGGGCTCCCAAGCTGGGGAGCTTAAGAGGAAGAATGCCGGGAAGGGCTCCAAGCCTCCGGTGACCAAGAAGTTGAGGGGGGCCGATGAAGGTAGGGGTGCCCCCCTGGTGATCCTTGAAGAGCCCTCCTCCTCTCATCTGGTGGATCTCGCCGAGGGGGCCTGGCCGCAAGAGACGGTGCAGTTCTCCTTGAAGAAGGGGACTGCCATCGTGCATGGCACCCTCGATCCGAGGGAATACCTGAAGGGTGCCACTCCCCCTTTGGATCGCTCGACCCTCGGCAAATTCGAGGATGATGCCCTCGAGCGGAAGGCACTTGAGGCTTCGGTTACGGTAAGTCCTTTTCCCTTGTTAAGCCCATACTTTGCTTTCGCCTGTGCCCTATTCGCATGTTTTGACTTTGAGTGTTTTTGTTTTTTTTTTCCTTTGTTTTTGCTTGCAGGCTAGCCTGGCCTTCGGGGAATATGTTCGAAGGATGGAACAACTCCGCCTCCGGAAAGCGGAAGACGATGAGGCCCTTAGGCGGCTTGTCGCAAAGAATACCGAGGCCGTCAGGAAAATGGCCGAGCTGGAGGAGGCCTTGAGGTAGGCGGGGAACAAGCTGGAGGTCGTTAAGGCGGAGGCTCGCGCTGAAGGGAGAGCTGAAGCCGAGGAGGCAGCTGCCGAGGCTGCCAAACTAGCGGCCGAGGAAGCCGAGAGGGCTAAGTCTGAGGCCGTTTCTAAGGCCAAGGAGCATGCAGTTGCCTCATTCCTCACCGAGGGGTGGAAAACCGAGGAGCACAAAGAATGGGTGGCCTCGGTCGTTAAGCAAGGTGTTGATGCCTGGGTGAAAGGCCCCGGATCTGAATGGATGGCCCTGAAGGGCAAAGATTACTTTGACGGGGGCGAATTTTTCACTCAGCGTCTCATCTACCAGAAGCTGGCGGAACACTTCAAAATCCCCAAGGAAGAATTTGACCCCTCAGCCTATGGGCTCCCCCCTCGGCAGCCTGATGTGAGGGTCCCCCTTCCAGAGGGTGAAGAGAGGGTCCAACTCGTAGACTCTGAGCTGATGAGGGAGTATCACTTGGCTGATGATGAAGAGGAGACCGAGGATGATGCTACCTCGAAGGCCAAGGAAGACGTAGCTGAGGGGGCCCAAGCTTGATGTGGCTTTGGAGTTTTAAATTGTAATAGCTCATAGGTTTCGGCCAATTGTAAACAAACATCCTTTGTAAATATTCCCTTGCTTTCGAATGAATGTGATATGCCTCCGGGTTTCTTCAATGAGTGATTGCCATTGTCTTCTAACATAAGCTTCCGTTTTTTGATGAATGTATGCCCTCGTTTTTTTTGTATTTGCGCATGAATGGATGTTTGTTTTCCTCTCTTGAATGAATGTCTGCTTTTTCGGAGGTCACAAGTTTGTGGACTTAGAAAATTTTTTCTAAGTAATAACCTTCACAACAAGCCTTTGGTTGTAGCACGGGTTCGCCGGAGGCTTGTATTTGTGGGCTTAGAAAATTTTTCTAAGTGAGAACCTTGTCATGAGCCCTCGGCCGTAGCGTAGGACCATTGGGGGGCTTGAAGCTGTGGACTTAGAAAATTTTCTAAGAAAAAACTTTGTCATGAGCCCTAGGCCTTTAAAAGTGGGACCATCGGGGGGCTTGAAGCTGAGCAAGAACTTAGATCATGTCCTCGGTGGCTAGGCCCTCGGTAGTGGCGAGCCTCCGACCGTGGTGTAGCATTAGGTTATTGCCAAGTAGATTAGGGGGCCATCGGCTGTACGAAGGTTGGTGAAGATAGTATCCCGGTTTGCCCCCGAAGGGCTCCCCCGTCGTGGACTTAGTCAAATTTCCACAATATTCCAATAGTAGTTGTAGTGAACCTTCCGGCATGAGAACTGCTCTGAGCCCCCGGTACATATGATTGCCGAAGGGTTCGAGACTATGGACTTAGTGAAATTCTGAGATGTGTTTCCAACAGATCTTGTGAGTAGCCCCCCGGTTCGATGAGTGTTTCCCTAAGGATACCAATACGTGGACTTAGAATTTTTCTCATCCTTGAATGAGCCTGGTGACATTCTGCCTTCGGCCTCCGGTTTGTGCACATATAGACTTAGTGAGGTTCTGCTAGTGAGCCTCTTTTTTGGGCCTCCGGTGGAATTCTTGTACTCCGAGGCTTCATGTAGTGAAGCTTTCGGCTATGTAGCCAGATGACTCGATGTTGAGAGATTTTCTTGTGCATTTGTAGCAGCCTTCGGCAATGTATATCCGAAGTGTTGAGCCTCCGGGGAGAATAGTATCCGGGGAGTTCCTTCACCCCTACACATCTTTTTTTTTTTTTTTTTTTTTTTTTGATGGTGTAGGAGAGGCATCTAGAAACTTGGTTTCTAGGAAAGGCTTGGCCTATATGGGAGGCAACGGAACAAACCGTTGGCTCCCCCTTCGGGAATGACCTTCCGATATCCCGAAGGGTTTGAGGGTCGTTTCCTCGGCCCGAGACATCGTCTGTTGCCTGCTTCCCCTTGGGAGATAGCACGGAAAGCGCCTCGGTTTTGAAAGTCGTCCCCTCAGCCCGAGACATGGTCTGTTGCCTGCTTCCCCTTGGGGGATAGCGCGGGGAGCGTTTCGTTTGTGGAAGTCGAATCCTGGGCCCGGGACATGGTCCGTTGCCTGCCTCCCCTTGGGGGATGGCGCGGAAAGCGTTCCTGGGAAGGGTTTTATTTGTGTGTGGGACACAAATAGCCGGGGGCACTTGGTACCAGCCGGAGCCGAGGGGTATTGCACCCCCCGTTTTTTTTTTTTTTTTTTTTTTTTTTTTTTTTTTTAGGAGAGTATGTAAAAGTTTGAGAAAACACTTGGTGTTTTCAAAGAGTGATGGGGGTGACCCCTACACTTGGTACTTGGTACCTAAATTGTTGTTCCCCCTCATGAGAGGGAGAGGCCTTGGGCCTATTTTGGTGAAGCGATGAGGGCTTGGCCACTCATTTATAGGAGAGAAGGGGGCCTTGGGCCGCTTGTACAGTATGTAGGTGACGAAGGCTTGGCCTTTTGATTATTCTTCAAAAACAGATGGGGCCTTGGGCCATTGATATTTACACTTGCTGAGTATGAGGGCTTGGCCGTTCACGTTTTATTGATAGAATTTGACAAGGTGGTGCACATTCCAATGTCTAGGGACCTCTGTCCCATTGGGGCGTTTAAGCTTGTATGTCCCTGGTTTAATGATGGCTGAGATGATGTAGGGGCCTTCAAACTTGGGAGCCATTTTTCCTCCTTCGGTGGGTAGGCTGGCCTCCCTTCGTCGGAGGACGTAGTCACCCACCTGAAATTCCCGGGAGCGGACCTTGGCGTCGATGTAGCCTTTGACTTGTCTCCTATAGTTTTCGGCCCTGAGGAAGGCTTGCTCTCGGCGTTCCGAGATGAGATGAAGGTCGAGGGACATGTTGGTGTCGTTGACCTCAGGCTCATATTGTTCCACCCTTCGGGTAGGAAGGGTCACTTCAGTTGGAGCCTTAGCCTCAAAGCCATAGCATAGGGAGAAGGGTGTTTCGCCCGTCGCCCGCCGAGGGGTGGTGCGGTAGGCCCATAAGATGTTGTGAAGCTCTTCTACCCAGCCTCCCCCTTCGGCTTCTAGCTTCTTCTTCAACCCTTCAAGGAGAGTGCGGTTGGCATTTTCTACTTGTCCGTTGCCCTGAGGGTAGGCAACGGAAGAGAATGTGTGCTTGATGCCCCAAGCCTCAAGGAGGGCACAGAAGGGGGCCGCCTCGAACTGAGCTCCGTTGTCGGAGATGATTTGTTGGGGGACGCCAAACCTTGTGAGGATATTTTTGAGAACAAAGTGGCGGCACCGGGCCTCAGTGATGCTGGCGAGGGGTTCGGCCTCCACCCATTTGGTGAAGTAGTCAATGGCAACGATGATGTACCTGTTGTTGGAGGTACCCCTCGGCAGAGGGCCTACTAGGTCAATTCCCCATCTAGAGAAGGGTATAGCGGTGCTGATGGGGGCATAGTTGACTGCTGGCCTGCCGGGGGCCTTCTGAAAGTGTTGGCAAGCGGTGCATCTTCGGGCTAGATCAGCACAATCTCTAGCCATCGTGGGCCAGAAGTAGCCCTGAACTATGAGCCTTCGGGACATGGAGAAGGGTCCCTGGTGAGCTGAGCAAGTGCCACTGTGCACTTCCTCCATGGCGACTTCGGCCTCATCTTGGTGAAGGCACCGAAGGAGGGTGCCGTTGTAAGATCTTTTGTAAAGCCTTCCATTCTCGAGGGTATAGCTGGGAGCCCTCAGCTTAGCTAACTTGGAGCGGGCTTCGTCTTGGGGCAGTTGCCCTGTGGTGATGAAGGCGATGATGTCAGAGATCCAATCCTCCGGCCTCAGGTTAATGTTCATGACGGGGCTCGCGTGGATGCTTGAGAGGCTGAGTTCCTCAATTCTTGCAATTTTGGAGAGGTGTTCGGGGGATTCATCCGAGAGCTTTGATAGAATATCGGCCTCGGAGTTTTGAGCCCTCGGTATTTGAGTGAGGGAATGCGCCTCAAATACCTTGAGCAACTCCTTAGCCGCTTCTTTGTATTGTTTCATCCTCCCTTCCTTGGCTTCGTATTCCCCGGAAATTTGACCCACGACAAGTTTCGAGTCACACTTAACGTGGACCATCGTGGCCTTCAGATTTGCTGCCAGCCGAAGGCCACAGAGGAGGGCTTCGTACTCGGCCTCGTTGTTGGAGACTTTGAAGGAGAAGCGGATGGCGTAATAGGCGCGGAAGCCTTCGGGTGTGATCAAGACTACTCCCCCTCCGCACGCTTTGGCGGCCGAGGAGCCATCGGTGTAGAGGGTCCACCACTCATCGAGGGGTGCCGAGGGCTCCTCGTCAGTTGCTGATCTTGCGGTGCATTCCGTCACGAAGTCCGCCAGGGCTTGGCCCTTAATGGCAGGCCTCGGACGGATGTCTATGTTGTATTGGCTGAGGAAGATGGCCCACTTTACCATCCGGGAGGAGCTAGTGGGACTTCTCATGAGGGCGCCGAGGGGTTGGTGAGTGAGCACTTGGACCGGATGAGCTTGAAAGTAGTGGCCAAGCTTCTTGACGGTCCAAACGATGGCTAGCACCGTCTTCTCGACGGGAGAATACCTGAGTTCGGCCTCCCGGAGGGTTTTGCTGACGTAGAAGATGGCATGTTGGATGCCGTCTTCTTCTCGGACTAGTACTGAGCTGATAGCCGCAGGGCTAACACCGAGATATAAGTATAAAGTCTCCCCCACCTTTGGTTTGGAGAGCACTGGGGGAGAGGAGAGGTACTTTTTAAGTTCGTCGAAGGCCTCTTGACACTCAGATGTCCATTGAAAACCCGCCGTCTTCCTCATGATTTGGAAGAAGGGGAGGGCCCTCTCGGCTGACTTAGAGAGGAATCGGTTGAGGGCCGCCAGGCGACCCGTCAGCCGTTGAACTTCTTTGACGTTGCGTGGAGACTCCATGTTGATGATGGCCTGAATCTTCTCGGGGTTGGCCTCAATACCCCTCCGGCTGACCATGTAGCCCAAGAACTTTCCTCCCTGCACGCCGAAGGTGCATTTCTTTGGATTTAGCCGGAGGTTGGATTTTTGCATGATGGCAAAAATCTCCCGGAGGTCGTCGGCGTGAGTGTTTGCCTTCTTACTTTTGACGATCATATCGTCAACGTAAGCCTCCATGGTGCGTCCTAGGACAGCTTGAAAGACCCTGGCCACCATTCGGGTGTAGGTGGCGCCCGAATTCTTGAGGCCGAAGGCCATCACAAGATAACAGAAGATGCCTTCGGGTGTCATGAAGGCAGTTTTTTCAGCGTCTTCCTCATGCATGTAGATTTGGTGATATCCGCGGAATGCGTCGAGGAATGACATGATCTCGCATCCCGCGGTCTCATCCACTAGTTGATCAATGTTTGGCAGAGGGAAGGGATCCATAGGGCATGCCTTATTCAGATCCGTGTAATCCACGCACATGCGGAAAGTAGGAGGCTTTTGTGCGAGGACTACGTTTGCCAACCAAGAAGGGTATTTCACCTCCTTGATGTGTTTGATGGAGAGGAGCATGGATACCTCCTTCTTCACGAACTCCCTTCTCTCGGCCGAGAGGGGTCTTCTCCGTTGTTGTACTGGCTTGGCCGAAGGGTCCACCGCAAGGCGGTGGGTGATAACCCTTCGGTCAATTCCTGGCATATCCTCCGGCCCCCATGCAAAAACAATGGAGTAGGCGCGGAGAGCCTTGGTGATGCCAGCCTTCAGGTCTTCGGGGAGCTTGGCTCCGATCTTCAGGACTCTCTCCGGCTTGGCCGGATCGAGTATCAGGTCTTCAGTCTCCTCGGCAGGCTCAGCCCTCGGCCTGCCTTCCTCTTCCTCCAAGGCTTTGGTGGTGATTGCGTCAACGCGAAGTTCAGTCTTACTAACCTTCTTGGTAAGCTGAAGGTAGCATGCCCTGGAGAGCTTTTGATTCCCCCTCGAGTAGCCGATGCCGGTGGGTGTGGGGAACTTGAGGCAGAGATGCCTCATAGAGATGACGGCCTCCAAATCCTCGAGGGCGGGCCGGCCGAGGATGATGTTGTGTGCGCAGTCGAGGTTGACGACGACGAATTCCACTTCGAGCTTGGCTCTATGGGATCCGTCGCCGAATTCAACCATGAGGGTGATGACGCCCTCGGCGTCTATGCTGTCCCCCGTGAATCCGGAGAGGGGGGTGTTGATGTGTCGGAGGGACCCCCTGTCGAGTCCCAACTCTTGGAAAGTGCTGAGATACATGACGTTGACAGAACTCCCCGTGTCGACGTAAGTCCGGTGGATGATGGCGTCGTTGATCTCAGTGCGGATGACGAGGGCATCCCTATGCGGCAGAGAACCCGAGGGGAGGTCCGCATCTGTGAAGAAGATTGGATCCGCCCTCGGCCTTTTAGTTGGGGGCATGTGATTGACCTCTCCAATGTAAAGGGACTGTGCCCACTTCTTCCTTTGGCTCGTTGAATCGCCTCCGGTGTTGCCGCCGTTGATCATATGGATATGGCGCTTGTATTGTTGATGGGAACCCTCTTCCTCGTCATCGAGGCCCCCAATTTCGCGCTTCTTCCCCTGTGGGTTTCCCAAGGGGATGGTGTTGGGGTTCACCCATTTGTTTGCCTTCGGCGGAGGCCCTTGATGATGAGGGGGGCCCTGGGGAGGAGGGCCCCTGATAAACTGAGATAAGTGGCCTGCCTGTATCAGCCTCTCAATTGCGTTTTTCAGTTGGTGGCAGTCGTCGGTTTTGTGCCCATGGTGGCGGTGAAAGCGGCAATATGGCTCATCAGGGCCGATGGCAAAAATCTCGAGGGGTGTGCGGGAGTCTCGCTCAACGAGCCCCCGCTCTTCCGCATGATCAAGAATGACACTGACGGGGTGCGTCAGGGGAGTGCGTGGGTGTTCCAGGAGGACGGGTTGTGCCCAAGCCTTCGGATTGTTCTTGTAACCACCCCCGGGTCTGGCTTGGCCACCCCGGGAGCGATCGTTGTACTGTGCCTCTCGGTGGACCGGAGGGGGAGGCCCTCCGGGCCGGTTCCTGCCTTCATTCTTTTGAGAAGGATCCGTGTTGCGGCGGTCCTTCTCGATTTCCTCCGCTTCAGCGTATCGATCCCCCCGCTGAAGGGCCTTTGTATAATCGCGGGGGGGATCAGTGATAAGGCTCCGGGAGAAGTTACCATTGCGGAGGACGGTGTGGAAGAGGGCCATCAGGGTCCTGTCATCGGCGCCTTCGACCTCGAGGGAGGCCTGCCTCCAGCGTTCCAGGAAACTCCGAAGGGTTTCCTCCTTCTGTTGTCTCACATTCAGAAGGTGGGAGAAGTGCTTCTTTGAGCGATGCCTCCCAGCAAATTGTGTGAGGAAGCGGTGGGCAAGTTCTTGCCAAGAATCAATGCTGCCTTCGGGCAACCGGTTGAACCACTCATACGCGGGTCCCTCCAAGGTGGAAAGGAACCAACGGCATAAGTATTCATCCGAGGCCCCCATCATCATCATGCTATTTTGATAGCGGCTATAGTGCTCTTGGGGGTCTGTCTTCCCCTCATACGGTTTGATGGGTTGCCCGCGATATTTGTGGGGGATTTTGGCCGCCAACACCCTTGGGGTGAAGGGTGTTCTAGTGCGGAGCTGAATGAGGGGCTCGCCTGAGCCTTCGGCAAGTTTACGTTTCATTTCCTCCACCTGTGCCCGGAGGTCAGCGTACTCCGGATCTGGCCTCGCTGTGGAAGCCGTCGGGGGTGCCTGACGATTCTCCTCGAGTCGACGGAGGAGGGCTTCAATGATTTCGTCCTTGGGATCCTTCGGGGTAACCCCTTGGGAGTTGGCCCGGAAGGATTGCGCCTGATTGATCTGGTGCCTGGCGTCATCGGCATGGAGGAGGGCTTTGCCTTTGCTTCGTGGGGGAGGCACGCCCTCGGCGCCCGAAGCAGAGGCTCCACTCTCCTGGGGCCTGCTGAATGCCTGTTTCCCGAGGCGGTCTTGGACCCCTCGGTGCCCGGGAGCTCCCCCAAGCCTCTCAAGTACAGAGGTTCGGGGTTTCTCTTTCATCATGGGGCGCTTGTCCCTGGATTGGGCCTCTTGGGAGGCGGTATCCTGCGCCATGACCCCCTCGGCGTTTCCAATCCCCGGGGGAGGATTGTTGAACAGAGGGGGGAGCGGTGGCAATTGAATAACATTTCCTCCAGCGTAGGGCTGGAGGGGTGTCTGAGAGGCGAGGGCTCCGGAATTGAGAGCCATGTTTTGAACAAAGGCCGCAAAGGCAGCCTGAAGATCGATGGCCGGGGCCGGAGGGGGAACTTGGTTCTCACTCCGATCCCTCCTTCGATTATCAAGGCCAATGCGGGCATCAGGGGCGTTCTTCTGTAGTTGCTGACGGAGGTCAGCAGTAGCCTGCTCCAACTCAAGGATGATACCACCCTCGGGTACCAAGAGCCTGTTGGAGGCCTCAGCCCCAATGGTTTCGCCGGGGGCTATGTGGTTCTCCTCAAGGGTTTTGGACTGGGCACGGGTGGTTCTTCCCATTTTTGGTAAGTGTCTTGTGTTTGGTAGAGGGGGAGGGTTTCTTACTTGATAGTTCAGACCTCTCAACGAGAGCACCAAATGATGGACAGTCTACCCGGGGGGTATCTTATCCGAAGGGTTATTGCGGAAATAACTAGAGAGGAGTCAGAGCAAATAGGAGGAGAGAGAGTCGATTTTATTAAATGAACTCAGCGTGGTTTATAAGGAGAATAAGGGCTGCTATTTATAGCAGCAATAAATGCGATGAGAGGACACGTGTCAGTAATCCAACGGCCGAAGGGTCACATCAGCCTAGTGGCACCGGCAGTGGTACGTCAACCGCATTGAATGCGGTTGGCGGATGTGACGTGGCATTAAATGCGGTGGTTGGCTGTCTCTAAAAGGAATCTTTGATGATTGAGCCTGTTCAGCCGAAGGCTCCTTGTGTAGCCGAGGGCTCTTTGTGCAGCCGAGGGCTCCCTGGTGTGGCCGAAGGCTTCCCCTGGTGCCGAGGGCATGGGAATGCCGAAGGCTCATGTCTTCGCCCGTTTTCTCCCAGCAGCTTCTTATGCCAGAGAAGGCTGTCCTGTGAGTTTCGGAGCCTTCGGCCAAGGAGGCCGAAGGCACCCCAGTGTGTATTCTGGGCTACTTTGAAGCTTGGGCCGCTGTATTTGGGCCTGAGATGTCCTCTGGGCTCAATGGACTTGTGTAGGAGAAGTAGGAGTCTATGGGCCGGGGGTTCCTGGGCCATATACTCCATCAACTTCATTAATTGTTGCTTTTGTTATGGTTTTTGTTTCGTCATTTTTTCCCAGTTTGTAAGACGTTGAATTTGGATATGGAGGATGAGAGGAATATGGGGACCGTTTTTGGCTTTTTGTTTCCCAGTTATGGATCAACGAATTTTATTGCTGCGGCGATAACTTCCGAGTCTGGTTCGAGGGATAACGGTTGTCAGATTTATTTTTGTCATTTAACTCATACTCTGAAATATTGGTTATTAATATAAGCCGAATTCTTCCAAAAAAAAGTTACATTAAGTTGTACTTAGGATGTTTTTACTGGATTATTTTTTGTCCCAGACCAGGCAATATCAATCTTAAACATACCAGACAAGACCAGACTTCCATTGTTATGGAATACACAGAGACCAGACATTTACCACACCAGATCAGTTCAAATAAGACCAAACCATACCATACTTAAACAGACCCTACCGAACTAACAAATTTCTATTCAAGTAAAAACATCATATCCTAAGGGAGAAAGGGGCAAATAAGGCCATGTACTAACAAAAAAAAAAGGTCAAATAAGGCCTTATTTAAGAGGCTTTGTCCGGCCGTCGCCATTTGGGGTTGTTCCCGGTGGAAAATTTTGATGAAATTTTTTTAGCATCTTATTCAGTAAGTCTAGTTTACTCATACCAAATTTCAGCTAACAATTCAATCGGGAAGGCATTCAAATGAATTCTTGAAGATAGCTGCACAGTAAGTCTAGTTTACTCATACCAAATGAATTTTGAAACCATGAACATCTTACGAATAACGTTTTGACATATACAGAGTATAAAATTTGTACTCTATATTAGGATTCAAGAACCAACAACATTACAAACTATTCAATCGTAACACAATCTAATTTCTGAAACACTCTTGTATTTTATTAATCGTTTCATTTTTTTTCTCTAAATTTCATATTCGTCATAAAAAGTGTTGTGTTATTTATTCCATTTCTAGTTTTTAATGCTTTAGCTTAATTTTTCATATTTATTCGCTGTGGTTAAAGAAGGATCTTAACCGGGCTTAGTATGGGCTTGTTTAAGGATCTCGATGATTGTTTACCTTTCATACTTTTTTAATGAAAGATCTTAACAGGGCTTAGTATGGGAGAGAATTGAAGGTGTTAATTGCCAAACATTCCTTAACACCTTAACACCTTAAGATATTAACTTGTCATTCCAATTACAGATGCAATGATACTCAACTCAAACGTGATTTATTATGTCAAACTGTAAATAAAAGTAAAGACAGTTAATGTCACGTATTGATTTGTTGTTGAAAAAAATCTGTTTGTAATCATGGTCAATTTTACGTTATTATATCAATAAGTATTGCAAATGAGGATAAATGAACAAACATCGAAATCAATAAGTATTTCATAATATTTAGCATGAGATCTAATGTGCTTTCAAATTATATGTCTACGGAAAAAGATCATGTCCATCCGGATGGACAGGAAGCTCCGTCCGGCCGAGGCCATCAAAGGCTCTTCCCGGTGGAATTTTTTTATGAAATTGTTTTAGCATGTTCTTCATGAAGCCTAGTTTATCCATACCAAATTTCAGCTAACAATTCAATCGGGAAGGCACTCAAATGAGTTTTGGAAGATGACTGCGTTTTATATGTATATAAAGTGCGCAGTTAACTTCTAAAAATCATTTGACTGCCTTCCCGATTGAATTTTTAGCTGAAATTTGGTATGAATAAACTAGACTTCATGAAGAACATGCTCAAAAAAATTCAGCAAAACATTCCACCGGGAAGGGATCTAAATGGCGATGGCCGGACGGCGGGTCCTGTCCCTCAGGCTGGACATGATCATTCCTCATATGTATACCGCGTGTAATTTACTCTTTTGTGGGGCTACAAGAATTTGTGTACTACTCCGTAATCATTGGTAAATCATATTGAATATATTTCATTTTATGTCAAACTTTACTATTGTACGGAGTATAACTCTATAGTTTAAACGATTCAATTAATATATAAAGTTTGTTTTTTTTATATTTTAAATTTGACTAAAATTAATTACACCTCTGAAGTTTCACCAACCAAGCATATATGTACCCGTAGTCCCGTACTAGAATAATTGTATGACTATTATATTAACAATTTAATATTCAAATTTCAGTACAAATGCTTTTAGATCAGTTGTAACTTATTAAATAATTTGTCCAGTTACTAAATATATAAACTTCATTTGAATTAGCTGCTAGTTGGATATTAAAGTCTTTTGTTACTCATTTAGTCATATGAATAATAGTTTATACAAAAATGGTGGGCAAAAACGTAATTTAGTAACTATTCGTGATTATAATTGTGTTCAACGCTAACATCGTAGTGACTATATGGAGTCACTACGACGTAAACTTTGAACCCAACTATAATTATGAATAGTTACTAAGTCACATTTTTTATGACTTTATTATTATTACTCCGTACTATTTAAAGAAAAACTTTTATTTATAATGCTCTAGTGGACTTGAAATTGTGAAAAAGTATCATCGGAATTTATTTAGAAAAAGAATGACATCGGAGGAATCACATGATGCTTTCTTTCAAAAGGAAAAAGAAATTAGTAATGATTTTGAGACATGTTAAAAAGAAAAATTGATTTATGCATGGCTTGGCATAGGCTCCTTTGGAGAATGGGTAGGTATGTGCGACAAGTTACCTAGGGATGAACTTTGTATTTTTGTCATTACTTGTTGGAGCCTTTGGATAGCTCGAAATGATAAAACTTGGAGAAATAGTAACTCAAATTAGAGTGGTGTTATAGCTTGTGGTGGTGCGGTGATGGCAAGATGGAGGAATGCACAGGATACGACGATGAAGACGTGCACTCGGATAGACAGTTAGAAAAGATGGGAGAAGCCGGAGTTGGGCTTTGTTAAAATCAATGTTGATGTCGCTCTCCAAGCAAATGGTGACGGTCGTGGCATCAGGCTTGTTGCTAGGGGCGACAGTGGGGAGTTCCTTGCAGCAAAAAGTGTAGCATTGCGAGGTCGCTTTTCACCAAGCACTATGGAGCCCATGACGATTGAAGAGGCGGTTAGGTGGGTTGTTGACTCGGGATGGAAAAAGTTAGAGTCCGATGCTCAACAAATTGTTCAAGGACTTGCCCGTGAGGAGGGGCTACACTACCATGATGTTATTTTTAAAAATATTAGACATGTGATGGCAAATATTGCTAATGTAATGTCCAATATTGCACCGGTCAGTGAATAAGCTTGCTCAGTGCTCACACTCTTGCTAGAGAAGTCTGTTCTGGGTCTGACGGTATCTGGGCTCTTCATCCTCTGATTGTATTGTTTATACCATAATACCTAGATTTCCATAATCTGAGAATTGATGAGTAATAAAGTTATTTGATTTTCAAAATAACTTTATTTATTAAGGACGAGTAGAATACATAAATGTCCTCATACCATAATACCTAGATTTCCCTAGCAGACATTCAGACAATAGTAATACAATATATCTAGAGTTCAATCCGTGAATTATCCGCAACCCTATATCAACGTGTTTTAACAGGTATATGTCAAAACAGAGTGATTAACACCAATAACAACCAAATATAGACTTTGTAAATTTAAAGTGGTGAATTTACAAATGAAAATAAATCTTCGAAACCACTTGCAAAATAATTTCAGCAGGATCACAAAAAGCCAGGGGTAAGACTGTAAGAGAATCTGATATTTTTACATCATCAACAAGGCATTTGGAACATTGGATTTGGACTCCCTCATCCAGGTGAACCACCTCATCCTGACATCTAATTAGTTAGACAAAGCACTACCAAACAGTTTAAAAACATAATGGGCTGCTCTACATTAAACAAGGCTAATATGGCCCACAGAACTTAAACCTGACCTTAGACTGCAAGGCACTACCAGGCAGTTTAAAAAACATAATGTGCTCTACATTAAACAAAGCTAAAATGGCCCACATAACTCAAGTTTGAGTGTAATTGGCATTGATGGGATGAGCAAAGAGAATATGTGAAAGCTAGCCAGTATCCATTACACATTCTAGCGTGATCTCTTTAACATCGTCAACATCATTCTGAGATGCTGGTGGGTTGGGTCCTTTACTATAAAGTATGTCCAGTTCACGGAAATATGAGCATGATTTGTAAGGCTTTGGGCTATTCCCCTCGGTCTTGGTCATCCTCTTATAGTACTTGTTTATATTTTTCCATTTCTCTTTACACTTGCTTGGAGTCCGTGGGTAACCCATGGTGGCCATTCGAGCAGTTACCTCTTCCCATATGGATCCCTTAGGCCCATTCTTAAACTTGTCATCCAAGGATAACCGAACTGTTATAAGGGCCTGCACTTCTGATTTTGGCCATCTCCTATTGCTTGGGTCTTTCTGTGCTTCTTGACCATGAAGAAGTTCATCTTTTTCTGTGAATGCTAATTGAGATGATGGAACTTGAATCTCTTCGCCCAACAGATTCTTAATGAATGAAAGTAGGGTCAGGCTTCTTGAGATTTCTTGAGACCTTAATTCGGTAATCTTCTTTGCTCTTTCGATTTCTTGCTTCTTCCAATATTCTTCCCTCTGGATTCTCTCTTGTTCTTTTTTCTCCATCACCTCTATCAATTGTGCATGCATTTGATCCTGCCTGTTCATCACTTTCATCACCATGTCCTCTACAAACAAAGCAAACTTCTGTCTGGTGCTCTCTCCTCTTCTGCTGAAAGCTTCTTTTTCTACCACAGATGAGTCATTGCCATCGGAAGAAAAGCTGAAAATAAGTTTATAGTCCATGAAAGCGAACCATCAGCTAAAATGCATTAGATCGTGCACTACTAATATCAACTATTGGATCACTGCACAAAAAGATTACTATTACTTTGGGATAAATCCTAGTGACCAATAAATTATTTACAAAAATTACCACACTTGACTACTCTTCAACTCTTGAAAACAAGCACCAAGTACCAACAATGTGACCAATTGTCCTTCATCTTTCAAAGGGAAATAGCCTACTTAATAGGTACACTATCTAGATGCACGTCAAAAAGGTAAATTATGTAATTTCAGTAAGTAAATGAGCACAGACCCCTATAAAATAATCCATCTTACTACTAATACTTTACATAAAAATCACTCACAGTTTATAACATTTACAAATGACCTCATGAAAACAAGCACCAATTAGACCAGTGGTACAAAGTACAAACCACAAGTTTATGTACAAAAGGTGCTACTCAATGCTGCAAACATTATATATTTATATGGAATGTTTATAAATGATTTTGGGAGACAAATGTGCTTCTACAAAGAGAACTGAATAGTTAGGGTGTTAGAATTACATATGATAATCAATTAATCACTTCTTTGAGTGTGCAAACAACAGATTTTGAGTGGTGAAGGAGTTGTTTCTCCAAATGCTGAATCAGCATGGTGCCAAATGTTTTAAAAACTTGTACAATGTGCTAATAAGAGAATTCTACAACATGTTAAAGCATGATTGGTATGAGTTTTGAGACTTTGAATGCCATTCATTCATTTAGTCCTGGGCTGACTTTTGCCATTTTTTGTGCTCACTGTTAACTCTTTTTGCGAGATTTTGGGCTTAAATTTAGCCATCTGTGCTGGAAATGGTCAAATGTGCAATATGTGACTGTTTTTGTAGTGTGAAGCAGTCTCTTTGAACAACAATTCATAAGAGCGCATCTTTTGTGCTTTCAAAAGAGTGGACAGTGCTTCAATAGTTTTGAATGTTAGTGTGGATTCAAAAAATAATTACTTTCATGGATAAACTACTGTTAGCTAGTGACAAGCACAAGTTGGTAATGATCATCCTGCTGAACAGTCATGGTTTCAAACTTAAGTTCAAATGTCATATAATGTTCATCTGCATTTTACTGTAGAGTGTATGGAACAATGATAATCACATCAGTACCAAATCACTATTAGCAATAATACTAGAGCCGAAGTGCCGAACAAATATAGAAATGCATTTATGCATTATGAGCTAAAGTGTTAGTGTATAATGGTAATTCTTGACTGGAGTAGAGCTCATAGTACCTACCATCATCGCACCTTGTGAGGGGAAAGAAAGAGAGAAGCTACAAATAGTAAGGCGTCATAGCAAGACAGGTAACATTTCACAGAAGTCAAGTAATACAATAAGAACTGTAAAATGTACAGACACACCAATTCACTGCGATTAGCTCCTATCTTAACACAACAAGAACCAAATTCCCTTTTATGACACACCAATTCACCGCGAGTAGCTTTTCTATTAGCAAACTCCTCCTTTATGAGTTTATGTAGCTCCTTTTTGTGATGAGACAAACTATTATATACTTCATCCAAAAAAAGAGTTATTTTTAGTCAACTCCGTGAAGGTACAAGCTTTTATGTTGGCTAAAAATATTCATTAAACTTATTTCCAAGATTTTCTGGAGTGATGGACTAAAAATCTAGGATGCTTGGCTTTTTTATACTTTACTCTAAAATCAGACTCTTTTATCTTTCTTTTTTTGCAAGGTCTTTTATCTTTTTTTCTTTCTTGTACTCTTATCTTTTTTCTTATCATTTTTCTCTTTATCTTTATCTTATCTTATATTTTTATACCTCTATAGCTTCGATTTCATATGTTGATTCATGTTAGCCGACTCCAAAAAAATCGGAATTATGGCTTGGATGTTGTTATTGTTGTTGTTGCTATAGTCTAAAAGCAAACTCATTTTTGGTACAAAAAAGTTCTTGAAACAAATTTCATTTTATTAAGAGAATGTTTATATTCACTGATAGACTTTAAGACCTCCTCATTTGGAGGTATTTTTACATTTTACATTCTAAAAATATTAAACCACATAGCATAATCTTTTTTTGTATGGTACGTAATAATTTCCATATACTCTATTACAAAGATACAAACACACAACCGGAAATTATGTCATACTTAATTAAGGAAATAAAGCATAATTTTGTATGAAATCCAGTGGCATTTTTGTAATTTTCTATATAGGACTGCTAGTGTTCTTCTGCGTCCTTACAAATGATACCACAGATTTTTTTTCTCTAAAGATGAGCTAGAATGCTAGATGTATGATTACTATGCACATGCGTGTACATCCGACCAAATATACCCTATACAAACGACATAAAATCAACAAAAGAGAGGACAATGTCATTCAAAGATTCCCCCTTTCCCTATGCTCCTTTATCTAAAAGCCTAGAAAGATCAGTTTCTTTTTGTAGTTTAAAATTAAGTTTTTTCAATGGAGTTTTAAATTAAGTTATTCATTTCATACTGAACGTAAGAATAAAATTGGACATTTCATAGAAACAATGAAATTAATTCATGTAACAAAATTACTTTAAATGCCAAAGATAATTTGTACAAATATTCCGTCAAAAGGCATAAATAATTAAAATGCAATATACATGAATAAATTACCTTAAATCGGCCTCCATTACTCGGGCTTGCGATATGATATTCGTAAATTGAGCATCGATCCCAGACTTTAATTGCATCTCTATCGGAATATCTGTCTCCGAATAGCCTATGCCACTTCCTGGCATCACAACGGCGGGACGTTCAATTGTTTTCTCCTCTTCGTTGATTGGCGTCTGAACAATAAGCCCTAAATCTCCGGCATTATAGCTAACCGGAGCGTCGTCACCAGCACAGATTGTGTCCGGGAAAATCGTTGTGTTGCGGCCGGGTCTGGACCGCACGGAACGGCGCCTTTTGCAGGGAGCGAAAATTGGGGTAGAAGCCGTTTCATTGACGAAGAGCTCGACCGTGGGTTCGGGGAAAGGGGAGAAATGATCTGGCAGAGAAACGACGCCGTCCGGTAACCGGCCGTCGGCGGTTAAGAATTCCATTTCAGAGGTCCGCGGAAGAAGACGATAATAACGGGAGTAAAAGTAGGTAAAAAGAATGGGAACATTTTGTAAAAATAGAGTAGTAAAAGGGTTGCGCTGCAAAACTAGGGTGTTTTGGCACTCCCTCAAGCCTCAAAGTGGGGACTGGGGGTAAGATTTATGAATTTATTTAGGCCATTTTTCATTGATTTCCCATAGATGGTGTGATCCAAAACAAAGGTTTAGAGCATTTCCAATATTAATTAAAAACGTTAAAAGGGTATATGTGTTCATGACTTCATGACAGAGATATACCAAGCATTCCACCTGAGTTTAAGTGAAAGATCTCGAGTTCGAAATCTGTTAGGCACATATGGATTCAAAACTCAATGTGTTGAGTTTCAGCCCTGATTACTCCAGCCTCCCTCTCCCAGACCCCATGGAGTAAAAAAATAATAAAATAAAATAAAAATAGTATTTGATATTATTTTTCTTTCTTTGATGTTAAAAATGTATGAGTTTTGCAATTATTTTATATATATATAATATCAAACACAATATCTAGATCTTGATATTGTGTTGGACATTGTGAATTAAAAGTAGCTAAAAATAAATTTATAAACACACATTTGATATAAAAGAGAGAGAGAAATGACATTAGTTATATTTATTGTGAAATAAATGTGTTTAGAGCCCGTTTGGTAACACTGAAATCGGCTGAATCAGCTGATTCTGCCGAAATTTATGAAGTTCTGGCAGAAGTAGGGCCGTTAACGAGCCGAGCCGAGCCCGAACACCTAAAGCTCGAGTTCGGCTCGATAAGGAATTAATGGTGTTCGGGTTCGAGCTCGAAGCTCGACGAGCTTTACAAATGAGGTTCGTGTTCGGCTCGATAGGCGTTCGATGTTCGAATCGAGCGCTCGATAAGCTCGATAAATATGGTCGAATTTAAAATTTTAGGTGATGCTCGTTAATAGGCTCGTGCTCGAATGATTCGACAAGTATTCGGTTCGTTAATAAACATATTTAAATTCATAAATTAATACTAATTATATTTAATTTTTGATTATATATAAATTATATTTATAATTTCTGGGTGTTCGAACCGAGCCGAATACTACTATGTTCGAGCTCGGCTCGATTAATTTTTCGAACTTAAAACTCAGCTCGGGTTCGAGTTCGAAAGCTCGTTAAGCTCGGCTCGTTAGGTTCGAAACCGAGCTTGAGCTCGAATAGTTTGATAAAAGCTCGGTTCGTTAACAGCCCTAGGCAGAAGTGAGTATATTGGAGAGAGAGAGTAGTGTTCCTGTCAGGACCTCCAAAAACGGATCTCCGTACGGAACTCGGCGTTTGGGACCCTTCCCGCTGGAAGTTTTTGATGAAATTTTTTGAGCATGTTCTTCATCAAGTCTAGTTTACCCATACCAAATTTCAGCTAAAAATTCCATCGGGAAGGCAGTCAAATGATTTTTTGAAGTTAACTGCGCACTTTATATACATATAAAATGCAGTTAACTTCCAAAAATTATTTGACTGTCTTCCCGATAGAATTTTTAGCTGAAATTTGATATGGGTAAACTAGACTTGATGAAGAACATGCTCAAAAAAATTCATCAAAAAATTACACCGGGAAGGAGCCCAAACGCCGAGGTCCGTACGGAGGTCCGTTTTTGGAGGTCCTGACATGAACTTTCCTCTCTCTCTCTCTCTCTCTCTCTCTCTCTCTCTATATATATATATATATATATATATATATATAGAGGAATGATCCTGTCCAGCCGGAGGGACAGGATCTTCCGTCCGGCCGCCGCCGTTTGGGGCGGTTCCCGGTGGAGTTTGTTGATGAAATTTTTATGGAATGTTCCTCATCAAGTCTAGTTTACCCACAAAAAATTTCAGCTAAAAATTCGATCGGGAAGGCAGTCAAATAAATTTTTGAAGATAACTGCTCCAACTTAAACATATAAAACGCAGTTATGTTTCAAAAAATTATTTGACTGCCTTCCCGATCGAATTTTTAGCTGAAATTTTTTGTGGATAAACTAGACTTGATGAGGAACATTCCATAAAAATTTCATCAAAAAACTCCACCGGAAACCGCCCCAAACGGCGGCGGCCGGACGGAGGATCCTGTCCCTCCGGCTGGACAGGATCTTTTCCGTATATATATATATATATAGTGCTCTTCATGTCAGGCCGGCCTGACGGGCTGCCCCGTCCGGCCGAGCCCGTTTGGGCACCTTCCCGGTGGAATTTTTTGATGAAATTTTTTGAGCATGTTCCTCATCAAGTCTAGTTTGTCCATACCAAATTTCAGCTCACAATTCGATCGGGAAGGTCGTCAAATGATTTTTGCAAGTTAACTGGTCCGGAAAATCATTTGACGACCTTCCCGATCGAATTGTGAGCTGAAATTTGGTATGGACAAACTAGACTTGATGAGGAACATGCTCAAAAAATTTCATCAAAAAATTCCACCGGGAAGGTGCCCAAACGGGCTCGGCCGGACGGGGCAGCCCGTCAGGCCGGCCTGACATGAACATTCCTCTATATATATACATATATATATATATATATATATATATATATATATATATATATATATATATATATATATATATATATATATATATATATATATATATATATATATATATATATATAGAGGAATGCTCCTGTCCAGACGTCCGGACAGGAGCCGCCGTCCGGCCGGCGGCGTTTGGCCGCCTTCCCGGTGGAATTTTTTGATGAAATTTTTATGGCATGTTCTCCATCAAGTCTAGTTTATCCACAAAAAAATTCAGCCAAAAACTCAATCGGGAAGGTCGTCAAATGATTTTTGCAAGTTAACTGGTCCGGAAAATACATATTCCGGACCAGTTAACTTGCAAAAATCATTTGACGACCTTCCCGATTGAGTTTTTGGCTGAATTTTTTTGTGGATAAACTAGACTTGATGGAGAACATGCCATAAAAATTTCATCAAAAAATTCCACCGGGAAGGCGGCCAAACGCCGCCGGCCGGACGGCGGCTCCTGTCCGGACGTCTGGACAGGATCTTTTCTATATATATATATACATAAAGAAGAGGAAATTATATGAAATATAGCTAAAATGGTCATGTACAATAACTTCAGCCAATACAGACAGAAAAGTAACTCCAACCTTACTTTTCTTATTATTACATGATTCAACACGTGAAATCAAAAGTTGCGTGTTTGGTTAAAAAACTGACTGATAAGCTGAAATATAATGTCACCAAACGGGCTCTTAATGACACATATTTCGTCTACACTTTCAACACTTTTGCATTGAATATGCTCTTATAAAGAACATCTTAGTGTATGGTGCACAGAAAGCAATAGATTGAACGTATAGCAAAATATCTCCTTTTATTTTAAACCACACAAATCATAAACGAGTTTGATGAACTTGTTTTTTATACATCGGAAAGGAGTTTGATGAACTTAAAATTAGTTGATACAGATAAGCTTATTAGAACTAATTATTGTAATTGAGTATGGTGAATCAATTGAATATTGAAAAAAATTAATTTTAATATATTTGACTATGAAATAAACAAAAAAATATGTACAAAAAACTAAAACTTTACTGCTAATTTGATGAGAAAAATAATTTCAGTCTTAAAATGTTTTCTTTTAGATTGAAATTTGTTGGTCTATTCTGCTTAAGTCTAGTATGGTAAATGTCTGGTCTCTTTGTATATTATAACTTTTCAAGTTTGATCTGATTTGATATGATCTGTTTAAATCTAGTATTATCTGATCTTGTTTGGAATTGAAAATATTCTTACTCGTTCCACAAGACTAATAAAGCAAAAAATGGTTACCAAATGGGTGCATAATGGACAAAAAAACTAAGCTAGACTTGTTTGTATATACTATATAGTTGAACTTATCATATTAATAATTCAAAACCTGTTTTTTTTTTAAATTTGTAATTATACAAATTTAAATTAGTTCTACATATTAAGTTAGAGTTTTTTTCAAATTTATTTACAAAAATATGAATATAAGTATCATGAGTATAATGTATGATCATTTGAATGTAAAAATTGAAGACACATTTACACTTAAGTTACAATTATAGTCATTACACTTAAGAAGACATATTTTTACAACAACAACAACAAACAACAACATTATCCTCGTACTGTAAAGGCTCCCACCAACATTGGGGTAAGGGGGTCAGGCGTACGAAGCCTTACTCATGTATTAAAGTACAAACAGACTGTTTTCGGATGAATTGTGATGAAAATCACGTCAAAAATTGAATGGACTGACTGTTGCTTCATAACAAAGAAGAGCAGACAGTTTAGTGAATCACTTTGTTTTGTTCCATCATATTTCCAAGTTAAAGAGTAATGAGTTTTTAGTTCCATTGGAAATGATGGAAAATTGGAAATAAGAAGACACATTTTTACAAATGATTTATATTTTAGTCATAAATATACTCTCTCCCAAAAAATACTTCCCACAATGACTCGGCACGCATATTAAGGAGGCGAGAGTAAAGTGGAAATGTATGGTTGTAGTTGTGTAAGAAAAAGTAAAATGAATGTGAGCCATAAAAATTGTCAAAAAATGGTAAGTGAAGAGAATTTTTTTGGACGGCCCAAAAAGGAAAATTGGAAGAATTTTATGGGACGGAGGGAGTATATTTTATCATTGAATTATTACATGTGCATTTTTATATATGTGTGTTCATAAACAAGTAGTTGAAATTTTAGGAAATAAATTAATTCAAAATTACTAATTGGATGGAACAAGATAACTAAGAGCATCTCTAATCAGGGGCGGACCGTAGTCGAGATCCAGGGAGCTACAGCTCCCTCAACAAAATTTTTTTAGTGTATATATATAAAAAATAATTTTCGCCCCATCAAAAAATAATTTTCACCTCCCAAAAAATATTCTGAACCCCCCAAGATGAATTTCCTGGGTCTGCCACTGTCTCTAATGCTCTCCTTCGAAGAAAGTTAAATTTTGACAAATGTCAATTAAAGATAGTACTTTCGATCCACGTGAAATACAAATTAAAAAAATACACCTCTAATGTATAATGTTAACATCTTGAAACATTATCCCTCCACCATTTATTTAATTCCAAAATAAAATAAAATAGAAAATGTAAAATACTTGATAAACTAAAAAATTACTTATCGAATAAAAGAAAGTTTGCGGCAGACAATGGCTATGTTTGACACAACAAACTGGAGTTGGAGCCTAATGCATGAATTAGAGACTATTGTCTGAATTAGAGACTATTATCTGGAGCTGCACTTTGAAGTGTTGAATCTGAATTGCTAGCTACATGGAGTATACTCGTTTGACAAAAAGAGCTGAAAAGTTGACTAGATTGTATAAAATTACATTAACGGACATATGATTTATTAATAGAACAAAATATTAATTAGAATAGTTTTTATACTTTCACTGTTTAAAACTTTAGTATATATACTAGGTATTTAATATATTTATATATGCATGCGTGTGGGTATATAATTGTTGAGGTTTATTCCTTCAACCCTCGGGTTCAACACGTAAGTCCAAGAGTTTCGAGTGGAGTGTGTATGAATAATCTAGCCCAACTAACAAGTTAAATGGATTGAGAAACAGTAAGTAGCAAGTAAGGGATTAGGTATTATTAATCAGTAAATAACTTCCCAATACAATACTTTTTGCTAAGGCTCGTCGGTCGTTCGTCTTACAAGGCAGTAGAAGAGCTGCGAGTAAGGATGCTATACCTAGAGTGCTAAGAATAGAAAGTTGCTAACCCTTTACAATGAAATAAATGCTGCTATTTATACTACCAATGGGCAGCTAGCTATGCTGACGTGGAGGACTATGAGTGGCTGGTGCTCCAACCACCAAATCTTCAGCATTAAATGCGCTTCCCGCCAGGATCTGGTTTTCCCGCCTAATTAGTGGGGACGTTCGTCCTGCTGGGGAAAGTGGACTGCTCCTGGTTATATCGTAAAGGGTATCGGGTCGTTCGTATCCTGGCCCTTAGATGATTTGTCGCATAGATTGGGCTGGCTCCTAATGTTAACGTCTTCTGGAAACGACGTTCGTCGCCAATGCGATTGTCTGGAGGTTTGATCCTGAGACGTTCATTGTCACGACGCTGGTTGTGGTCTGATCCACTATTGCATGCATGGACGCTCGTCGGGAGGGGTCAGTAAGCCTAGGTCTTGGACCCGACGTTCGTCTATGCCATGTTTGCCTGTTAGCTTGATCCGCCTAATGACCTGTCTGGACGTTCGTCCAACCGATGGCGTAAATGGGCCGGCCCTCTGCTTGGGTCATTATCCCAACAATAATATATACTATCGTATTATAATAAATGAACTTAGCCTTGCATCCCAATCATGAATAACCCATGGTTGAAGGATTAGATTTTTGACCGCCTATTACCCGAGGAAGGGACAAACCAGAGAAGAACAACAGTCTAAATGGGAAGGATAATTCTAGAAAGCAAGTGTAATAGACAATTGATTAAATCCAAATTTGTCTTCTCTAACGTTTTACTTCAGCCTCTTTTTTCCCACTTCACCCCATGTAGCCTTTTATCCAAACACTACTAGATGTTATCTCCGTAACATTGATATCTTCCCATATGAAAGTAGGTGATATTAAGAATAGTGAAAGAAGATACTGCCTCCGTCCCTTTTATATTGAGACGGAAGAGGGTGACACGGTTATTAAGAAAAATGAGTTTGTGTGGTTGATATTAATTAATAAAGTAAGATTGATTTAGAACCACACAAACTTTACCAAATATGGTATGAAACACTTTTAGTGGGATTTTCTGAAAAGGTAAAACAAGACAATATAAGGGGGACGGAAGGAGTAAATTATTGAGGGACGATGGGAAAATAAGGAAATAGTGTGGGGGAATGAAGAATAAATCCAAAAAAAGTAACTGCAATAATGTATTGTTTTCAAAATATTTAGAAATGTGAAGATATGAATGTTACGGACAAAAAAAAGGAAAGTGAGAAGATATGAATGGTACGGATGAAGTATATATAATTATTGACTGAAATAAAAAAAATCAGCCCATTATCAGCTAAAATGACTTAACAAACATCGCCAATATCGTTTACAAAGAGGTCAAATTAGAGCCCGTTTGGAGAACTCTGTTTTCGGCTTATCAGGCTTATCAGCCAGCTTTTTCACCAAACACGTAACTTTTACTTTCGCGCGCTGAATTGTGTAATAAGCCGAAAAAGTAAGGTTGGAGTTACTTTTCTGGCTGTATTGGCTGAAGTTACTGTAGAGGACCATTTTAGCTATTTTTACATATAATTTTTTCTTTAATTTATTAATAAAATATATTTTTAAAATATTTTTTTCTTAAATCAGCAGAATCAACCAAAACAACCACTCCAGCCAGAATATCATAAATTTCAGCAGAATCAGCCAAAACAGCCGATTTTGGTGCTACCAAACGGGCTCTTAATGAATTGTTCTGCCAAATTTAGAGCCCGTTTGGTAGCACCAAAATCGGCTGTTTTGGCTGATTCTGCTGAAATTTATGATATTCTGGCTGGAGTGGCTGTTTTGGCTGATTCTGCTGATTTAAGAAAAAAATATTTTAAAAATATATTTTATTAATAAATTAAAGAAAAAATTATATGTAAAAATAGCTAAATGGTCCTCTACAGTAACTTCAGCCAATACAGCCAGAAAAGTAACTCCAACCTTACTTTTTCGGCTTATTACACAATTCAGCGCGCGAAAGTAAAAGTTACGTGTTTGGTGAAAAAGCTGGCTGATAAGCCTGATAAGCCGAAAACAGAGTTCTCCAAACGGGCTCTTAACTATCCACGGATGAAGACTTGAATCTTCACATGAGTTTGACAGACGATGGTGTGTGTGTAAAGATTCTAAAGAATTTTGAAGTTTTTAGTTTTCATGGAGCCCACTCTTTTTCTTTGGTGCGCACACCAACCGTAGCTCTCTCTCTCCAAGGGTGGATCTCTCATCTAAATCCCCACTCCAGGGGTTCCCCAACCCACCATAAGACCCCTTCTTATAACTTGGGTTGCAGCTCAATTTGGGGTGAAAACCTCAAATTTGGGTTTCCACCCACTTAACATTGCAGACAACCTTATAGATTTACAGGCTCTAAGAAAGAATCATTATTGATGTTGAAAAAAATCATGGAATCCACCCTTCCATCTTAATTGTCATTGCACGTTTAGCTTGAAAAGCGGGAAGGTATATCATATATTGTCGAGTCAACATGTTAGACATCATTTTTAATACTACCTTCGTCCGATTCAAAGGTTTCAAACCACTATTCACATAGTCAACTTAAATCATTCTTAATCTTTTGCTTTATATATCAAATTTTTAACAAATTTACATTTTTTGTATCAGACCTTGTAGCGGCCTTAATGTAGTTTCTGAATATGTAAGTTTTATTTACTAAAAATAATCAGAGTGTGAATAAGGATCAAGTTGCTTCATCGTCAGTCAAACATCGTAAACCGAATTGGGAACCTCTCTATGGGACAGAGGGAGTAAGTAGTATCCAGCAGTTGGTTTGAAAGTTGTGTTTCCACGTCAACCTAACATGATCAATAAATGAAAGCATTGTAGATAATTAAAGGGGGGTGTTTGGAACTGATTCTGCTTCTGCTTCTTCTTTAAAGAAGAAGCAAAACCAGTTTTCAGAAGCTTGTCTCCACTGCTTCTAAAAAATGGATTCTAGAAGTAAATTAGAGCACCGGAATCACTTCTGCACTTTCACCCAAACACTCCAACTTCTGCTTCTGCTCCCTGAAGAAGTTTTAAGAATTAGATCCAAACACCCCCAAAATTTCTTTCACGCTTTCAAAATGGTCTGATGTGTCAAAATTTATTGAGAACTGAGGAGCATTGAAGATGCTCTGATACGAACTCTATATGAACTCTATATTATGCTATTGCAGCTTTATAACAACAAAATAAATTAAGTCACAAGTACTTAGTCCACAACCCCACTCGTTATCCATCAACTTGTAATTAAACACCAATTTATATCATCACAATTAACTATTTGGTCGGTGCTGGGCCCTTAGAGATGGTGTGTCATATTTTTGATATATAAAAGAAATCAAGTATTTTTGTAATTTTTTTTTTGAAAAAAGGTTCTGAATTTCTATTCAGAACCGACTGTTCCAATTTTGCAATTTAAGAAAATTGAAGTCTTTTCCTTTCATAAGTGTTCTTTTTACATGGGGCATTCATAACGGGCGTCGGGCGGACATCTCCCTGGCTTAGGGTTTTGAATACTGCCGCGTTGGGTGCGGCGTGTTTTAGCAGGGTAGCGGTTTGTTTCATTTGCACATTCGTTGGGCTTGTGTTCGCTCGTCGTTGGAGGAAGCTATGTGGCAGTCAAGAGATGACACAGGAGAGACGTCAAGAGGAAAAGATTTGTGGCAGACTGGAGGAGAGTTTGCGCCGGGCGGGAGCAGAACCTTCAGCGTTAGGGTCTGGAGCCGTGTCTTGTCCGCGTCAAGGATCATAGCGATGGTCTGGGCTCCTCCTGAACTACCGCCAGGGGTTGAACGATGTGTTAGAGTTCAAGAAATTTATTTTGCTTATTTAGTTTTCTTCATGTTTTGTTTTTATTTGAATTTTTACTCTGTTTTGGTTGTGCGGTGTTTTTTAGACAATAAAACTCTAGAACTTATGACAGGAGACGAGGAGTCTGGTTTGCAAGTCATTGGCTCAGTTAAGTCCAAAATGGAATCGGCGAATTATATTGCTTCTACGGAGGTGATTAATTTTAGGAAAATGCTTAGTGTACATCAGTTGTACACAAGTTGTACACAAAATTCCCCTAATTGCCTGTGTACACAGGCAATTCGTTAAAAAGGGGGTAGGAGTTGATGCCAAATTGTCTGTGTACACAGACAATGTACACATTTTGTGTACATCTTGTGTACACCAAGAATGGTCCTTAATTTTAAGTGTGATTCTAGGGCGGACGGCAGACAGAAGACTTGTTGTCATTTTGTAACCTGCTTACTATACGTTTTGTTGTGATTTTTTTTGGGGGGGTCTCTTATGATAATTTAAGTCACTTTCGTTAAAAAAATGTTCTTTTACACGTCGTGTTTTTCTATGCATCCCTTATTTTGTCTGTATGTATAAAACTATAAATAATTCATCAAACAAAAAAATCCAAAGTTATTAATCAAACAATTTGAACTTGTAAATGCACGTGTGCGTAGAACGATTATCGTAGTATTTCGGTCTTTCAAAAATGATCGAATTCAATCCAATGTTAAACTTAAAATTTAAAACTTAAAATATACTCTGTATGTCCTATACTCACCCGTCATCACTATCAGTTTATCACACATTCACAGTTTCTTTTTTTTGCATTCAATGTCTTTTTTTTTGAAACATTGTATCTATTAAGAGATATAGATACATATAAATATATTAAATACACTAAAGTAAATACAAGAGATGCTAAAACCATTCATTCTAGTGAATCACTTGGGAGAACTCTATATGATACTAAAATAAATAACACAATTTTCTGAAATTTCACCACTGTAAACTGGCTTGATGAAGCAACCTCTTATTATTTCAACCTAAAAATGAACTTTCACTATTCGAGCATGGGGCTAATGGCCCAATGCTTTAAGAATACTGCTATTTATTCTTTTTCTGTCATTTGTTGTTTTTCTTCTTGGAACTTGACATTAGAATAAAGTTACGGTAGAGGACTTGAATAATACTATAATTTTTGTTAGTTTTATATGGATAATTGGGACGCAAAGGTAAATATTTAGAGATAATTCTCCTTTTAAAATCTCTCACCATTTAAATAGATTCTTTTAGTTGATGGAGGTAATAGCCTGCTTATAGTGGAAATAGATTTAAGCTAGAAGTAAACTAAAATAGTTTATAATATCCTATAATGTACATGTTTAGTCAAGATGTTTTGGAGTTTGTCGATCTCACCAACATGTTTGTTTTTTAGCGCTGCTTTATTTGACCAGCATTAGAAACAATAAAATGATATTGTGTAGTTATGAGGTCATTGCCTCATGTTTAACTATGATCAGTTAGCATTTGACATTTTATTTCATTTGAGTGTTACCGCTTTTCCTTGATGGCAGGGGGTGTTTTACCTTATGATTTGGTTTCCTTTATTTGTTTGCTTACCCGCTACTTGGCTAGAATATTCTGATTTTCCCAAGCTCAAAATGTCTAAGCGAGGGCGGGAGGATCGGCCGGGAACAAGTTCCCTATGTTGTCGCTGGGTTTGCCGGTGGCGGCGACGGTCAACTGCGCCGATAACACTGGGGCTAAAAACCTCTACATTATTTCCGTCAAGGGCATCAAGGGTCGCCTTAGTTAAATTCAGGTGGAGGAACCTCATCCTACGTCACTTCAAAAGGTGATGTTACTGAAGTTGGGATTATCATGTCTCTGTGTGATTTATCATCTCTTTTATTTCATTAAAACGGGCCTTTAGTTTTAATATCTCATGTCAATTATCCATCTTAAGTGGTGGATAATATGATGATATGCAAAAGGAATCAACTCTTATTTTAGTTTGTTAGTAACTGTTGTAGTGTTCAAATCAAAGGTGGTTTGTGTTATAATGTAGTTGAAGTCAAATATAGTTAATAATAAATGTCTTAATCATATTGTAAAGGTAATAAAGACTTCGTATAATGTTAATATGCAGGAAAGTAATTTTTGCTTTCATAATATGGAAATTGTGTTTGTATCTAGCTAGCTTATGTTATCACCTTTACAATATGATTAAACATTAATCAGCTCATGTTTTACCATATTGCACGGAATAAACAAGCTCAAGGTATATATCGGTTTGAACTATCCTGGCAGATTGTCATTTTTAGCGTTGCACAATGTGTGGCAGATGAATATGTACAAGAAAATGCATAAGTAAGATAATAAGGGGAAAGTGGAGGAACATGATTTCCAATCCAAAGAACGTAACTTCCATCCACTCGGATTCAACCAGATCATGGATGGTTCGGTGGGTTCTATCATTCCAATTTAACTTTCAACATTATGATAGTACACCTACATTTTGATACTGTTTGCTATGTATCATATACCAGGTTGTCTATCATAACAATGATATTCATTTTCCATAAATATGTTGTAATATAACCATTGCACCTTCTAGCAGTGAATCTCTTTGATTCAAAATATGAAACCATGATTATTAATTTGGGTGAATGTAGGAAATAATGTATCGTTGTTTTGCAGGCATAAATTATCAATTGAAGGCACTGGAAGAGGGAAAGGATTGAGAAGTGCAGCCCGGAAATGAGTTTTCACAAGACTAATTTGTATAAGGGTACGTTATATGCATGACAAAGTTAAAAGGAAAACATTTCATAGGAATGTAACTAGGTTAGTGTCCCAAAATGGATGGAAGTATCAGGGCGTCGACAAGGCAGTTATAATGAGAAATGGATGGAGCGTAACTATGTTTACCGCTGGAACAAACAGCCTATTTGAGCAAAGAGTAGTAGTTGACCAGAGCTTATGTATTGCAACAACTTAACAAAAATTTTATGTTTATGTTGAAACAAGGATTTTCACTGATAGCATAAATGGCAAATTTATAAGCATACCAAAAGTTTTTGTGCATCGAGATGCAAGGGTTGGTATCATAAAAGTGTCAACAATATTTCTCTTGATGAACTGCGTAGTAAATGCCTTTTGCTCATTGGTGTTCATTGGTTGTACCAGATTTATGTTTTGGGATATTTTATATTGGATCGACTACACTAAATTTCAACAGATCAAACCAACCCATGTTTCAATATATGTAAAATAAATAAATGCATAAATAAATAAACACATAAAAAAAAATTTATACATATGGAGGTTTATAAATCAAATCATTTCTGTCTTACAAAGTTTATTTGCAACATAATTGTTTTTGAAATATTTCAAGGTGACACATTTTCAGGACTAAAACATTCAAGTTTTAATAGGTGAGGATTTTTTTCAAAAAGTAAAAAATAGGTTTGAAGATGTGCATTTAACTTTTAAAAATGTAAAATATTATTTAGTCAGATAAGCCATGCAACACAAGCAATTCCCTCTAATGGTTAGCTGTACGTAGGGGTGGACCCGGGCCGGTTCGGGCCTGGGCCCGGCCGGGCCTCGGGCCAGAAAACTGGGGCCCGAGCCCGAACCGCCGGTGGCCGGTTCCGGTTCCGGGCCAAACCAGGCCGGGCCAAACCGGTCCTTTTTTTTTTCGGTTCTCCTATTTAACCCCCTACCCCTACCCCTCAACCCCAAACCACTCCAAACCACCTCAAATGGCCCAAAATACCTAATCCAACCCAAAACTTAAAAAAAATTCAAAAAAAAAAATAAAATCCGGCCCGGACCGGGCCCGAACCGGCCGGGCCGGTTCACCTAAAGCAGGGCCCGAGCCCGGACCGCCCATCACCCGGGCCGGGCCAAACCGAACCGATGGACCCACCAGGCCCCGGGCCGGGCCGGGCTAAACATGAACCGGGCCGGGCCGGTTCGGGTCGGGCCGCCCGGCCCGAGTCCACCCCTAGCTGTACGATGACGATCAATAAGAGTCAAAACAAGTCGTTGAAAAAATGTGGATCATTCTTACGATGACCGGTTTTCATCCATGTAGAGCTTTACATCGATATATGTATCTAGAGTCATGAGTTCAACCGGTTTAAAATTTCTTATATGTGATGACATGGAAAACCAACAAATTCCACATTAAATTTGATGTGCAAATTCAAATTCAAATTCAAAGGCAAATGTTATGGACTCATTTAGGAAACTAACTAAATTACTGTAAAATAAAATAACTTTTCATCCCGTGCAACGCACGGGCGAAAAAACTAGTTTAAAACTTAAAATATACTCTGTATGTCCTACTCACCCGTCATCACTATCAGTTTATCGCACATTCACAGTTTCATATTTATTTGGGTTACCTAATTTTAGATATTTTTAATTTTTTATTGGGTAAGGTTTAGGCCTCCCCAAGTTCCTTTTAATTTGCTCTCTGTTGAATTTTTTGTAAGAGGTCTCGGCGTAGTCCCCCTCTTGATTGTATGAACTTTTTATTTCAATAAAATCTGGTAAATGCTGTCCGGCATTTACCCCACTGATTTTGGTGGTTGACCTTCCGGGTTAAAAAAAAACACATTCACAGTTTCATACCATCCACACCTTTGAGATATACTACTCCCTCCGTCCCATTTTACTTGTGTTACTTTCCGTTTGGGTTGTCCCAAAATAAATGTCTCCTTTCCTTTTTCGAAAAGAAATATGTGGCCTACATCATTTCACTTAATTATATTCAAATCTCACACACTTTTTACTTTTTAACTACTTTATTAATAATCGTGTCAAGTCAAAATGACACACATAAAATAAAATGAGACGGAGGTAGTATTACTATTTTCAATAAAAACTCTTACTTCCAGATGGTTATTAAATATTCCGTATATTATTTTGAATGTAAAGAAAAACATGTGGTTAAATTCGATGCAAAGTTGCAATACACTTCTGATAAAAAATTTATGGAGCTCTATATGATTTCACTGTGGAGTCATATAGCCTATGTGGCCTCATAACAATCATTCATAATCATTCATTTCTATAGTGGAATTATAGTGGAGGAACCTACTTCACAAATGAATGATTGTGATGATGTAACATGTGATATACTATCTTTGTCCCTTAATACTTTGCCAAAGTTAACCGGCACGGAAAATAATAAAACAAAAATTGTGTAATTGAAGTTTATACAGAGGAGAGAGAAATAAGAAACACAAAATATTACGTAGTAATTAAAAGGAAAAGCTACCAAGTTTAGTTTTCAGGGACGTTCTAAAAAGGGAGAGATGACACAAAAAAAAAGGGAGTATGGAGGAATGAAATCTCTCCACTTCTGGCCCGGCTAGCTCAGCCTCCATGCTGGAGCAGTGAGCTTCTGCACGAGTGCACGGAAGGTATCCAGTAGTACTCCGTATGTAATGATAGCCTTTTTCTCGACTACATCTTTTCGTTTTGCCACTGCTAGGTTTTTCTTGAGACCCGTACCGAAATTCTTCGTTGTACAAGTCTTCTCTGAAATTTTCATTTCTGCGTTTTGCTGATGGCCTTGTACGATACAACGGTTGCAATTACACTATATCGTTTGATTTTTTGTAGTTCGCGGGCTTGCTAGTAGTGATTATGTCTGTGCCGAGGTTACTGACTTACTGCTTTTGTTTACATGGATCCGGGAGGATTTGTCAATGCCATGGTAGTGACGACTGGCCTATCATGTTTAGGAAATCATTATGTGTGTGCCCAATTATAATATGATTTTTTGGAATATGAATTTACTCTATTCTGTCCCCTCCTATGTGACCTTTTCACAATTTAGCTTTTAACACTGTATTTCATATAGTTGCACTTGAATGATTTGTTTTAGAATCATGGGATTATGCGGAGCACTACACTTACATTATCTTATTTCAATGATATATTGATGTGCACACTAAGAGGATTAGAGGTTAAATAATTCTTCTACCGGGTTAAAAGAAATCTTGGTAGAATGGGAAATAGTATGAAGGGTAAGGTGATAGATTTGGTTTCATTACTCCATAGGAATGATAGGATTACAACTTTTTTCAGGAGGAAGGCAAGGTCACATACTCCACATTCAATAAGATACTCCATGCAAAACTTGAGTATTCATACACTCAGAATGATTTGTATGGAGTTTATTTATACTTTGAGGGATACCAAACACTTACCATTTATACTTTAGTTCACATAATTCTATAGGAAATTATCTTACCTCAAATTGCTATGCTGCTATTTCCTGGGAAAACTCCATAAAAGACTATTGAACAAATTTATTATGACATGTGCCCACATGGCATGTGAATTCACCATTTTATGTCACATATTTGATCTGTTTATTATTATTTTTTTGTAGACATTTTCTTGGTTGGTTCTTACATTCATATTTGAATCACTTTTCAGCTTTAAAAGGTTTTGGTAAACATCTTCTAGCAGTATGGATAATAACTCTGAAGGGGCCATAGACAGTGTAGAGGGAAAACCTTGTAGAAGAAAAAGAAGCAATCTATATCGCCGTCCTCAAAATGACTCTCATTCACCTCCAGATGTCTATGCTAGCTCTTCTATGTCATCTATGCTGCCCTCAACTAGTCAGAGAAAAGGATCAAGTGGTGACAACTTTGATGCTATTTCAGGGGTAGCGTACTCTAACCTCAATGAAACTGAATATTACCAAAATGCTGGTGGCAAAAATACCCATCAATTTCATTCCATAAGTGATGTCTATCCCAGCATAGGAACTAAAGATAATTTAGCAACTGCTACTGTGAGCAATTTGGAAACATTTGGAAGGATAGGAAGTGATTTCCAATCTGGACAATCAGGAGCATTGTCGCACGGAGTTGAAAGTCAAGTCAAGAAAGTAAAACTTAAGGTTGGCGGTGTTACTAGGACTATACATACAAGCTCTGGTTCTGGGCATTTGTTGGCTAAGTCATCATCCTCATCAAGTGTTGCTCACCAACATCAAAAGGTTACTTCTCTAATTTGCATTTTTTAGGAAAAACTCATTAAATATTACTACCTCTTTGTTGCTAAGGTTGAGGCATGAGGAAGTGGCACAATTATTAAGAAAAATGGAATTATGCGGTTGGTATAAAATTTGGAATGTATGATTAAAGTAAGGATGAATTGGAACCACACAAATATTACAAAATATGTTATTAGAAAAACTGAATGGGATGGATAAAATGGGAAAGATGAGACAAAGATAGTGGGACGGAGGGAGTACTAGTTAAACTGCCTGTTGGACGATAATGTTAATTTTTTATTTTCGGTCAATAATATTATCTTCGCAAAACGCAGCTACAAACGGCCAACTGACACTATCAATTATCAACACAATTACCAAGAGGCAACTAGCCTGCGACAGTTGCCGGTTGGTAATTGCTTTTGTGAGATCTTTGTCCTAATTTTGTCCAATGGGTATCTAATAAGTAACATTTATGGAAAACCCCTTTGTTTTTGTTTGTAATATCTTTTTACTACTCTTGAACTCCATGGGTTATGACCTAAGAAAATCATAATGGCCCAAAGTAAACACAATGAGTTCAACTGTAATTGATGAAATGTTTGCTAAAGCTGTTACAAACTTGCAAATGGTTGTAGTTTGGGTCAAACTGATGTCTGCACTTGAAAATTTGCAGGATAGTTCAGACAAGGGAAATGTCTTGCAAGGTGTTCCGTGGAAGGACTTCTCGAAGAATGGATTTATTTTTGGGAGATCTAGTTCTTCAGGGGATAGCCCTCTCAAGCAAACTGCTAAATACAACCCAGCACATACAAGCAAACATTTCTCTAAAACATCCAAATCAGGCGAATTCAACACTGAGTATGACGATGATGATGATGCTGAGATTCGTTTTCTTGAAAAACTAAAGACCTCCAAATTTGCTACAAGTCGTGGCGGAGCATATGATGAAGATGAAGGAGGAATTAAGAAGCTGCGGAAGATTTCAAGAGTCTTGAATCAGACTGGCAACATTTATGATGTAAAATCATGGGATTACAACCCCATCAAAACATCCCAAGAGAGTATTAAGTTCAAATCAGTTGGAGAATTTGGGGATAATGATTATGTAAAAGAGGACGAGGAGTCATTATCTGATCATGAGTTAAGACCTAAGATGAAACAATGCAAGGATTTAGGTCGAATATCAGGGAGTGCTAGGAATGAAATGGCTATGACTACACGAAAGCGTGCCCAACAAACTGGCAAGGAAGTATCATCCATTTCCAGTATAGGTGCAGTTGAATTTTCTCAGGGACTACCACCTCATCCTAAAAGTCAGTGCCAATCGATATGTACGTGTGTTTCCAATTGTGGGTAAGTATATCCTTTCATTGCTATCTCGGTTTGTTGCAGAGCAAAAGGAGAAACTCTCCGAAGTTGAACAACAACTGAAAAAAGCGGAAGCTGCTCAGAGGCGCAGGATGCAAGCTGAAAAAGCTGCTCAAGAATCCGAGGTCTCAAGATTTTTCTCTTAATTCATAATTTCTTTGATTTGATGGAGAACATCGAGTTGTGTAAGGAGACATGCTCATAATTCATAATTTCCTTGGCTTGATGTCTACAGGCCGAGGCAATCAGGAAAATCTTGGGTCAAGATTCTAGCAGAAAGAAGCGAGAAGATAAACTAAAGAAGAAACAAGAGTCAGCACAGGTGACGATACTTGAAAATTGATCCCTTCTTTCCTAGTGGTCATTTTGTTTTTGGAAAAGTTTCTTGAACGTTTAAGTAACTATCCATTGGCCAAATGCTAATTTTCAATTTTAGGGAAAATATGTTACCAGTTTACTAGTAACAAATAACAATTCCCCCCCCCCCCCCCCCCAAATAAAAATAATAATAGGTATCTAATACTCCCTCCGTCCCTAAATAATATGTTAGAGAGCAGGAGGCAGTTGGGCCGATGCTCCAGGAGGAGGCAACTAGGCCGTTGCTTCAAGAGGACGGGCCTCGCCCATTATTGGTTTACCGTCGTCGCCAGCGGGCCTAGATGGGCTCGATTGACTGCTGGGTTTTATTACTTTATTTCATTCAATTGTTATTTCTAATAAACTGCTGGGCCTAGATGACCATATTTCTCGATTATTCATTATCGAGAATAAAGATTTGGTTTGAGCCTAAGGCTGGGGAGACGTTAATATCATCTGCTAGGGTTTTCAGCTTCTATCAATTTGGTCAGACTCAGAAGTTAATATCAGACGTTAATATCATCTGCTAGGGTTTTCTGCTTCTATCATAATACCGCATCCGTCCCGCTTAAAGGTTCCCATTACAAAATGACATGGTTATTTAGACAATAATTAAATAAGGCATTCAAGTGTATTTTGAGAAATAATTTTGATGAGTGTATAATATAAGAGGTCATTGATGATAACTGTGATGTTATAGATTGTCATTTAAGATTGTTAATTGTTTCCTAAAATAGAAATGAGAACCTTTATATGTGACGTTCAAAAAAGGAAAGTGAGAACCTTAGAATGGGATGGAGGGAGTAGTTATGTATTTTCTTTTTGGGCTGTCCCAAAATAACGGTTATGTTTCCTTTTTTGGCTAATGATCTTATATACCATTCATACTTCACCAGTCCTTTTACTTAAATCGACACTTGGTCATTTCAACTTTACTTGCATTTTCATTGTTACAACAAAAGTAAAGGATAGTTTAGGTATTTTATATCATTTTCTTAATCTACAAGCTCTAACAAAGTGTCACCAATAAATTGTGATGGAGGTAGTAGTATTTTAACTAATTTTCAAGGAGAACCACCTTCTGTTTATGCTTTGTACTTTTTATGTTGCAGGAGAGGAAAACAAAAGCAGCAGCTCATCCATCAAATGCTATCAGATGGATACTGGGTCCTTCTGGAACAGTTGTAACTTTCCCTAGTGAGATGGGCCTCCCAAGCATATTTGAGCCCAAGGCCTGCAGGTGGAGAGTGTTTACAAGCTTTACATATTTTTTGTCTTATTTTGAATATATCCTACATATATGTTTTTCTCCAATCTTTTTATGCACATGCTTTCTATGGTAGGTATTGTTTGCCAGAGCTTCTGAAAAACACTTTTTACTGATTGCTTTAGAAAAAGAATAAAGTAGTGTTTTTATGTTGATGCTTCTACTGAACTTGAAGTAATTCAAAACTAAAAGGTGTAAGCAGGGTCGAGGTTGCTTTAAACTGTTCTACAATTTTCTATAACATTTTACTTTAATAATATACCCAAAAGTATTTTTTACCAAACACTTAAACTTTTATTTATTTAAACCACTTTTTGTTTTTCAAGCACTGCAAACTTTTACTACAAATCACTTTTTATATAACCTGCAAAATAAATCACTTTTCAAAAGTATAAGCAAACTCAAACATTCCCTCCCTAATCCTCTTTTTCCCGCACGATGATATCGGGTATATCTATGCATTCACATGCTCTAGTTGATTTCAATTTTGAGTATTTCAGTTACCCGCCTCCGCGTGAGAAATGTGCTGGTCCATCTTGTACAAATGTGTACAGGTATCGAGATTCCAAATCAAGACTTCCTCTATGCAGCCTTCAGTGCTACAAGGAAATACATAAGAAGGTGGAACTTCTTGGTGCATGTTGATTATTATGTTGTCTATCGATTTTTATGTTTTAAATGTGAGTGGGCACTTTTTGAGCATTTGTCCATCTACTATGCAACTTTGTTTAGGAAGATTTGATGTCGTAGTTGAATGCAAAATCATTTTGTACAGCTTTTGAACATGATATAACGTCTCAGCTCCCAAAACCATAGCCATTGGTTACCAAGATCTAGGATGTTTTCTTTTGTACTGTTTTCAATCTCACATCGGACCAGACTTCCATAGTTCCATGTGGTTGAGCAAGCGGTCCAGCTTATTGGTAGCCAACTCACTCTCCCATATGGGAGGTCCGGGGTTCAAAACTTCATGGAAGCAGGTTCAGCCCACTTTACCCCAGGTCCCCCAGCCCCCCCCCCCCCCCCCCCCTTGACCTCCGGGGTAAAAAAATCGACCATGTGTTTTGTGACTTGAAGTTGAGAATATGATTCCAAATGAAAGTGCACTCTTATGAACAGGTGTTGTTCTTTGAGCTTTCTCCGGTGTCTTACTTTCGTATTTGTTTTTGCATCAGAAGAATGGATGTAAATATGTAATGGGACTAGGCATGGACCGGTTCCGGGCCGGTCCAAACCGGCCCGGGATTCCACTGGGTCCGGGTCGGTCTCGGGCCGGGCCGGTTCAATGTTTTTTTTTGCTTTTCTGATTAACCCCCCCAAACACCCAGCCCAACCCAGGGAAAACAAAAAAATGTAAAAAAAAGACCCGAACCGGGCCCGGGATGGTTCCTATTTTCCATGAACCGAGCCCGCTCTTAGTAACACCCGATTTGGGTCGGCCCAGACCAGTCCAGGGCCTGGTTGACGGCCCGGTTCCAAACAATGTTGGGCTGGGCCATGGGCCGGTCGGCCTGGAACCGGTCCATCCCTAAATGGGACCTGCTCTGGTTGAGTTTCAGTTCCATGCCAGTCGCTTGCACGTAGGGGTGGACTCGGGCCGGGTGGCCCGACCCGGAACCGGCACTGTTTCGGCCCGGCCCGGTGGCCCAGTCAGTGACTGGTCCGGGTAGGCCCGACCCGCTGGGGTTCCGGTCCGGGCTCGGGCCCCCTAAATCACGAACCGGCCCGGCCGGTTTGGGCCCGGTTCAGGTTTATTTTATTTTTTTTCCCAATTTTTTTTTTTTGTTTTTGGGTTGGGTTGGGTATTTTGGGCCATTTGGGATGGTTTGGGGTGAGGGGGGTGGGAGTTAACTAGGAAAAGGAAAAAAAAATAACTAAGGCCCGGCCCGACCCGGACCCGGGGAGTACCCGGGCCGGTTCCAGGCCCCCCATTCCTGAACCGCCGGCCTGACCCGGACCCGGGGAGTACCCGGGCTGGTTCCAGGCCCCCCATTCCTGAACCGTCGGCCCGACCGGGTCTAGGTAGGCCTGGACTCGGGCCGGGCGGCCCGACCCGGAACCGGCCCGGCCCGGTGGCCCGGTCCACCGGCGGTTCTGGTCGAACCGGTCCGGTGGTTCCCGGTTCCGGGCCCGGGCCTTCCATATGGTGAACCGGCCCGGCCGGTTCGGGCCTGGTCCGGGCCGGAAATAATTTTTTTTTTTATTTTTTTTTTGAAATTATTTTATGTTTTGGGTTAGATTAGGTATTTTGGTCCATTTGAGGTGGTTTGGGGTGGTTTGGGGTTGAGAAAGAGGGGTAGGGGATTAAATAAAGAAGCCAAAAAAAAAATAGGGCGGTTGGCCCGGCCCGGAACCGGTCCGGTCTGGCCCGGAACCGGTCCGGTCTGGCCCGGAACCGGCCCGGGCCCGAACCGGCCTGAGTCCACGCCTGCTTGCACGTCATGTGAACAAAGACACTAACGAGGGAAACTGGAACCTTAACTGGGAATCTCAGGCCGGTGGATAAAGACATAGCCCGAACTGGTCTATTCCTACTTTGGAGGAACTGGAGAACTCGTCTATCTTTTAGGGGGGAAAATCTACCAGTCCTAGTTTGTTATCATAAATGGGACCTGGTCCACTCCTGAGTCCTGAATGGGTAGGGTGATCTTTGTTCAATCATTTGTGGGATATGAGTTAAATGAAGTAGTGAGAGTTTATTGTTGAATTTTTTTGTTGTTTTCTGTCAATAAACTCTTGCTCCGCCGTAAAAGGAATATGGGTGTTTTCAAGAGGATAGACTGACTCAGATTTTTTCCCAAATTCCAAAATAAACATGTTTAGGAATAACTGTAGACCCCTGCAGTCACTGAACATTATATTGAATAACTGTAATTCAAAATTTTTACGTTTTCAAGAATAGGGAATATACGTATTAAAATAATTAATAGGTTTGATTGATGAATTTGATCAATTGTACTCCTAGAGGAGAAAAATATTTGGAAGTTACAAGCTTCAAGTTCATGGATTGAGATAAATACACTGCAACAATTGTAAACATCTACAATCAGTTAACTACCAGGGAGGACACCCTTCTTCAGCTAGATTTTTTTTTTCTCTTTAGTATTATTGCCTACTTCTGAGAACCAAGTAGAATGCCCTCCAACAAGGTCAGGTACTGTCAGTTTCAGGTCAAAAGTTATAGACTGAAAAACTAATGCCAACAAGTTTACGTCTGCCATTGCTCTATGCTCTGTACCGAGTAACGGGAACTTGTAGTGTTCCCGCATGTCTTTCAGTGATGCTTTTGGAAGGCCCTTTGCGCCTAAATGCCCTAAATGCCATATAAGCTCAGATCAATTATAAAAGTCAGAGATAGCACAAGGAAAGGCAAAAGAACAAATAAACAAGAAAATTGTAGAAGATGAAGTACCTGCAGATTTCATTACTTTACGAGCCAGAGGAAGTGTGTCAATAAACAACCAGTTTGAAGGAATGGAGTAACGACATCGGCTAAATTCGTTGATTAGAAAAGGGACATCGAAACTACGAGCATTGTGAGCAATCCACACTACATACCCACCAGGTTTCTGGCGGCTTCTCACATATTGTAACAAGATGGGAATTAGGTCCTCCATCCTACACAAATACATGATAGTTTACAGTCCTCTCTATCAAATGAACTGTAGTTACCGAACATTCCTCTTGTTCACATTTTTGTACTTTCCGTGACAACGATCCTCTCTATCAAATCTTTCTTCATTGCCCTATGTTCATTTCCGTAGATAAAACCAGTCTTACAGGAGTCCTATCAAATTTTCCCTTCTATGTTTATGCTACATTTCAATCCTATAGTACAAAAAAAGAAAGCTAGGGCAGTGAAGTCCCTCTCGTTCACATTTCACCTCATTGAAGAGGCACATTTATAGAGCTATGTGAGTGACTTATGGATGAATCTGGAAGTCGTTGCGAAACTATATTTGGACAACCCATGAGTAATAACCCATGAGATAATTATGTAATTTTCTCACAAGATGACTTCCAGTGCACATAAGATATGATGAAGTACTGGTACATGTGCGACCTTTTCAACTACTCCTAATTCTATTTTTTCATAAAAGTTCACACTTTTAATTTCTAAGCTGGACAACGCTTTTTATTGATTACATACGGAGCATTTACAATTTTACACTTTTCACATTACAAGTGGAAAACAAAAGGACAGAAACTTTTCCATAACTTAGTTCGGGATTCTAACTCATCATTCTCCTACTATAATTCAATACATTCTTTTTTGAATTGGAGTTTTATTATAGCTCTAATGTATATGTATCAGTCCATAGAGTTTTTTTTCCCACTGAACATTCTAGTCAAGTAATATGTCTCAGCATTTTATAATGTCAAGATTGTATCTCTAGTTCTTTTCAAAAGGCAGACTAAATATTCTTCCCCTACATCAACCAACAAACCATTGCACAAAATCTCAAATGGGCTTCAAAGTAAGAAGTTTAATTTGGGACGGAGGATTATTACTTTTAAGCAACATCAAAATAAATCTACTATCACTCAAATCACAATATTAGAAAGCCCTAGTTCTTACCTAAACTTAATCAGCAGGATAGGTTGGAAAATTGAACCTAAAATAAGTCATGCAAATATGCAATCAAAACAAACCAACAAATGACACAAATGCAGACAGTAAGATGCATACACTACAGGAATCTACCAATATACTTCATTTAATATACCTGGGGACATCAGGCCTGCAGACCATATGAGTCGAAATTCCATGAACAGAACCATTTTTCACATAGCACCCAGGATTGACCAGAGTCTGTAAAGTGCTATTTTCACCTCCAACTAGGTCCCTCAATGCAATCTCTATTATTCGACATCTCTCACTGCTAAACCCAGTGGTCTCAATATCAAAAGCGATAAAAGTTATAAGTCTAGCCAATTCTTTATTTTCAGTAATCTTTTCCCGAATATCATAGTATTCATTTTTTTCAAGCGCGGTTATTTCTGATTTATATAAATCTACTTTAGATGTAGTAATCTCATTTGATATCTCTTCTCTAATAGTTTTTTTGCTTTGTATACTATCCACTGTTTTCCCTTCACTTTGGGTTGTTAAGGGGGCTCCTCCATTCTCAGTCCTGTTACATCTGTCTGGCCCGTATTTACATGAGGCAAGAACTTTAAATCTAAACCTAACACACCCACTCTTGCTAAAATGATCAAAACCTTGCCACCAAGAATTGGCTAAGGTATAAGCTCGGCATTGAGGAGACATTATAAGTGGGAAAAACATGGCATCTAGTATGGTCCAAATTTAACACTTGCTCAAAATTCAAGATGAAATTTAATACGGTGGAGTAATAGCAATCGACCTGCAGAAACATAAATGAAAGAGTATTGACCATGTAAATTTGCTTAGGTTACCAACATTCAACCATAAGTCCATAACAAGTAAATAACAGAATTCGAATGCAATTCCAAAAACTACACATGTAATGAACCATCACATGTCAATCATATTGCAGTTTTAAAATAGTCTGTAATTCATAGAACCATGGTAGTGTTGAAGGTTGCAAATCTATTCAAGAATAAGATAATACACTAAAAAGAGTGATGGCACTATAAATCAAATCATGTCTCGAGTGCAAAAACTTAATGCTGTCCATGAGTCCATCTCTGGTTCAGATTGTCGCTGATATTGAATACAAAAATCTTATCATCATTTCTGGATTCATATTTATTCATCGTTTGGAATTTCGAATATATGTATCTTTATCATCATCATCTTCATCGCCGTCAGATTAAGATTTATTTGTAGTTTAATATTCATACCATTTATAGCTTCAACCACCCTAGTGCATGACCAACATTTTGAAAGCTGCAAATGATTCTAATGATAGTTGTTTGACATTAATGAACCCAATTTTTTAAACAAAGCGGTTAGAGTTTAATTGAAGAGCAGTAGCACACTCATGAATGATCTTATCACATGAAGTAAAGGAAAATCACTCTCACATACACATCACACTAACAATTAGATAGAGAACCACAGCTTCAAGTTTATCTTTTAACAGATCCAGGTGGAGAGATTATAGATCATGTGAAGATTCAGGGGAAACCTAAATGGAAGGGAATTCAGATTATACCAAAAAAACTAAATTATAGAATAAAAACGAAAATATCTGGGCTCTAATAGAGATCATATTCCAAATTTCCAATGTCAAACATTCTAAAACAATCGAGGAGGTAAATCGCGTCTAAAAAACTAAACGAACAAGAGATTCACATACATGTACCTTTACACCTCATCCAATTTTTCGATCAACTACTCATTCGTGAAAATTTGAAGATATTATGCAGGACAAGAGATAAGAAGTAAGAACATGCCTGATACCGGTTCCAATATACTGTAGAGCGCAATCACTCATCGCTGGTGCATACATCGATGAATAGAAGGAAACACGAGTGACGTGAGGGGGGAATGCATTTCATGTGAGAAATAGAGAATGCAAAAGACAAGGTGAAGAGATCCTGAAAAGGCGAAGTGAAATGGCTCACAGATTATTTATTTTCTTAGGAATATAAGAAATGTTGACTCCATGTTCGGCAGCTAAATAAAGTTGACAAATTATTCTACCCTCTCATTATTATCAAGTAAATGCAGTTTTGTCATTCAAAACTATATGAGGTTAAGAATAACAATGGAGCTATAAATTATTAAGGGTAAAATGAGAAGATAATAAAAGAATGTGTTAGAAATGAAGGATAAATTACAAAAATAGTTGTAATAGTGTATTACTTTAAAATTATTGAGGGTATAATGAGAAAATTTGAGAATGAGAAGATGTGAATGTTACAGAGGGAGTAGTAAATATTAATAGAGGTGGTGAATAATTATTAACAGAATTGGTTAATAATAATTTTATGTTGCAAAGAAAATATATTTACTATTGGTAATATTTTGTTGAGAAATGAGAAATGGAATTTTAAAAAATTGATGCATATATAATTTATTATTGTTTTGGGTTTAGACTTATTATTATTTTTATTTTCTATTTATGAGTCCTTTAAAAAAAATTATGAGCATATTAGTTGAAAAATGTTCATAGTATGCAATACATTATAAGTGTAGTGATACAAAAGCATTCACGTGTTGAGTATCATTGATGTGCTTTACCAAAAATTACACATTTTCTATACAACATTTGTTGTTGTATTGGAGCTTTCTCCACCCAACAAAAATTTCCAACAAATTTATGCTTTTGACTCTTGAAAGCCCACATATATAGTTGCCAATGTGTGATTTACTTTTTTCCAAATAACGTTCAACATGTGCTAGTGTTTGCCCCTAATTTTTGTTGGTGGTCATCACAAAGCTACTAAACATGAGAATTATTTCCTTTGAAGTGTTGGGGCCGTTTGTTTGTTAACTGGGTTTTTATATGTATACTTTGACACAGTCAACTTCAAAAAATTATTTGAATGTCTTCCCGGTCGAATTTTGAGCTGAAATTTGGTATGGATAAACTAGACTTCATGAAGAACATGCTCAAAAAATTTCGTCAAAAAATTCCATTGGGAAGTGCCCGAAATGCCCTCGGCCGGACGGCGGTTCCCGTCAGGCCGGCTGGACAAGAAAAGGACTATATATATATATAGAGGACTGCTCAGGTCCCTCCGGAGGGACAGGAGGGACCGCCCGAACGTTACTGTTTGGGGCGGTTCCCGGTGAAATTTTTCGATAAAATTTTTTTAGCATGTTCCTTATCAAGTCTAGTTTGTCCATACCAAATTTCAGCTCAAAATTCGACCGGGAAGGCAGTCAAATAAATTCTTGAAACTTACTGCACTTTATATATGCGCAGAATGTGTATATTCCGGACCAGTTAACTTGAAAAAATCATTTGACGACCTTCCCGATCGAATTTTGAGCTGAAATTTGGTATGGACAAACTAGATTTGATGAGGAACATGCTCAAAAAATTTCATCAAAAAATTCCACCGGGAAGGTGCCCAAACGGGCTCGGCCGGACGGGGCAGCCCGTCAGGCCGGCCTGATGAGAAGAGATCCATCCATCCATCCATCCATCCATCCATCCATCCATCCACTATCTATCTATCTATCTATCTATCTATCTATCTATCTATCTATCTATCTATCTATCTATCTATCTATCTATCTATCTATCTATCTATCTATCTATCTATCTATCTATCTATCTATCTATCTATCTATCTATCTATCTATCTATCTATCTATCTATCTATCTATCTATCTATCTATCTATCTATCTATCTATCTATCTATCTATCTATCTATCTATCTATCTATCTATCTATCTATCTATCTATCTATCTATCTATCTATCTATCTATCTATCTATCTATCTATCTATCTATCTATCTATCTATCTATCTATCTATCTATCTATCTATCTATCTATCTATCTATCTATCTATCTATCTATCTATCTATCTATCTATCTATCTATCTATCTATCTATCTATCTATCTATCTATCTATCTATCTATCTATCTATCTATCTATCTATCTATCTATCTATCTATCTATCTATCTATCTATCTATCTATCTATCTATCTATCTATCTATCTATCTATCTATCTATCTATCTATCTATCTATCTATCTATCTATCTATCTATCTATCTATCTATCTATCTATCTATCTATCTATCTATCTATCTATCTATCTATCTATCTATCTATCTATCTATCTATCTATCTATCTATCTATCTATCTATCTATCTATCTATCTATCTATCTATCTATCTATCTATCTATCTATCTATCTATCTATCTATCTATCTATCTATCTATCTATCTATCTATCTATCTATCTATCTATCTATCTATCTATCTATCTATCTATCTATCTATCTATCTATCTATCTATCTATCTATCTATCTATCTATCTATCTATCTATCTATCTATCTATCTATCTATCTATCTATCTATCTATCTATCTATCTATCTATCTATCTATCTATCTATCTATCTATCTATCTATCTATCTATCTATCTATCTATCTATCTATCTATCTATCTATCTATCTATCTATCTATCTATCTATCTATCTATCTATCTATCTATCTATCTATCTATCTATCTATCTATCTATCTATCTATCTATCTATCTATCTATCTATCTATCTATCTATCTATCTATCTATCTATCTATCTATCTATCTATCTATCTATCTATCTATCTATCTATCTATCTATCTATCTATCTATCTATCTATCTATCTATCTATCTATCTATCTATCTATCTATCTATCTATCTATCTATCTATCTATCTATCTATCTATCTATCTATCTATCTATCTATCTATCTATCTATCTATCTATCTATCTATCTATCTATCTATCTATCTATCTATCTATCTATCTATCTATCTATCTATCTATCTATCTATCTATCTATCTATCTATCTATCTATCTATCTATCTATCTATCTATCTATCTATCTATCTATCTATCTATCTATCTATCTATCTATCTATCTATCTATCTATCTATCTATCTATCTATCTATCTATCTATCTATCTATCTATCTATCTATCTATCTATCTATCTATCTATCTATCTATCTATCTATCTATCTATCTATCTATCTATCTATCTATCTATCTATCTATCTATCTATCTATCTATCTATCTATCTATCTATCTATCTATCTATCTATCTATCTATCTATCTATCTATCTATCTATCTATCTATCTATCTATCTATCTATCTATCTATCTATCTATCTATCTATCTATCTATCTATCTATCTATCTATCTATCTATCTATCTATCTATCTATCTATCTATCTATCTATCTATCTATCTATCTATCTATCTATCTATCTATCTATCTATCTATCTATCTATCTATCTATCTATCTATCTATCTATCTATCTATCTATCTATCTATCTATCTATCTATCTATCTATCTATCTATCTATCTATCTATCTATCTATCTATCTATCTATCTATCTATCTATCTATCTATCTATCTATCTATCTATCTATCTATCTATCTATCTATCTATCTATCTATCTATCTATCTATCTATCTATCTATCTATCTATCTATCTATCTATCTATCTATCTATCTATCTATCTATCTATCTATCTATCTATCTATCTATCTATCTATCTATCTATCTATCTATCTATCTATCTATCTATCTATCTATCTATCTATCTATCTATCTATCTATCTATCTATCTATCTATCTATCTATCTATCTATCTATCTATCTATCTATCTATCTATCTATCTATCTATCTATCTATCTATCTATCTATCTATCTATCTATCTATCTATCTATCTATCTATCTATCTATCTATCTATCTATCTATCTATCTATCTATCTATCTATCTATCTATCTATCTATCTATCTATCTATCTATCTATCTATCTATCTATCTATCTATCTATCTATCTATCTATCTATCTATCTATCTATCTATCTATCTATCTATCTATCTATCTATCTATCTATCTATCTATCTATCTATCTATCTATCTATCTATCTATCTATCTATCTATCTATCTATCTATCTATCTATCTATCTATCTATCTATCTATCTATCTATCTATCTATCTATCTATCTATCTATCTATCTATCTATCTATCTATCTATCTATCTATCTATCTATCTATCTATCTATCTATCTATCTATCTATCTATCTATCTATCTATCTATCTATCTATCTATCTATCTATCTATCTATCTATCTATCTATCTATCTATCTATCTATCTATCTATCTATCTATCTATCTATCTATCTATCTATCTATCTATCTATCTATCTATCTATCTATCTATCTATCTATCTATCTATCTATCTATCTATCTATCTATCTATCTATCTATCTATCTATCTATCTATCTATCTATCTATCTATCTATCTATCTATCTATCTATCTATCTATCTATCTATCTATCTATCTATCTATCTATCTATCTATCTATCTATCTATCTATCTATCTATCTATCTATCTATCTATCTATCTATCTATCTATCTATCTATCTATCTATCTATCTATCTATCTATCTATCTATCTATCTATCTATCTATCTATCTATCTATCTATCTATCTATCTATCTATCTATCTATCTATCTATCTATCTATCTATCTATCTATCTATCTATCTATCTATCTATCTATCTATCTATCTATCTATCTATCTATCTATCTATCTATCTATCTATCTATCTATCTATCTATCTATCTATCTATCTATCTATCTATCTATCTATCTATCTATCTATCTATCTATCTATCTATCTATCTATCTATCTATCTATCTATCTATCTATCTATCTATCTATCTATCTATCTATCTATCTATCTATCTATCTATCTATCTATCTATCTATCTATCTATCTATCTATCTATCTATCTATCTATCTATCTATCTATCTATCTATCTATCTATCTATCTATCTATCTATCTATCTATCTATCTATCTATCTATCTATCTATCTATCTATCTATCTATCTATCTATCTATCTATCTATCTATCTATCTATCTATCTATCTATCTATCTATCTATCTATCTATCTATCTATCTATCTATCTATCTATCTATCTATCTATCTATCTATCTATCTATCTATCTATCTATCTATCTATCTATCTATCTATCTATCTATCTATCTATCTATCTATCTATCTATCTATCTATCTATCTATCTATCTATCTATCTATCTATCTATCTATCTATCTATCTATCTATCTATCTATCTATCTATCTATCTATCTATCTATCTATCTATCTATCTATCTATCTATCTATCTATCTATCTATCTATCTATCTATCTATCTATCTATCTATCTATCTATCTATCTATCTATCTATCTATCTATCTATCTATCTATCTATCTATCTATCTATCTATCTATCTATCTATCTATCTATCTATCTATCTATCTATCTATCTATCTATCTATCTATCTATCTATCTATCTATCTATCTATCTATCTATCTATCTATCTATCTATCTATCTATCTATCTATCTATCTATCTATCTATCTATCTATCTATCTATCTATCTATCTATCTATCTATCTATCTATCTATCTATCTATCTATCTATCTATCTATCTATCTATCTATCTATCTATCTATCTATCTATCTATCTATCTATCTATCTATCTATCTATCTATCTATCTATCTATCTATCTATCTATCTATCTATCTATCTATCTATCTATCTATCTATCTATCTATCTATCTATCTATCTATCTATCTATCTATCTATCTATCTATCTATCTATCTATCTATCTATCTATCTATCTATCTATCTATCTATCTATCTATCTATCTATCTATCTATCTATCTATCTATCTATCTATCTATCTATCTATCTATCTATCTATCTATCTATCTATCTATCTATCTATCTATCTATCTATCTATCTATCTATCTATCTATCTATCTATCTATCTATCTATCTATCTATCTATCTATCTATCTATCTATCTATCTATCTATCTATCTATCTATCTATCTATCTATCTATCTATCTATCTATCTATCTATCTATCTATCTATCTATCTATCTATCTATCTATCTATCTATCTATCTATCTATCTATCTATCTATCTATCTATCTATCTATCTATCTATCTATCTATCTATCTATCTATCTATCTATCTATCTATCTATCTATCTATCTATCTATCTATCTATCTATCTATCTATCTATCTATCTATCTATCTATCTATCTATCTATCTATCTATCTATCTATCTATCTATCTATCTATCTATCTATCTATCTATCTATCTATCTATCTATCTATCTATCTATCTATCTATCTATCTATCTATCTATCTATCTATCTATCTATCTATCTATCTATCTATCTATCTATCTATCTATCTATCTATCTATCTATCTATCTATCTATCTATCTATCTATCTATCTATCTATCTATCTATCTATCTATCTATCTATCTATCTATCTATCTATCTATCTATCTATCTATCTATCTATCTATCTATCTATCTATCTATCTATCTATCTATCTATCTATCTATCTATCTATCTATCTATCTATCTATCTATCTATCTATCTATCTATCTATCTATCTATCTATCTATCTATCTATCTATCTATCTATCTATCTATCTATCTATCTATCTATCTATCTATCTATCTATCTATCTATCTATCTATCTATCTATCTATCTATCTATCTATCTATCTATCTATCTATCTATCTATCTATCTATCTATCTATCTATCTATCTATCTATCTATCTATCTATCTATCTATCTATCTATCTATCTATCTATCTATCTATCTATCTATCTATCTATCTATCTATCTATCTATCTATCTATCTATCTATCTATCTATCTATCTATCTATCTATCTATCTATCTATCTATCTATCTATCTATCTATCTATCTATCTATCTATCTATCTATCTATCTATCTATCTATCTATCTATCTATCTATCTATCTATCTATCTATCTATCTATCTATCTATCTATCTATCTATCTATCTATCTATCTATCTATCTATCTATCTATCTATCTATCTATCTATCTATCTATCTATCTATCTATCTATCTATCTATCTATCTATCTATCTATCTATCTATCTATCTATCTATCTATCTATCTATCTATCTATCTATCTATCTATCTATCTATCTATCTATCTATCTATCTATCTATCTATCTATCTATCTATCTATCTATCTATCTATCTATCTATCTATCTATCTATCTATCTATCTATCTATCTATCTATCTATCTATCTATCTATCTATCTATCTATCTATCTATCTATCTATCTATCTATCTATCTATCTATCTATCTATCTATCTATCTATCTATCTATCTATCTATCTATCTATCTATCTATCTATCTATCTATCTATCTATCTATCTATCTATCTATCTATCTATCTATCTATCTATCTATCTATCTATCTATCTATCTATCTATCTATCTATCTATCTATCTATCTATCTATCTATCTATCTATCTATCTATCTATCTATCTATCTATCTATCTATCTATCTATCTATCTATCTATCTATCTATCTATCTATCTATCTATCTATCTATCTATCTATCTATCTATCTATCTATCTATCTATCTATCTATCTATCTATCTATCTATCTATCTATCTATCTATCTATCTATCTATCTATCTATCTATCTATCTATCTATCTATCTATCTATCTATCTATCTATCTATCTATCTATCTATCTATCTATCTATCTATCTATCTATCTATCTATCTATCTATCTATCTATCTATCTATCTATCTATCTATCTATCTATCTATCTATCTATCTATCTATCTATCTATCTATCTATCTATCTATCTATCTATCTATCTATCTATCTATCTATCTATCTATCTATCTATCTATCTATCTATCTATCTATCTATCTATCTATCTATCTATCTATCTATCTATCTATCTATCTATCTATCTATCTATCTATCTATCTATCTATCTATCTATCTATCTATCTATCTATCTATCTATCTATCTATCTATCTATCTATCTATCTATCTATCTATCTATCTATCTATCTATCTATCTATCTATCTATCTATCTATCTATCTATCTATCTATCTATCTATCTATCTATCTATCTATCTATCTATCTATCTATCTATCTATCTATCTATCTATCTATCTATCTATCTATCTATCTATCTATCTATCTATCTATCTATCTATCTATCTATCTATCTATCTATCTATCTATCTATCTATCTATCTATCTATCTATCTATCTATCTATCTATCTATCTATCTATCTATCTATCTATCTATCTATCTATCTATCTATCTATCTATCTATCTATCTATCTATCTATCTATCTATCTATCTATCTATCTATCTATCTATCTATCTATCTATCTATCTATCTATCTATCTATCTATCTATCTATCTATCTATCTATCTATCTATCTATCTATCTATCTATCTATCTATCTATCTATCTATCTATCTATCTATCTATCTATCTATCTATCTATCTATCTATCTATCTATCTATCTATCTATCTATCTATCTATCTATCTATCTATCTATCTATCTATCTATCTATCTATCTATCTATCTATCTATCTATCTATCTATCTATCTATCTATCTATCTATCTATCTATCTATCTATCTATCTATCTATCTATCTATCTATCTATCTATCTATCTATCTATCTATCTATCTATCTATCTATCTATCTATCTATCTATCTATCTATCTATCTATCTATCTATCTATCTATCTATCTATCTATCTATCTATCTATCTATCTATCTATCTATCTATCTATCTATCTATCTATCTATCTATCTATCTATCTATCTATCTATCTATCTATCTATCTATCTATCTATCTATCTATCTATCTATCTATCTATCTATCTATCTATCTATCTATCTATCTATCTATCTATCTATCTATCTATCTATCTATCTATCTATCTATCTATCTATCTATCTATCTATCTATCTATCTATCTATCTATCTATCTATCTATCTATCTATCTATCTATCTATCTATCTATCTATCTATCTATCTATCTATCTATCTATCTATCTATCTATCTATCTATCTATCTATCTATCTATCTATCTATCTATCTATCTATCTATCTATCTATCTATCTATCTATCTATCTATCTATCTATCTATCTATCTATCTATCTATCTATCTATCTATCTATCTATCTATCTATCTATCTATCTATCTATCTATCTATCTATCTATCTATCTATCTATCTATCTATCTATCTATCTATCTATCTATCTATCTATCTATCTATCTATCTATCTATCTATCTATCTATCTATCTATCTATCTATCTATCTATCTATCTATCTATCTATCTATCTATCTATCTATCTATCTATCTATCTATCTATCTATCTATCTATCTATCTATCTATCTATCTATCTATCTATCTATCTATCTATCTATCTATCTATCTATCTATCTATCTATCTATCTATCTATCTATCTATCTATCTATCTATCTATCTATCTATCTATCTATCTATCTATCTATCTATCTATCTATCTATCTATCTATCTATCTATCTATCTATCTATCTATCTATCTATCTATCTATCTATCTATCTATCTATCTATCTATCTATCTATCTATCTATCTATCTATCTATCTATCTATCTATCTATCTATCTATCTATCTATCTATCTATCTATCTATCTATCTATCTATCTATCTATCTATCTATCTATCTATCTATCTATCTATCTATCTATCTATCTATCTATCTATCTATCTATCTATCTATCTATCTATCTATCTATCTATCTATCTATCTATCTATCTATCTATCTATCTATCTATCTATCTATCTATCTATCTATCTATCTATCTATCTATCTATCTATCTATCTATCTATCTATCTATCTATCTATCTATCTATCTATCTATCTATCTATCTATCTATCTATCTATCTATCTATCTATCTATCTATCTATCTATCTATCTATCTATCTATCTATCTATCTATCTATCTATCTATCTATCTATCTATCTATCTATCTATCTATCTATCTATCTATCTATCTATCTATCTATCTATCTATCTATCTATCTATCTATCTATCTATCTATCTATCTATCTATCTATCTATCTATCTATCTATCTATCTATCTATCTATCTATCTATCTATCTATCTATCTATCTATCTATCTATCTATCTATCTATCTATCTATCTATCTATCTATCTATCTATCTATCTATCTATCTATCTATCTATCTATCTATCTATCTATCTATCTATCTATCTATCTATCTATCTATCTATCTATCTATCTATCTATCTATCTATCTATCTATCTATCTATCTATCTATCTATCTATCTATCTATCTATCTATCTATCTATCTATCTATCTATCTATCTATCTATCTATCTATCTATCTATCTATCTATCTATCTATCTATCTATCTATCTATCTATCTATCTATCTATCTATCTATCTATCTATCTATCTATCTATCTATCTATCTATCTATCTATCTATCTATCTATCTATCTATCTATCTATCTATCTATCTATCTATCTATCTATCTATCTATCTATCTATCTATCTATCTATCTATCTATCTATCTATCTATCTATCTATCTATCTATCTATCTATCTATCTATCTATCTATCTATCTATCTATCTATCTATCTATCTATCTATCTATCTATCTATCTATCTATCTATCTATCTATCTATCTATCTATCTATCTATCTATCTATCTATCGGAAATCTATCTATCTATCTATCGGAAATCTATCTATCTATCTATCGGAAATCTTTCCGGTAAGGTATACCTTACCGGAGCCGCCGTGCGGCCCCCATGTTATGAGGGCCTTCCCGGTGGAATTTTTCGATGAAATTTTTTTAGCATGTTCGTCATCAAGTCTAGTACATCCATACCAAATTTCAGCAAAAAAATTCAATCGGGAAGGTGCCCAAACGGGCTCGGCCGGACGGGGCAGCCCGTCAGGCCGGCCTGACATGAAGTTTCATCTATATATATATATATATATATATATATATATATATATATATATATATAAACTAGCCCGAGGCCCGGCACGACCCGGACCCGCTGGCAACCCGGGCCGGTCCCAGGCCTTCCCCAAACCACGAAAGGCCTGACCGGGTCCCGGCTCCATGCCTAAGCCGAATAGTTAAATCCTGAAGATAGTGTTGAACTGTTGATAAAGAACCTGAAGCTACCGCAATAGGCTGTCTAGACTCTAGAGGCCAAAAGAAGGCTGATGTACCACAGGGATGATACCAAGTGAGCACCAAGGATAGGTCCCACGTATATTCCCAGCCGAATGTGAAAGGGAAGGAACCAGACGAGCAACCAGTGAAAATACTTTGGACGAGCAGTCCAAAACATGGTGAACCACTAAGGAGAAGGTTTGTGTACTGTAGGTGAGACCCAAGGGCCAAGGAAGAGGCTTTGTCATCCAAAATCCACCCGTGGAGAAAGAGGAGAGAAATATGTGCTAGGAGGTGGACTCTGATTGAGAGGAGGCCGGTTGTGCTACTATAGAATATAGATAGCTGTAACTCAGAAGAAAAGGGGGTTCTAGAGAGAACCGAAGTTGATCCCAGGGGTAGGGCCGTAGGGAGAGACCGGAGACGCAATGTTTGACCCTTGGAGCCGGAGGGAAGAATCAGGTAGGGTTTTTGTTTATTTTGAAAATGTTACTTATGTAGGGTTTGACGCAATGTTTGACTCATGATACCATGTAAAAATAATATGGAGCTTACGAGGCTTGTAGCCCTATTATACCTATTATATTAGAATGGAAATAATACAACTATAAGCAGCCACTAATGCAGAGTGTGATACTTTAAGCAGCAAAATTGTGCCAAATATTATACCTACACAACCAAGGCAATAATGACTATATTTAGTAGCAAAACAATTGACTTTCTTGTCAAGACCGAGCTATGAAATATCCCGATAATGTTGTAAGATGCAGGGGTACAAACCCAATGTAGGAGTCATCACCTTCTATTATTACGTATTTACGTAAGATAAAAAAGAAACTAAGAGGAGTTTTGAACAGACTTTAGGTGCGCTGCCCCATAAATAGATGAATTTGCATCAGTCTTCAAATGAGAAAGAAGATGCTGCACATCTGGGCGTAAGCTTTCGACTGCCCTTCCGCATAGAGCAAGGACTTCAGCTCTAGGTCTGCTGCTTGCTTGAACCGGCCCTCCTTGCCCCTCATAATGGATCACATGATGCCTAAGGAGGGAGAAGAAAAGAGAATGTTAAAGTTCTAGTTAAATCTGAAAATAAGCTCCAGGGACAAGGATTGCTATCTCACAGGAAGTCAATGATATCAGCTATATCTGAAGCCTCAACAGGAGCTGGTGGCTGTGTGCTCCTCCCAAAGACATCCACCAGTACATTTAAAAGCAGTGACAGTGTCTGACACAGAAGATAACCACCAATTAGGGTAGCATAAGATAACAGAACATCATCATCTTTGAATTAAAAAACCAGTTGGTTTGTACAAAGTATGATCACTTTTGATTCTTTTCTATCCTTTCAAGCAGTGGCGGAACAAGAGAATAATTTGAGGGGGTGCTATGATATATATAAATTTTCTTACAAAACAAATTTTATAAAAGAAAAACGAGTGAAAAATAATCATCAAATACATATAGTGTGATTCCAATAAAAAGAGTTAGTCACGTCAAAAATGCGAACTAGTGCACTCTTTACTCATTCTGGTGCACTAGTAGATATTGTTTTTGCACTTTTTCACAATGAGAGAAAAAATTGATTAATTTATCAAATTGTCAACGCGTTTTTTATAAAATGTAGTGCATTGTGGACTGATTTTGAGTCATTAGATCTTAAGTTTAATACACTATTTTTTGTCAATTTTCATGAGAAGAACTCTTTTTATTGAAACTTGTATGTATGTATGTATTAATATATATAGTCCAATTCCTGTCCAGCCGGCCTGACAGGAACTGCCGTCCGGCTGAGGGCATTTCGGACCCTTCCCGGTGGAATTTTTTGATGAATTTTTTTGAGCATGTTCCTCACCAAGTCTAGTTTGTCCATACCAAATTTCAGCTCAAAATTCGATCGGGAAGACATTCAAATCATTTTTTGAAGTTGACTGTGTTTTTATATATATATTTTGGCGCAGTCAACTTTAAAAAAATGATTTGACTGCCTTCCCGATCGAATTTTGAGCTGAAATTTGGTATGGACAAACTAGACTTGGTGAGGAACGTGCTCAAAAAATTTCATCAAAAAATTCCACCGGGAAGTGCCCCAAATGTCTATGTTCGGACACTATTCGGACAGAAAATTGCTGGACAGGATCATTACTCTCTCTCTCTCTCTCTCTCTCTCTCTATATATATATATATATATATATATATATATATAGGTTTTGGTTCAAATAAGAACATGATCTTAGAAGAGAAATGAGAACGAATTTGGACCGTTAGATTTGCTTTAAGTGAAATTCGATGTGCATTAGATGAAACTATAGTGTGCATTAGGTGAAATTGAAATGTGCAGCACAAAGGATACGATATAGTGACATTTTGTGAAGCTGAATTGTGCATTATGTGAAATCAAAATGTGCAATAGGTGAAACTAAAATGTGAAGAATGAACGGTATGATGTGATGTTATTTTTGTACATTTTATTCCGCACATTTCAGTTTCACCTAATGCACACTTGAGTTTAAATTTTTATTCTGCACATTTCAATATCATCTAATGCACATTTCAGTTTCACCAAATGCACAATTCAGTTCCACATAATACAATCCAACGGTCCAGATTCGTTCTCATTTCTCTCATGGGAGTCCGTTCATATCGGAACCGCTCCCTATATATATACACTACCGCCACCGGAGAACGGGGGGGGCGGCACAGGCTCCCCCCCACGTTCCGCCACTGCTTTCAAGCAACTGGCCATGATTAAGCTCAGTCTTTACATAGAAAAAAGCATGTAATTGGTGGCATGCAATGTGATAGTTTCAGGAAACTCTTCCTTTGGGTTCTCTCCTTTAAGTAAAATGCAAATAAATGTGAAGAGTAAGATATAGCATAGTTTATTGAACATTGAAATATTATACTACCTCCATCCAGGTGGACTTTGCCAAGTGCAAAGTAGGTGAGAAATAAGAATAGTAAAAACTATGTGGTTGAGATTTGTGCAGAGGAGAGAGAAATGTGCAGAACCACAAATTAGTTGCTTTAACGGGAAAGTTGCTTTAACGGGAAAGTGCCAAAGTTTTTTGGGTCAACCAAAAAGGAAAACTTGGCAAAATCCAATGGGACGGAGGGAGTAATTCTTAGAACACAGTGAAACTGATTGTCAGATTTAAGAAACAATGCACATGGAGGGCTGATTGCATTTGTAGTTCCCAAATTGTGAAGTAATATATGTTAAAACACAACAATGTAACAACGTAACAGACGACTTTATAAAAACTGACTAACCAGATATGTTTCGGATGAAGAGTGCAATTTTATTTGCTTTAGAATAATATACGTAACATTTATTCATGGTTTAAAATCATAAAGAACAATAATTCATTATTATTTGTGATGAGTTTGGACCCATGTGGTGAAAGCTTAATTTGGACGAGTCAAACATTCATAATGAACAGCTAGTCTGGATTGAAGTATTAATAAGCATGCAATAAAATGTGTAGATTATGATGTGAGATGAAAATAAAATGTACAAATATATCAAAGTCAAATCCCTATTTATAAACAAGGATATATAAAATGGGAAAACAATTAATACGGACTCCGGAGCATATAAATCATATGCACCAAGCTTGTTAAACACTGAAACATATACCCATCACTAGAACAGCTTAATTGGGAGCACCTTTGTTTGCAAACCTAATAAGTAATAAATCTACCTTCATCTTTAGGAAACCATACAAAAAAGCAGACAAAAATAAAAATTGAAGAAGAGGAGAATCCACACCTTATTGAAAAGAGGATGAGCATTTGTCAATCGAGGTAGTAAAGGACCCATAATACGAAAGGATATCCTCAGCACAGCCACAGACGTCACAGGTCTCAAATGTTTAATAATGAGATGTGCTCCCTCAAGCCATTCCTGTGGAAGGTTACTGAAGAACGCATGTAGGAGTGCAACAATATTACCTAAAAGGGGAAAAATATCACGTAGAGAACAAATTGATTGTTTGAACTACACTATTTTTACACTCTCAAAAGGAAAAAGGTCAGTTATTGGAAATATATTCTTTAAAATTCAGATAAGAATTAAGAAGTTGTTTTTCTTTCTCTTCCATGAAGCTTCACACTCTAAGGCTTCGAAAATCACTTTCACTAAGCTTTATGGTAGAAGTAGAGAAAATCACGGAAAACCTCAACGGAAGGAAAGAAATTAAAGAATTAATCAAAGGATCATAATGAATTATATTTTCTTAAATGAAAGAATCAAGCAATAAATAATGATTAGCATGATTATTAATTATACTTTACCTTATTTAAACATTGTCATAGGCTTAAATAATTTCTTCCTTTAGCATAGGAAGCATTTAGAGATTTGTAGAATCGAGACACTTTTAGCCTTAGGCTGTTTGGAAAGCTAGTCTTGCTGGGGGAATACCTTCGGGAATTTCATGCTCTTCTCTTTCTACCTTCCACATGTTTATTTCTTCACTTTTATTTCAGTTTTATAAAATATCTTTCTACATTATTTATCCCCTTACCCCTTCACATTGGTTTGACCTGCCTATTCTTGTCCTATTGTTTTACATTTACTGTGTTTTTTTGGGGAGAATGGCAAAAACATGCCTAGAAAAAATCAGTCAAAATAACAACAGGTTTCAACAATTTTCCCCGCCTGGGGACATAAATGGTACATTGAACTCTATTTGTATCGATACATCATTTTGTAGCATTCCATAGGTGATTCTGATTTACACGAACTCTTTTTGACTCAAAACCCAGTCATTACCTTCAAATACTAAATGATGTGGTTTGATTTCATTCTGGATGCAATGATAACCAAATAAATATGCATTTCACGCAAAAAGGTCTCTATGTTGGATGTTGTACCTCAAGTACAGAATTTGCTAATGTGGAAATCATAATGATTGCTTTCCGAGATTCACTGTTAAAGCCTCCATCACCAACACCAATATCACCACCTCCACCACCACTCGTTCCATTTTTTTACACTGTGACTCCACTTCCTTCACCTACTGTTCTTTCACTGAAATTGGCACCTCCGACACCACATCTTCATCATCGCTTCAAATCCTAAGGTTACCAGGTCATTGCCCGAAAGCGGCGTTCCACTCAATGCCTGGGGATGGTGTCAAATATGCAAGGGCATGGTGGGGGTCAATGTGGTGTTAAGAATAGAAGGTAGGGTGCTAGATTGTGCTTTGGGACATGAAATATTGGGTCTCTCTTTGAGGCAGTTGAGGTTATAAGGTGGAGGAATATCAGCACAATGTGTGCACACGAAACTAAGTGGGTAAGAAAAGATACCTGAGACCAATCCCAGAGGGGTGAGATCATGTTCGTTATAAGCGCCTATGCACCAAAGTGGGATTGGATGCATCTATCACTCAACAACTCTAAACAAATCTCAAGGAAGTGATGCGACGAGTGCCAAGGGGGCGATCTCAACGGGCATGTGGGCCCAATTCATGATGGTTTTGAGAGTATCTATGGCGGGCATGGTTTTGGCACTAGAATGAAGTGAGAAAGAACATTTTGGATTTTGCTTCGACTTATGAGTTGTGTATATGGCTTTGGAGAGAGCAAAAGGGAGGGTGGGTATTCATGTGTAGGAGTTATCTCTTATCATCTTTCCCCACTTATGTTTCTTTTCTTTCTTGTTGTTTTATCCTTTTAATTCTATCATTTTTATGTATGTCCATCTCTTTTTATATTATCTTTTTATCATAGCTTATCTCTCTTTTATTTTTTATTATGATATCATGTATAGGCTCATGTTAGCCGACCCCAAAATCTTTTGGGACTAAGGTTTGGATGTTGTTGTTGTTGTTGTTTATGAGTTGGCTATAATGAAAGTTTGATTCAAGAAAAGACTATCACCTTGTGGCCTATAGAAGTGTAGCTAATAGTACCCAAATTGACTATTTAGTACGGATTACTTGGAGAACAAACTACACTAATTCTATGGTTATCTCAGGTGAGTGTGTTGTCACTCAACATAGGATGTTTGTGCTTGATTTCAAGGAAGACAAGTTAAGCAACAAGTGAAGTCCAAGATAAAATGGTGGAAACTCGAAGGGATCTCCAACAAAGCTTTGCACAGTGCACACAAAACGTTAGAGGAAGATGTATGGTGTATTGACAATGACGCATATGTGGGTGATGTGCGGTTATTAATGGAGTTGGTCATTAACAAAGCGACGAAGGAAATACTTAGAGAATCTAAACAATGTCTGCTACCAAAAAAAGGACACATCTTGGTGGAATAATGAGGTGCAACAATCCATAAAGAACAAAAGGAAATGCTACAAAAAGTTTGGCATAAGTTGGTGTGTTGAAAACCAAAGAAAAGCAAAGAAAGCCGTAAAGGAAGCAAGAGGGAAGTGAACAAGGAGGCTAAAAGAAAAGCAAGGAAAGTCATAAAGCAAGCAAGAGGGAAAGTGAATAAGGAGTTATATGTAAAATTGGACTCTAAAGAAGGAGAAAAATATATTTACAGATTTGCTAATCATCATGATCATAAGATTCGAGATATCGGAAAAGTTAAGTGTGAAAGATGTCGATCAAAGGATACTAATGGAGGGCGGGAAAATAAAAAGAGAGGTGGAGGTGATACTTTGATACTTTGTTCAATGGGAATAAAATGCAAGGTATTGATAATCTTACTATACCAGATTGTATGGTAAATCATGATTTCGTGAGAAGGATTCAAATGACAGAAGTTAAAGAGGTTCTGAGAAACATGGGACGGAAGAAAGTAGTGTGTCTAGATGGCATACCGATCGAGGCTTGAAGAAACACATTTCTTGAACATGATTTAGAGAAACAACAAAATGGAAATGAATTAGCGGAAGAGTATTATTAGTATTGATTAATGAAACACAATCGATTGTAAAAGCAAAGTTGAAAGTATGAAGACAAATATTGGAGATCAAGGATTTCACACTGAGTCGAAGCAAAACTGAGCATATGGAATGCAAGTTTGGTGGAGGTAGAAGTAGTTGTTACACTGAGATTACCCCTGATGGCAAGGAGATACTGGTCTGTGATATGTTCCGTTACTTATACTCCATAATTTAAAAGGATGGTGAACTCGATGAAGATGTATCCCATAAAATCATAGCAGGGTGGATGAAATGGAAGAGTGCATTATGATTTCTATGTGATCAAGATATGCCGAATAGACTAAAAGGTAAAATTTATCATATAACAATTAGGTTCGCATTACTGTACAACATAGGTACATAGAGTGTTGGACGGTGAAACAATGTCACATCCAAAAGATGAGTGTGGCAAAGATGTGCATATTGTGTTGGATGTGCGGACATACGAGTAGAGATCATTGAGGAATGAGATAATCTGACAAAAGGTGAGAGTAAGATGCAGGAGTCTCGATTACGGTGATTTGGCCATGTGCATCGAAGACGAGTTGAGAGGAGGTGAGAAGAGGCGTGGAGGAAAGGGAGGGGAAGACTCAAACATACTTGGATTAGAGGAATCGGGAGTGATATGCTTCTTCTTGGGTTGGATGGGAGTACGACTTTCGAGAGAATGAAGTGGAAGGCAAATATTTGTGCAGAGGATTGATCTTTTCTCTCTTTTTTCTCTCTCTTTTCTCTTATCTTTTTATCTTCTTTATCTTTCTTATGTTGTTTATCCCTTTAGAATTTTTGTTTTATATATGTTCTTTTTATCCTTTGTATCTTATCATTTTTATCTTTATCTTATATTTATGTATCTTTATGTTATCCTTTTTATCTTACTTTATCTGTTTATCTTTCTTATATTTCTTTTCTTTTTGGCTCCGATATCCGATTCAAGTTAGCCAACCTTAGAATCTTTTGGGATTAAGGCTTGGAAGTTGTTGATTGATATCTAAACTTTTGTGGCAATCAATGACCTCCAGCCTTGGGGACAAGATTATTTTGGAGTCGCTGGCAATAGTAGAGGTAGAGAAAATCAAGGAAACCCTCCACAGAAGGGAAGAAATCAAAGAACCAATCAAGGCAAACCAGAGAATCAATCAAAGCATCATAATGAATCATTTTTTTAATTGAAAGATTCTAGCAATAGATCATGATTAGCATGATATAAGGAATAATTGATTATTAATTATATTTTACCTAATTTCAATATTGTCATAGGTTATAAATATGGCTTCCTTTAGCTTAGGAGGCATTGAGAGATTTGAATCAAGTCTCTAGAGTTGGACAGCCTTAGGCTGTTTGGCAAGCTAGACTTGTTGGGGAATACTTTAGGTATTTCATGTTCTTTTCTTTCTACCTTCAACACATTTCTTTCTTCATTTTAGTTTTATAAAATATTGTCTTTCTTTCCCCCTTTCGTTTTACTCCCTATCACTCTAGATAAGCAAGACACGCAAAGTCTTGGGACTTAAAGTATGAATAATGAAAAGCCTATGTCGAACCTGTAAACAAGTACATGGACTGTTAACAAGTACATGGCAAACAAAAACAAATGCATGAAGAGTAAACAAGTACATGAAATAATTTCCCACATGAGCTATCATTGAGTATATCTGGGAAATGCAGTTAATTTTTCTTTTAAAAAATACGAGTTCATCTGAAATATAATTCATTCTTCTACAAACTTTAAAGTTCACATACCATAATGCCGTTTCAAATTCTGATTATAGACATGCTCATATCTATTTAACATTAACATGTATAAAATGACAAAAGCAAATTTATACAAACTTCACAGCATGGAAGGGGAAGAAAAGGGTCCATAATTGAGAAGCGATAGTAAACCAAGTATCATAGTGTTAATCAATATAGGGTTCACAAGGCCACATACCAATGGTTGTTGAAGTATTATCCTGGGCAGCCCATGTGGGATCTAAAAGTGCATAGCTAAGAGCAGATTCTAGTTCACCAACAGACCTTTGTCCATCAGTGAGCCACCAACTCTCTTTTATCACACGTGCAGCCTCTAAATATAGTTGCACATGAAACTCTGGAGGGAGTTGAGCTAAAAGAAGACCACATGCTTGGATCAACAAGCACGATAACTGCTGGCATGTATAACCAGTTCGCCACACAAAAACAGAAGCATTTGTACCAGGAACAGAAGAGGCTGCCCTGGTAGCACCAAGTGAATCAGTGCTCCCTCCAGAGGGAGAAGTAGGCAAAAGTGAGCACTGTCCAACATTGCTAGGAGTTCCATGTAGGCCATTGCTTGATTGAACAAGTGTTGGTTGTATATGAAGAACAATTTGAACGAGTGAAGAAACAATTTGGGATGCAGAAACAGGAAAAGAGAGTATCTCAACTACGGCTGTTTCAAGCACCAGTTGGGTGTACGTCCCAGGGTCTTGAAGTTGGTAAAAAGGTTTCTGGCCTTCACAAGTATTTGTTAATCCAGGTTGAGAACTTAAATGTACCTTGGTAGGTGGAGCACGGCCAAAGCTGCTTGAGACATCTCCCGCTTGTGGAGATCTGGATGAGCTAATTAGAGGAGGAATAACATGATTTACCAAACCCAATAAAAGGGTGGCAAAGTAATCCAATGGAGGGCACATTGATGCATTAGTTGAGTTAATGTGCTGAAGAAATGGCTCAGAAAAAGGAACCTGAGAGGAAGTGTAATCCGAACAATCACAGATGTGACAACGAAGCTAGCAAAGAATGACCCAAAACGATCACAGAATTCATTATTACCTTTTTACCCAACACATTTAATATACGAAGTATTAGCTTCCCAGGAAGATGGCCGTAAAAATATGCAAGAATATCGCGAACAAATGTAAAATTTAGAGGATAGTAATGGAGAAAGGAAGCATAAATTTGCAGGACTCTATCAGCTGCATCCATAGCATCATTTTCAATAAATCTATAGATGATTAGGGGGATGACTGGAAGCAAGCGTGCCGCAATGTCATCAAAGAATGTTGGATACCTGACAGCATAAAATAAGCAAGTGCTCAAGGATTACATACTTATATGGTCAAAATAAACATCAAACAATCAAACAAACACATCATAATCATTCGTAAACACAAATTAGGAAACACATTCATCTGTAAATAAAGTAAATAAATAAATAATACAAGAAATATCACAACTCTATCCACACGCATTGGAAAACACATATATTCACACAACGCGTACAACTCTAATATGTAACAATAACATATTGTTTACTATAAGCGTGAATAAAATGGAGGATCTATTTTTAAAAAGCATGTCTTAGTCTCATGACAATACCTCTCCTTCCAAGAGAGATGACTTCCAAGAGCTTTCTGCAAGTCAGCACGCTTGAAAGGTACAGTTTGTGCCCAATTCTCTGGTGGACCGCGATTTACAAGGTACAGTTTCACTTTTTGTTGAAGCTCCTTAGAATCAAGTAAATTAATCTGTTTGGAATTTAAAGTTGCAGACACATGTCAGCTCAATATTAAGTGTAAGTAAAAACTTATACAACGGGGTGTTTTAGATTATCTACAAGGTGAAAACTGAAAAACAATCTTAAAAAAGGGAAAAGACAAATTAAAGGCTGCCACTTATTGCCGTCATGTCAACAGGGCTTTTTCCCATGAACAATAATGTGGTATTGTAATATTGTTTGTTAAGAATGTAGTCACGAGCATGCACGCACGCGCGCGCGCGCGCACACACACACACACCACACACACACACACACACATACATACATATGTGTGTGTGCAAGTACATAATAAGACACGTCCCACACTCCCGCCCAAGCTAGAGCATATAAATCATTTGTCCTGAGCTTGTTAAACGGTATTCTATTTTAGAAGCTCTTTGTGGCTTGTTAAAATATGAACCAATCAACAACATTAATGTTTTTAATAGTAATGCATCTACATATGATCTTCCCCAAACGCCGGGTTACAAAATGTGAAGATAGAGAAGAGTTTTGTGATTACGTTGATGGATGTTGATGATATCTTACAACCTATTTATAGGAAAAGTAAATGGACAAACTACACATTACACACTATTATAATATTCAACACTCCCTATCAAGCTGAAGCTTACTAAAGGTTCTAAGCTTGTTACAGTGTGTGAAAGACATTAGAATATACTTTAGAATATACTTTAGAATATTCTTCTATCCTTAGAATATACTTTAGAATATTTTAGGAATATACTCTAGGATATTATTATTGTATAGAATCTTATAGGAATATTCTATCTTTGTAATGTATATTTATAGGGACTTAACCCTCCAATGAAATACACAGAAAATCTTTCCTCCTCTCTTCAATATTATATTTTGTAGTTTATATTTCAACATGGTATCAGAGCCTTCCATTTCAGTTTAGTTTTTCAGATTTCAGTTCTTTATTCAGGCTGACTTCAGTTCAGTATTCAGGCTGGGTTCTTTCTCCAAGAACTTGAGTTAACTTCAGAACCTTACACACCATTTTCAGAACCTTACACACCATTCTGCCTACAGAACCTCTACACACCATTAAACAGAACCTCTGTCCAGACCAACACCGTCCTATTTCTCACCTCCGTCCTAACCAATTGCACTTGCCGCCGCCGACCACGTCTTTGGAGTCCGCACCGGCAAAGCTTCGCGCGTCAGTCACACGCGCCGCCGAAGACTTTCTCGGCTGCCGCACGCGCCGGCGAGTGAAGCTTCATAGCTGACCGGATTTCTAATCGGAAATCGCCATCTCTGCCAGGCAAATCCATTTTTCCGATCTGCGAGCTTTTGGATCCACGGTCTTCTTGAGGTTGGCGACGCAGACTGTTGAGAAAGGTTGGGATTTGAGACTAGGTGAACTAACTCGAATTAGAAAGGGGCTGCGTTATATTTTTGGAGTCGCCACTATCATTAGCTGGTAAGTCAGAAACCCAGACCTCGCCAACCATCTATTGAGCTGCGGCTGGTAAGTCTTAATTAGCTGTATTTATTTATTTATTCTCAAAAAAAAAAAGTAAAAAAAAAATCAAAAAAAAAAATCAAAAAAAAAAAAAAAATCAAAAAAAAAAAAAAGAAAAAAAGAATGTCTTTTACGGGTCCATTTGGCAGAGGAGTAATATGCCATTACTGCAAGAAGCCCGGGCACTTGCTCAAAGAATGTAGAAAGTTGCTGTTCAAAAATCAAGGAAATCAGCTTGCTCATGTTGCTTCCGCTACGAGTTCATTTGATGGATCAATTGCTATTTCTTCAGACGAGTATGCTAAATTTATTTGCTACCAAGAATCTCTAAAGCATTCATCTATCCCTATCTCGGTAGTCGCAAATTCAGGTATTTCAAACACATGTCTTGTTTCATCATCCTCAAAATGGGTCATTGACTCAGGTGCCACAGATCATATGACTGGTAATCCTAGTCTATTCTCATCATTTCACTCACATTTACCTGCTTCCAGTGTCACTTTAGCAGACGGGTCTACCTCACCCGTTCTTGGATCTGGTACTGTTGTACCAACTTCTACATTACCATTATCGTCTGTTTTGAGTCTTCCTAATTTTGCATTTAATCTGCTTTCCATCAGTAAAATCACACGTACTCTTAATTGTTCTGTAACATTTTTTCCGGGATATTGTGTGTTTCAGGATCTGTTAACGAAGCATACTATTGGTCAAGGACATGAGTCGGGTGGTCTTTATATTTTGGATACATCAATTACAAAAGGTATCTCTTGCCTTGGGGTTGGAAATCTATTAGAAGCTCATTACCGATTAGGACATCCATCTCTCTCACTAATGAAGCAATTATATCCTCAGTTTAATAAGGTGTCTTCTATACAATGTGAGTCGTGTGAGTTTGCTAAACATCATCGCACTAGTTTAAGTCCCCGACTTAATAAACGAGCAAATGCTCCGTTTGATCTTGTCCATACTGATGTTTGGGGGGCATGTCCAGTTGTGTCCAAACCTGGTTTCAAATATTTTGTCACTTTTGTTGACGATTATTCTCGTATGACATGGGTGTATTTTATGAAGCGCCGATCCGAGTTATTTACTCATTTCTCTGCATTTTGTGCTGAAATTAAAACTCAATTTAATGTTCCTGTTCGTGTGTTAAGGGGAGACAATGCCCAAGAATATTTATCTGCTCCATTTAAATCTTTTATGCTTCAACATGGCATTATTCATCAAACTTCATGCGTAGACACACCTCCTCAAAATGGAGTTGCTGAAAGAAAGAATCGACATCTGTTAGAAACTGCAAGGGCTCTTCTATTCCAAATGAATGTGCCTAAACAGTTTTGGGCTGACGCTGTGTCTACTTCATGTTTTTTGATCAATCGTATGCCATCTTCTGTTTTGGATGGTAAAACTCCTTATCAATGTCTTTTTCCAAATAAAGAACTTTTTCCTATTCCACCTAAAATATTTGGTTGCACTTGTTTTGTTAGAGATGTTAACCCTCATCGGACGAAATTGGACCCCAAGTCATTGAAATGTATTTTCTTGGGTTATTCTCGAGTTCAAAAGGGGTATAGATGTTTTTGTCCAAGTACAGGTCGATATCTTATTTCTATTGATGTCTCATTTCATGAAAATACACCATTTTCATCATCCAAGACAGATATTCATGAGGACAACGATGAAATACTCATTTACACAGTTACTATACCTGAGACCACACCTTCAGTAACTATGTCGAATGTCACTGTTCCTGACCCTAGACCTCCTGTACACTTGGTTTACACCCGTCGACACAAAGCACAAGATCACTCCCCACCTGTGACACCTGTGATTACATATCCTGATACTGGTCCGACTTCGATCTCATGTCCTGAACCAGTACCTGCATCTTCAGATCTTGTCTCTACATCTGATCTTGACCTCCCGATAGCACTACGTAAAGGTACACGGTCTTGTACTCATCCTATTTCCTCATTTGTGTCATACAGTCAGTTATCTCCTGCCTCATGTTCTTTTGTTGCTTCCATTGATTCTATTTCTGTTCCCAAATCTGTTAAAGAAGCTTTGTCTCATCCTGAATGGCGACATGCCATGGTAGAGGAAATGAATGCTTTGGATCTTAATGGTACTTGGGATTTGGTATACTTGCCTTCAGGGAAGAAGTCTATTGGATGTAAGTGGGTCTTTGCTGTTAAGGTTAATCCAGATGGATCTGTTGCTCGATTGAAAGCTCGATTGGTTGCAAAGGGTTATGCTCAAACCTATGGTGTTGATTATTCTGACACTTTTTCTCTTGTTGCTAAATTAACATCTGTCAGGTTACTTATCTCACTCGCTGCAACTCATGATTGGCACTTACACCAGTTGGACATTAAAAATGCATTCTTACATGGTGACCTTCAGGAGGAAGTTTATATGGAGCAACCTCCGGGATTTGTTGCTCAGGGGGAGTATGGGAAAGTTTGTCGACTTCGCAAATCTCTTTATGGTCTGAAACAGAGTCCTCGTGCATGGTTTGGGAAATTCAGTCAATCCATTGAACGGTTTGGAATGATAAAAGGTCAATCAGATCACTCTGTCTTTTACAGAAAAACGAAAGCAGGTATCACATTGCTTGTGGTGTATGTCGATGATATTGTGATTACAGGAAGTGATACCGCAGGTATTTTGGCCCTTAAGAATTTTCTTCATAGCCAATTCCAAACAAAAGACCTAGGCTCATTGAAATACTTTCTGGGTATTGAGGTAACACGGAGTAAGAAAGGCATATTTCTATCTCAGCGTAAATATGTACTTGATTTACTAACTGAAACGGGGAAATTGGGAGCAAAGCCAAACACAACTCCCATGGTTCCCAATGTGCAACTCACTTCAGAAGGCATACCATTCGAAGACCCAGAAAGGTACAGAAGATTGGTTGGAAAGCTTAACTATCTCGCAGTCACTCGTCCAGACATTGCTTACTCTGTGAGCGTAGTGAGTCAATATATGTCATCTCCGACAGTTGATCATTGGAATGCAGTAGAGCATATATTATGTTACTTGAAGGGGACACCAGGACGAGGTATTGTTTACCAAAATCATGATCACATGAGAATAGAATGCTTTGCAGATGCTGATTGGGCTGGATCTAAAGATGATAGGAGATCCACATCTGGCTATTGCGTCTTTGTTGGTGGTAATCTCGTCTCTTGGAAAAGTAAGAAGCAAAATGTGGTTTCTCGTTCGAGTGCTGAATCAGAATATCGGGCTATGGCACAATCAGCATGTGAGATAATCTGGATAAACCATTTGCTGAGTGAAATCGGATTGAAGACACCAATGCCTGCTAAACTCTGGTGTGATAACCAAGCTGCTATACACATTGCCAACAACCCAGTGTTTCATGAGAGAACAAAACATATTGAGGTCGATTGTCACTTTGTTCGAGAAAAGATACAACAAGGATTGATCTCTACAGGATATGTGAAGACTGGAGAGCAACTTGGAGATTTGTTCACTAAAGCATTAAATGGAATTCGTGTTGGTTATTTATGTAACAAGTTGGGCATGATAAATATCTATGCTCCAACTTGAGGGGGAGTGTGAAAGACATTAGAATATACTTTAGAATATACTTTAGAATATTCTTCTATCCTTAGAATATACTTTAGAATATTTTAGGAATATACTCTAGGATATTATTATTGTATAGAATCTTATAGGAATATTCTATCTTTGTAATGTATATTTATAGGGACTTAACCCTCCAATGAAATACACAGAAAATCTTTCCTCCTCTCTTCAATATTATATTTTGTAGTTTATATTTCAACACAGTGAAATATTGGTAATGTGAAATAGCATAAATTGACAGTTTATTCTCAATGATAAAGATCCAAGATTGGGAAAAAAGGCGACCCCACATCTGAAACCTTTGGTTGGAACTTGCAAACCGCAGCAATACAGGGCGCTTGAGGGAAATCTTGGAATCTGGGCCAAAGGCTTCGATCATAGAGAATAGAAGTAGCTCAAACAGCCACATGTACTAAAAAAAAGAGGATTTTAGGAAAAGTGGGAGCGGTCAGAGTGGATCAATTCCCACACTTGAGATCCTCCACGTGTAGTAGGTCATGGATTCAAGTCACCAAGTTAATTAGGGAGGCTCTTCTAAAATGATGATCCTCTAGCCCCCCAAGCTAGCTTGAGTGGTCGCATAATATGTCCTATATATCCCCTCAAGCTAGGAACTGACAGTGTTTGACCAATCGGTGGCGGTTTTCCTTGGAGCTGTGCTAGGAACCTAAGGAGACACGAGATCAATCAGTTAAGACAGGTTTCTTGTGTACAGTGGTGTATAGATAGGTGTTGGGAACCTAGTGGGTTGTTCGAGCGACTAAAATTTACTTCTCTGAAGGGTTTGGGGTGGGTTCTGGGGAGCACAGTATTAGTCTAACGAAATGAAGCCGAGATCACATGGTTTAACAAAAAAAGATTATTTTGGAGGGAAAGTTGCAGCAAAAGTTCACCTAAAACTAAGATGGCAGACAGTGACATTATATGTGACCCAAAACATAAATCGATCAATCAGTCATCATTTATGTGACCCAAAACATAAAAGTATAAAATAAGCACAATATGGAAATGCCTTGTATTGGGAAGATTGCCCGTAAAGTTTACTGGAGACGGCAGTCAGCAGCAGCTGGCGGCGGCTGGGTAGCCGATCACATGGCCAAAATTTACTGGGGACCACTTGTGGAGAGGAGTATACATGACAAGAATTGCCTTTAGTAAATAAAGAGATACTCCCCAACTCTTCAGGAGAGAGCCCAACAACAGGAACAATATCCAAGCCTTAATCCCATAAAGATTTTGGTGTCGGCTAACATGAATCAATCCATGATATCAGAGCCAAAAAGAGAAGAAAGATAAGAAAAATAAAAAGAGAAGAAAGATAAGGAAAAAAAAGGACAAAAATAACATAAGAACACAAGATAAATAAAAGATAAAAGAGATAAAAGAAGAGAAGAGATCAATCGTCCACATGTATATGCACCCTCCACTTTGCTCTCTCCAAAGCCATACTCTCATCCAACCCAAGAAGAAGCATATCAGTTATGATTCCTCTAATCCAAGTTTGTTTGGGTGTTCCCCTCCCCCTCCTACCCGACTCTTCACTCCACCTCTCAACTCGTCTTACAGGTGCACCACTCGGTCTTCTACACACATGACCAAACCACCGCAATCGAGACTCTTGCATCTTATCTTCAATACGTGCTACTCCAACCTTTTATCTAACAGAAAATTCACTAAATAGGACTAAAACATGAATAAAGTTCATAAATAAGACTATCAATGTTTTATTCCCAAAATAGGACTCATTCACTCCTATTTTGGGAAGTTTTAATCAAATTATTCTTTTATTAGGACCAAATAAGTCCTATTTAGGGAATAGGAATACTTAGTCTTATTTTTGAATTTTGTGTATGTTTTAGTCCTATATTGAGCATTTTCTATTTATCTAATTATCTCATTCCTCAAGCGGTCTCTTCTAATATGTCCACACATCCAACGTAACATACGCATCTCTGCCACACTCATATTTTGAATGTGACATTATTTCACCGTCCAACACTCTACGCCATACATTAGTGCAGGTCCAATTGTTGCCTGATAAAATTTACCCTTCAGTCTAATCGGCATACCTCGATGGCTCGATCACATAGAAATTTTGATGCACTCTTCCACTTCATCCACTCTGCTCTGATTCTATGAGATATATCTCCATCTAATTCATCATCTTTCTGAATTATAGAGCCCAAGTAACGGAACATATCACACACCTGTATTTCCTTGCCATCAAGGGTAATCCCGCTGTTATTACTATTTCCGCCTCCACCAAAATTGCAGTCCATATACCCAGTCTTCGGGAGAGAGCCTATTCAAATTATATACTTTTTTTAATCTCTCTTTCACATTATCAAGCTATGATGCTTCACATCAACATTCCCGTCTATCTGGTCTTATGTTGGAAATAAGACATATCTCCAATCTTACAAGTGTAAATGTTTGCATATATGTTCGTCCATGAGCATATAAAACTGACCATAGGTCTCTCAAGTGTGCTTGTAAGATATGCTCATTCTATAGTGAGCCTATCTATTCAAAAATGCTACAGTGCTGAGGATGTTATTCACCTATATTGTCACACAATATTCTAATGTGGCATTCACCTATATCGTCAACTGATCTTACTCTTGACCTTCCCTTGATATATGTAAATTGTAAACGTACATGTGGGTCTGTAGATCATATAGCATGTTGTGTTTCTTATTCTCATTTTCTGCCTCATCTTGTGCATTTGGCTCTTGGTTAGACTTTTCTGTTCCTAAAAACTTATCACATGCATTATTTCATGAAAAAGGTGATCTGCAATAGGGGAGATGATCATGGTTGAGGAGATGATAAGTGGTTTTTTCTCAAGACAAATCCAGCAGGGTTTATGGCCAGGTCGCAAACTTGATGTTCAGACTTTGCTGTGAAACATTCAAAACATCCGTTCCGACTCAATTTCACAAGTACTTTTCATTCAAGGAAAGGTACTTTTCTCTCGTTGTTGCAGCTTGCAAAGTTGCAAGTGAGCGGCAGTTAGCCAGTTTTTCTACTAGCCAAGTGATATAGATGTTTTTCTAGAAAGCGTTTTTGCTAATTAATAAATTTGGGAGGCTCATGCATCAGTTGACTGGAACCTGCGCTTCTTATAGTCAACTAGTAAACTCACCCGTGCGATGCACGGTCAGAGAATTTTCCTTCAAATTTATTTGTTCTCACTAATTCAAATTAACTATCAATTGATGAGAGCATCTATTTCCATGGAATATTGATTAACTGCAAGCAATAAACAAAACACACTTATAATATATATTATAGTTAAAAAGAGAGCAATAAGCATTACTTAAAAGATCAAAAACATCCAACAAATACTTATAAACCATAACATTGTAAATATACATTGCATGTAACCCTATATATTGTTAAACACTTTTAGAATAAAACATTCTGAGTGGTTCCTTCTTCTTCATCAATACCCGTGCGATGCACGATTGGTGAAATTTTGCGGGTATAATTAAGATTAGCCAACATTTTAATTAAAAAATAAAAAAACTTGTAATCTTAATTGAATTGTTTGGAATTATACTCCATACAATAATAAAACTTGACGTGAATGAAACATATAAAATACAATTTACTAATGATTACAGAGTAGTACATTATTTTTTATAGCCCACAAAATAGTAAGTAACACACAATATAAACATCATTTGAAAACAAATTACATTTCATGGCAAATTTTATGAAACACTTCTTTGTACCTTATGTCTAGCATTAACCCTTGTTAAAAGGGAAATTACACTAAATAGGACAAAAAAATTATGTATTCCAAAATTGGACCTTAAGCATGACAATATTTTTCAAGCTTGACATTAATTACGCCTATTTTGGCAATAAAAATATGATAATCTTATTTTGGAATTCTCAAACTTATTTACTCATATTCGAAAATTTTCCCTTATTAAAATCCTTCATTCAAGTAAATTTTTGACAATTTTTTATTATTATTTTCAAATCAAAGGTCTATATATGTTAACTGAAGGTATAAATTTTTATAGTTACTAAATAATATGGTGACATTACATCTATATGAATTGCATTATTTAGACGAATTGTTGATGTAACCTATATGTAAATTGTAAACATTTAGACGAATTGTTGATGTTATTCACCTATATTGTCACACAATATTCTAATGTGGCATTCACCTATATCGTCAACTGATCTTACTCTTGACCTTCCCTTGATATATGTAAATTGTAAACGTACATGTGGGTTTGTAGATCATATAGCATGTTGTGTTTCTTATTCTCATTTTCTGCCTCATCTTGTGCATTTGGCTCTTGGTTAGACTTTTCTGTTCCTAAAAACTTATCACATGCATTATTTCATGAAAAAGGTGATCTGCAATAGGGGAGATGATCATGGTTGAGGAGATGATAAGTGGTTTTTTCTCAAGACAAATCCAGCAGGGTTTATGGCCAGGTCGCAAACTTGATGTTCAGACTTTGCTGTGAAACATTCAAAACATTCGTTCCGACTCAATTTCACAAGTACTTTTCATTCAAGGAAAGGTACTTTTCTCTCATTGTTGCAGCTTGCAAAGTTGCAAGTGAGCGGCAGTTAGCCAGTTTTTCTACTAGCCAAGTGATATAGATGTTTTTCTAGAAAGCGTTTTTGCTAATTAATAAATTTGGGAGGCTCATGCATCAGTTGACTGGAACCTGCGCTTCTTATAGTCAATATAATTAAGAGCTGTACCAGGGAAAAGAATCTTGTATGATGATCATAGACAAAAAATGTTGAAGCACTCTCTGATGCTTGGACTAATGTATAATATCCAAGATTAGCTTAAAAGAATTAATATTACTACTCATACCAACAATTACAAGAGTTATATGAATGTTAGTGGACGAACATAAGAACTGTGGCCTAATGTGTAAGACCACGCCAGTTGCATTCTTCTGAAGCTTTCCCACAAATGCATCCATATAACTCTTGTAATCCACAACCATAACATTAACATTGTGAGACTAATGGTTTTAAAAGAATCTATATGGCCCCAGCAAAGCATGAATGCATGACATGAACTAGCATTTTTCAGGAAACAAATGGCATGCGTAGAAAGAGGTAATTAAACATAGATAGGTAAAATGTATATACACAACAAAGAACACATACCACAATGCGCAAAGCATGTGGATCATCATCACGATCAATAAGTGCAAGCAACAAGATGTCCAAAGGAAGCAGCTCATGGGTCCAGATAAAATATGAAAGATTGGAAACTGTTTTTACCATAAGATCCTGCCAGAAGTACAAAAGTAATGAGTGAAACACGTCATGTCAGTTTTACCGTGTGTGTATCAAGGACAAAAGTGATAGTTAAGCATGAAAACAGTCAGAAAAGAACAAAAGAACAGTAACCTGCAAAGGATGTCCTCGCTGCAGTTCCAAATGAATATGATGAAGCAGAACATCAACCATCGTGTATATATTGAGGGTAACCTCTTCAGGAGAAAACTCTCTCAATGCACGTCCCTAAAGCAATTGATGATGAGAGTAGCGTTTTAAAATAATTGAGAGTAGAAGACTTCTGCAACACAACCGAGGTAGCAGAAGTATAAAAAACAAGAATTATTACCAGGTTCCCACTGTTGATATTCTCAGGATGCCCATGCATTAGTATCCATGCACCAGCACAAAGATATTGGCGGTGCATAGGAAAACTGTGATTAAGGTATGTAACAACATATGTTGGATCAGCTGATGTTGAAAGTAGCTGGGTGCATTGATGAATTACAGCTGTTTCGGACTGCCAGTAAAACATTATGATTTATTGAGCAAATACATAATATCTGTAACTTTATGAAAGAAGGAAGAAAGAGTTTATTGATTTTTTTAGAGGAGCAAGTGCGCACGCACGGGAAATATGACATTTGGGCATACCCTGTAGTGTACGGCTAGAAAATTGGATATTGATCAAGTCCGACTTGATACAAACTTAATGATATAACTTTCAAATTAGACACACCCCTCATCATCTACTCTTCAAATATAACTTCCTTCATAAGATTATCCATCCAAAGAGATGTATTTGACATTTTATTGCATCGAACTAAAAGCATATATACATGACGTATAACAGTCATGATATCGCCAAGCAAGAAAGAAATCTTCAGAAGACATGCACAAAGACATGGGATATATGTACCTGTTGCCATGCTTGAATAGCAAGTGTTCTTTTATCCATTTGGCCACTCCTATCCATTCGGTCATTCAATGCATCACGTAAGATAGATGGGAAGTATCTAAGTGTTTTCTCCGACCAAGACTGCTGACTAGTTGACAATATTTGTTCCAACATTGTTTGTAGATAGAGTAGGTGCTCAAAATCTGCAATTCCACGAGTTTTAATAATGACTGCAAGAGTTGTAACGGTTATGCGATTCAAAGTCTCAGTGAAGTCTGTTGGACCCTGCAATAGATTTTGAATGTAAGAAAACTTATGTCTCACTGTAAAACAGAGTCAGCATAAAACATACTTACGTACCTTGCCTTCTCTCTTCACAAAGAAAAAATCTCTCATTGATAAAATAAGATTCATGCACAGATTTTCAGCTAATCTGAAAATTCGATGATCACCACGTTTTCCCTTTAATGTAGATATCATTTTGGTGACATCATACATTAATGTCTTGCTTTTCCTTTGGTATCTGGAGACGACAAGAGCAACATTCATCAGCATATATAAAAACATATAATTGCAAAATGAAAACATAGCTCCATCCTTAGCAACATCATATTATCCTTACAAAAAAGTCTCCTTGGCACCTGCCAATAGATTTTTAGGAAACTAATATTCTAGGTGTGCACAATGTGTGGTAAAAGATATACATAAAATATCCTTCTGAGAGGGTTGGTCATGTGGTAACCCCATGGTACCCATTAATGACATCATTTTCTTTACTCAAGAAAATGATAAGCTAGGTAAACCAAGCAGATGAACGTTGTCAGCAGTAACCGTTCATTAAACACAAGGCTAATGGAACATCTCTGTTGAGATTTGATATGATTCTAAATGATATCGTTCCTGATTTTAGCATTTATTGTACAGATTGTATCAAATCAGAAGTTAGTAATTGATAGATGTACATATGATTCTTTCCTTGTAATTTTGAACCTTATAAATAAAGATCAACTGAGAGTAGTTTCTCTCAGGCAAATTCATTCAAATCAGTAAATTCAAGTTGGTATCAAAGCCTCATCCTCACTTGCCCTAGTCGTCCCTGCAGCCAATCTTCATCGAGACTGGTCTGCTCGCACTAGGGATAAAAGTCCTAGTCATTCCAGATTGTGCCCAAGTCAGTGTACGTCATGTCGACCCCTAACTCTTCCAGGAGTCTTGTGTCCGTTGTCTTCTCTGGGAATCCCCAAATAACTTCTCAAAAACTTAACGGCAGAAACTACATGGATTGGCAAGTTTCTGTTGAAATGTGGTTCTTAGGCCAAGGTTTGTCTAAACATTTGACCAAAAGAGCTGATGAGATAAGTGCATCTGAAAGGGAAAAATGGACTGAAGCAGATCATCAGTTGGTTGCTATTTTGTGGCAGCCCATTGATCCCAAATTGTTGATCCACTTCCGCACATACGAGACGTGTTATGACATTTGGAAGAAAGCTAGAAGTGTGTTCGCGTATGATGTCCAACAGATTTATGACGTTGTTCATAGCCTTGCAACGCTCCAAATGTCTGACCAAGACCTTCCGTCATATGTGAATAAGGCACAATCCATTGTTGAAGAAGTTAAGGTGATGTTGAGCGAAACTGATCTTTCTAAAGTGTTTGATAAAATTGATAAAATGTGTATGGTGTTTGATCTTTCATAGGGATTTTGATTCAGTGCGGAATCAAATCCTAACGAATCCAAACATTCCCACTGCTGAAGACCTTATTGGTCGACTGTTGCGAGTTCCTACACTAAATGGAATTGAAATTGTTGATCCTCACACAGATTCAGAGTTCTCTGCTCTTGTATCTCGTTCTAGCTATGGCAGTCGTGGTCGTGGTCGTGGTCGTGATAGAGGAGGGTGTGGCACTGGTGGTCGACCTAAGTGTAGTCATTGTCAGCGTATTTGTTGGGGCAGCAGCTAAAAGCACCCAGAATGTTCTGCCAGATGATGAATATAAAGAGTATCTCCAACTTAAGGCAGCTCATCATTCCTCAGCCGCAGTCAACTGTACCGGTAATTCTACAGCATGCCTTTCTCAATCATCACCTCTCAAATCTTGGATCATAGATTCTGGTGCCTCTGACCACATTGTCGGTAATCCTTCTCTTTTCTCAAAGTTATCTCAAACTAAATCAGCGCACCATGTCACTCTTGCCGATGGTTCAAAAGTTAAAGCCATTGGTGTTGGACAGGCCACTCTTCATCCTTCTTTATCTCTTAATTCTGTTCTTTTGATCCCTGGTTGTCCTTTCAACTCGGTTTCAGTCAGTGAACTTACACGTCGTCTTAATTGTGTTGTCACCTTTATTGATGGTTCTTTTTCTATACGGATGATTGGAGCAGGATTTGAATCTCAGGGTCTATACTACTTTCAGACTTCCTCTGCAGTTGCTTGCACTGCTGTGGAGTCTCCTTCTTTGCTTCACCAACGTTTAGGTCATCCTAGTCTCAATAAATTGAGGAGAATTGTACCTCAAGTTTCCCATTTACAGTCCTTAGCCTGTGAGTCGTGAGTCGTGCCAAAATTGTAAACATGTTAGAACATCTTTCCAAAATACTCATAGTCATGCAGAATCTCCCTTTTATCTTGTTCACTCAGATGTTTGGGGTCCAAGTCGTGTCAGATCAGTTTTAGGATTTCGGTACTTTGTTATCTTTGTTGATGATTTTTCAAGATGTAAGTGGCTTCATTTAATGAAAGAACGTTCAGAGTTATTTGGCATTTTCAAAAGTTTCTGCAATGAAATAAAAAATCAGTTTGATCATACCATTCGTGTTCTGCGTAGTGATAATGTCAAGGATTATTTCTCAACAAATTTCAATGAATATATGGCTACTCAAGGGATAATTCATCAATCCACATGTCCCCACACGCCTCAGCAAAATGGGATTGCTGAAAGAAAACATCGACATATCATTGAAACAGCCCGCACACTACTGGTTCATGCAAATGCCCCGCAAAAATTCAGGGGAGATGCTGTCCTCACAACTTTTCATTTGATCAATCGAATGTCATCTTCTACATTGGATAAAAAAGTACCTCACTCTATCTTGTTCCCAAAGGACCCCATTTTCCTTGTTCCCCCCAAAGTCTTTGGTTCTACTTGTTTCCCCTGGTCTTGATAAATTATCTCCACGAGCAATCAAATGCATATTCCTTGGCTACTCTAGAGTCCAAAAGGGTTACCATTGCTATTCACCTTCTACTCGCCGTTTCTATACTTCTGCAGATGTCACTTTCTTAGAGGATCAACCATAGTTCACTTCACTAGTGGAAGTTGAATTTGTCTCTCAAGTCTTACGTATTCCTCATCTTACCCCATTGTCACCTCTCAGTCCTCCACTGTCTTCTTCCAAGCCTCTCATCACTTATCATGTCGACTGCGTTCTGCACCTAATGAGGATGTCCCTAATAATGACCCTGCTGATTCAGCTCCAGCTCCAGCTCCGGACCAACCTGAGGCACCGGCTCAATCTGATCTTCCAATTGAAACTGGAAAAGGTATACGTTCCACTCGGAACCCGCATCCTACTTACAAATGTTTAAGTTATCATCGTCTATCTCCTTCCCATTATGCTTTTGTGTCCTCCATCTCTTCTGTTTCCATCCCTAAAACTGTCCAGGAAGCTCTTGCCCATCCAGGATGGCGCGAACCTATGCTTGATGAGATGGTTGCTCTTCAAATTAATCATACTTGGTCTCTTGTTCCCTTTCCCCATGGGAAATCTACTGTTGGTTGTCGTTGGGTGTTTACAATCAAAGTTGGTCCTGATGGACAAGTTGATCGGCTGAAAGCACGTTTGGTTGCTAAAGGGTTTACTCAGGTTTTTGGCTTGGCTTATGGTGACACTTTCTCTCCGGGGATCACTCCGCGGTCCGAGGATAAGATATATTTGTGACAAGCTGGATACATATGATATCTATCATATGTATCTAAATGAGAGGGAGTGTTAAGATTTGATGTGATTCTAAATGATATCTTTCCTGATTTTAGCATTTATTGTACAGATTGAATCAAATCAGGAGTTAGTAATTGATAGATGTACATATGATTCTTTCCTTGTAATTTTGAACCTTAAAAATAAAAATCAGCTGAGAGTAGTTTCTCTCAAGCAAATTCATTCAAATCAGTAAATTCAAGTATCTCAAATATGACAAAAATAATAGGCAAATGGGATATAGACTAATGTAAGTTTTGGCACATAAGAGTGCTATAGAAGTATACGTTGTACTCAAAACCACACAAGAAACCCTCTCTCTCTCGCTGAAATGTTGAATTGCAAACCCTAATGCAAGACAATCATTCCTTGGAAGCATTATGTTTGAATCTGAATGGACCAAACCTCTTTTTTTGGACTCTACATTCGGGCCACTGATTAAGAAGCAGGGTAGGGCACCTAATGGAAGAAGCTTATGTTTGGCTGTGCCTTGTTAGGAATTAGGGCTTCGACGAATACACACGAACACACGATTGTAAGATGCAAGATCTAAAGAACACAAGAATTTAATGTGGTTCACCGGTCAAACTGACCGGCTAGTCCGCTATGCGAACTAGAGAGATTTTATTTCTGAGAGAATGCTTTTACAATTTCTGGTGATATTCGTTTAGGGTTCACTAATGATCTATTTATAGAGATGGAAAGAAAATTCCAGAGAATGGGCTTTCTTTGGTCCCAAGAAACCTAGCTTCGGCCCCAAGTTACCAAGCTTTGGCCCCAAGCAATATAGCTTTGGCTCCAAGTAACTGGACTGCCTTCGGACCCAAGTAACTGAACGTCTTTCCTTCACCAATTTGAGTGGACCGGATCTCCACCACCCAACACGCCTTACTATAATACTACGTAGCTTTTTATTTTTATTATTTGGTTTGTTTCATTTACCCTTGTAAACTCCCTCTAATTTTCATTGATAAAAATTTTCTTCTTTAAAAACACAAAAACAAAAAAAAGTGCTATAGAAGTAGATCATCCACATATCATCTTAACAACACACGATCGAATTCAAAACATAACATGATAACAGTTAAACAGTAAACATGAGAGTCCAGAGCTGGATACACGAGATAAGCAACCTGTACAGAGGAAGTAAGCGATAGTTGAGAATTTCAAAAACCAATATGGTATTCCCAGGCCTGGTTAAGGTGGCTTGGTTTCTCTGTGTCAGGTGCTGCAGCAGAAGTATGGAATAAGAACAAAGATAATGAGCATCAATAAAAATATGTAAAACATTTTATTTGTTTTTAACAACTGAAGAAAGACCAAAGAGGAAGAAGAGAAATTGCATATCCTAAAGTTAAACATGGAGGAAGGGATGGCAATATGTACATACGAAAAATAACATTATTTTCAAACTACTGTCCTTGTATCGTTAACAAAATATTTATTTTAGGAACGTTAACAAAAGATTATGAAGCCACTTATAGTTTATAAGTCAACCAAAACCAATTTTCACATCTGCGTTGGGTTTAATATTATGTTGTAATTTTCTATATATCTCAAGCCAAACTAAATCATTTTATTGCGAGGTGAGGTCAGCTAAAAGGATTAAATCATATCATTCGCTCTTGTAGAGTCATCTCAGTGCTAAACGCATACTTTTAAGGTCTCCTCTAGTTGTCTTGGTCAGTTATGTTAGGTCCTTATGTACAACTTTGATGTTGCATTCCTAAGCATTTGCTCCCTTTAAGAGACATCAACCATCTATGAAGATTCTCCCTCCTCTAATCTCAAATCGGTGATACTTCGCCTTCTCTTCTATCATGTCATTCCTTATTTTGTCTGCAGTTTTACACTTCTACCACATGTCCATTTCGAAGTTCTCAACTATGCCACTAACTTTTTGCCTTTTTGCCTGCATCATAGAATGAATTTAAATTTTCTAAATTATTTTTTTCTGTTTCCTTGCAGTACTCATATCATAAAATTTTGGAAATTGATGTTTCTTGTCACTCTTTATGTTTCAATTCCCGTCCCAGTGCAATTAGATTACACATCTTAGTGGTCTTGGGTGGGATGACAATAAGACGATTACGTGTGACTCATCTACATATGATGCATTTCGCTGATGCTCAAATTATTTTCATCATGTAGTTCTTATATAGCTAATTCAGAAACAAATGTTAGGGCATGGCTTACTAAACTATCTGCGCTTCTTTTGTTATGAAGCAGTCAGTCCATGCAATTTTTTACACGATTTTCACTATGGGTCATCTGGAACAGTCTCTCTGTGCTTTAGTAATTAGTACAAAGGTAAGATTGCATACATCCGACCCTTATCCCACCGAAGGTGTGGGAACCTTTGTGGCACTGGGGTGATGATGATGATGAATCCTACATATCGAGTGTACCTAGCAAGAAAATTGAGCACTATGAGCAAATGGCCATTTTTGTGGAAATGATCTGCCCCTTGACTCTGTATGAAAAGGAAGAGGAGCTAAGGGGGAAAGTGATAGGTTGATCTGCCCTTTGGGCTGTAGAGAATAATAATAGTAGTAATAGATTGATATTAAATAAGTGTGGTATTGTATAAATATGATTCTGGGCCATGTCATAAAATATGGATTGGCCCGTTAGAATATAATTACTATAAGAGTGGGAAGAAGGGAATAAAGGAGTAGGCAAAAATTGGGTTAGGCTTTGGCTTGGGAGAGGAGCTGCTCTAAGTGTCTCAAACTGTATTTTCCTTTCTTTTCATCGATCATTCTCTAGTATACTTCAAAATTACCGATTGAATTTGAGGGTTCTATCATTGGTATCAGAGCAACCGCTCCTGGAGCCTGAATCGATCATCAGCTTCAACGACCTGGAAGACAGTTGAGGGAAGAATATGGACAATAGTGAAAGTCAGTGGAAGGAGATGCACCATATGTTGGGCAAAATTCATCACAGACTCAAGCGACATAGAGACAGAGCGAGGAGCCCTCCTAGACACCGTCGGCTGATTGAAAATAATCAGGTGTCTTCGTCCGTCGCTCTTCCTAGTTCGCAATCGCGAACTGCATCGCGTAGTTTGCAGACATCTTCGCAAGCGCAGGTCTCTTCTCAGTCGCCAGCACTTCCATCCAATTGTATGGCTTCTTCACGATCTTCATCTCACAGTTCGCAGCCGCGAACTTCGTCTCACAGTTCGAAATCCCGAACTTCATCATCCATCAGCAGTTCACAACCAAGTACGACGCTATCGAGAGAAGTTTTGCGTTCGCAAATGGCATCGCAAACAGCATCTTCATCCCGTGCAGATACGGTCAGTTCTCAGGCTTCAGCATCCTTTGTCAATCCGCGACAAAGTGCTTCTCACTATGCAGAACCTCATACGTTCCATCAGGAGTATTTTAATCAGCCGCAACCTCCCTCAGAAGGGCAAAATTCTGCTAGAGAAGCTGATAATACTTCTCTGGAGACCAAACTGCGGTCTGTGAGTGTTAAGAGTGAACCCTGGAGATATGGGAGTTACTGTCAGTCATAGGTCAATGGGGGAAGTGTCAAGGGGAGTTAAAGTTTTTTCTAGCTCAGGACTCTCGGAAGAGCAGATTCAGGTTGAGGGGAATGCTGGTTCATGGCATGAACACAAAGTCTGTTAGGGGTGATAATGGATTTACTCAAAACAGTGCTTCTCAAGAGACTAAAGCAACTATACCATTCATAAAGCTTTTGTCCATTGAGCGTAGCCTTCCTATTGATGAGGTGAATAAAGCAGAAGTTATTCCAAATTTTGTATATCTCCTTGAAAGGAGTGACTTACCCCAATGGCAAACTGAAGTTGTTCGGGAACCGGTATATGTTACATCTAGGACAACCGGATATGCAAGGCTTGTCATGGAACAGGGGACTGACCCTAATTTTATACAGCCTCTTAATTCACCCAATGATGATGTTATTAATTCACCTAATGATGATGTTAGTGAGCAAGCTGTCAGGGCTTTGGGCAATGTTGCTAGTGATGCTCCAACCTATACAGACCTTGTTCATGGTCAGGCTGCACTCTTACATTTGCTAGATCAGCTAAATGAGCAAGTGGTAGGCATAAAAGAAACTGCTGGGATTTTATACTTCACTGGCACTTTTGATAGCTCCTGGGAGTCCCACCTTTATTGTTCCAAACTGTTGCATGAGTTGAACTGTACTCCAGAAATACTATTAAGATTGATCATCAGATGCATAGATTTGTTGACAATTTTAAATTGTTGATTTCACCTCATATAATCTCAGTTTTCGCCTTGCCTGATGGAAGTTTCAGACTTTCAGCATGCATTTGCATGAGCAACCAACCCCAATGAGTATTCCAATACTCAAAATGTTCCAACTGAAAACGCCAGAGATAATTCAAATACAAGCACAACAGGGGAATACTACCTTATATGGGACTCTGTATAAACCAGATGAAGGAAGGTTGGGACCTCTGCCATATCAAACTATGATTCATGTATATGGGGGTCCTGGTGTCCCACTTATCAGTGATTCATGGGAAACCACAGTGGGCATGAGAGCTCAGTTTCTAAGAAGGAGAGGCATCATAGTTTGGAAGCTCAAGGGTACAGGGGGGGCCTATGCCAATGAATTGTAGGAACGGGGTCTGTTATGGGGTTTATGTGCTGGAAACGCACTTGGACAGTGACCAAAACTGCCGTGCAGACAAGTGGATGGTAATTGGAGAAGTTTGCATGGGGTTATTTGCAGGCATTGAGTTGAGCAACATCAAACTTACACCCAGCACACTGCTAGTTTCCGAAGAGAGAACCTCGAAGGGGCCCCACGAAAGCAAGGAAAAAATTGTGGCTATTGAAGGCTTGAAGGTTAATGAAGAGAATGAAACTTCACCAGATAGATCCTATGCTGCAGAAACATATGTGAATTGGAAAGATCAAGTACTGAAGATCCCCGCTCAGAAATCAGTGAGATACTGGGAAGGTAGAGGCGCCAGGATAAAGAATTGAAGATGAAGTGAAAGATCAAGGATGTCTCCTATCACCCACCTTGAGGACAAGGTGGTTCTCTAAGGGGGGAGATATGATAGGGCCTTGGGCTGTAGAGAATAATAATAGTAGTAATAGATTGATATTAAATAAGTGTGGTATTGTATAACTATGATTCTGGGCCATGTCATAAAATATGGGCTGGCCCGTTAGAATATAATTACTGTAAGAGTGGGAGGAAGGGAATAAAGGAGTAGGCAGAAATTGGGTTAGGCTTTGGCTTGGGAGAGGAGACTGCTCTAAGTGTCTCAAACTGTATTTTCCTTTATTTTCATCGATCATTCTCTAGTATACTTCAAAATTACCAATTGAATCTGAGGGTTCTATCAGAAAGCATCTTTATCTACACTTACCTAATTACAAAAAGTCAGACGTAAAAAAAACAAAGTACTTAATGTTGACAATGTGACTGATTAACTTGGTGATCTTGCAAAAGCCATTCATTCCTTGTATTCTAACGAAGTGATGGACAGGTGATGACTACTGGTTCTGGACCGAGTGAAGAACACCTTTGTTAAGGCAAAAATCTGATGTAAAATGAGGAGGCAGGAATCTTCCAGGGTACAACCTAAAAGTGCTAAGAACAAGAGAACATTGATTGAGAAATTCCATATGTCATTTGTTGCTACTTATAAATACTTTGTTGAATTCGCATGACATACTAATATCAGTTTTGTGAACACTTCCATGGAAGTGCATGACATGGCTATGTCAGGAGAAGACTTCTTTATATTTTGGTACACTAGCATTGTGGTTGGATTTATTTTCGACTACAACACTTATTTTCCATTCGTCAATCATATTATCATTATTACATCATAATGACTTTGTTATAGTTTGATAATTTTAATTTATATAGGGAGGGAAACTTTCCAACAGGTAGGGTGCTAGTATTCTGGAAAACGAACCAAACAATAAGTACACTTTTCCCAACTCCATCCAAAGGCCATTAAATGAAACTGATTTTGCAGAAAATCGTGTTTCAAAACACACTTTTTGGGCTTTCAAAACGGAGCCTAAACGCTGTGACATGTAGGTTGAATGTCACTTAAATGTACTAGAATAGATTACATATGTAACAAGCTAGGCACATAGCCACCCATCTCGTACATATTTGTATTATTAATATGGAATTATGGACCGATTTCTCATCAATATACATATCAATAGAATGCATTAGCAAGTACGCAAATATTATCATTTAACTAACACAAGTAGAAGTTGTGGCAAAATCGAAATTAACATAGTTGCCATAGTTTATGTTCTGTTTCAAAGAAAAGCAATTTCCAACCAATGATGAACATGCCTATTGAGGATAAACCTGACCATAAATCCAGAATAGAGGAAAGATTGATTACATTTAAGTGGGAGCGAAATAGTGAATGAGGAGATATGAGCAGCAACCTACAATATGTTTCAACCATAGCAATGCTAGGTACCTGCAATCATAGATAAAATTATGTAGTGTTGTTTGAAAAGACCAAGTGCATATGAAACATAAATCACTTCAATACAACAAGGAGTTTGGTTGATACTGAGATAAGTTTGTGTCATAAAGCATCAAATGCATACTACTCCATAAAAACAAATGCAACATCAATACTGATTAAATTTTGTTATTTTACATTTAACGCTTCACTAGTACTTAGAGTTAAGAGTTAGGGCTACTAGTAAAGGTTAATAGTGTGTGTCCCATCTTGCATAAAACCGGAACACGAAGAATTGCCGATGTTTTCAAACACCTATAGGCACATCACCGTAGAAGCTTATGATAATGAAAAACTAGTTCCTTTAGGTATCTAACCTGTCCGGAAAACATACAATCCTCCATCTGAAGAGCAAGTTTCATGCACAAATTTATAGAAAACCCTGAGAGCAATGATATTGGCAATGGGACAACTTCACGCATCATCATTATTCTCTCAGTGGACTGCACATTTGGTCCAGTTAATAACTCTGTAAAACCAGCTGAAGTTAACCAATTCATCACCGTTTCACAAGCAGGCTGTGCCATTGTGTAAGATACAACCCAAAACATCCCAATTGATCTATCATCCAAATTCATATAATCCATCATGCGTTCCGCTGACATTTCAAAAATAGAACAACACAATATGTAATTCAAATCCATGATAATTTACTAAAAACTAATACATTACTGTTGGATGTTTGGAAGCTTGAAGCTCCAAGTATTTATTTTTATTTCTTTGGTGGATTCCAAATACCTGCCTAAATGTGTAACTAATTCAAATTGTCCAGAATCATAAATCTCTTCCAACAAATTTGTTTAAAGAAAAACTGAACTGAAATATATTTTTCTTATTTTGAAATAAATACAGGTCAAGGACTCACGGTTATAAACAAAGGTCACAGTTGCGACCAACGCCATCAGAATGCATCCATAACCTGTTTTTTTCTTTCATATCACAATCATGCCCCAATGCAGTTATAGCCACTACCGCAACCACTACATTGTGCTTGCAACCAGTGATACAGTCCGTGAGACTAGGGAGTACATGTACCCTCAAAAGATATTATATCTTCTAGGAAAAAGGTCATAACCTGTTATTGACTTCCTGCCCATGAGACTGGGGAGTACATGTACCCTCAAAAGAACATTCAATTCCCATTCCAACAAGACCACATCACTAGATGTGTTTTTAAGTGATGGAGAACTAGGCTGGCTGCATGCAGATGAATCTTTCTCAGGTTATGCATGAAATGACTTACAACAGTCACCTAGCAGGCATTTCTGGTGAAGAATGAGTAAGATAAATAAGCTTCCCCACAGGTTACTGATAAATCTCTTTATACTCTGCTTTGTAATCCAAGGCTTCACCTTATTTATGTTTTTATTTATGGGTGGTACAAGAAGTTTACAGTCCATTATGCATGTCTCTATGTAATATATATCTATGAACATGAACGAAGGATGCGCGCCCGCAGATCCTAGAAGTGATCGAGTGAGATTGAAGCAAAACCTTGTGACATGCTAAAATTGTAACAAGTTTTTCAATGGATATTTTAACCCCAAGACCAAGTAAAGCAATTTGTATTACAGGGTAATACGAGTACCTAGTTGGATTTTGGTACATTGTGTTGAAACAATAGGGCTATGGTGCACACTTAAGGAGAAAGAAATCAGGGATAGATATAGATTCAAAAGTTATTCCCCTTGTAGAGAAGGATCTGATACCAGTGGAACATATTTCCCTTACTTTGAGATGAATCCAAGGCATATACACAGAAGTTTTGTCATTCTGTCCCGGTAATTAATAACTCACTTTCTATATTCCACTTTTTACAACCAACCTTCTTGCAACTAACCAACAACTGTCATTAAACATGATTCATACATGATGACATGATTTATAGTATGTATTCAAGATACACTAACGCAGGTAATATAAGGCGTTCTTTGCATTTCAGCAGGCTAAAGAGAAAGGTTAGATATTTTAAATTAAGTATCCATGGCAAGTTTTATTGTACTGTATAGATATGAAAGTGGTTCTGTAGGAAATTTAGCCTTTGCTGCTTTGCAAGAATCTCTAAGCAAGTAAGCAGGGTTTATCTCAGACAGATTTAAAAGAAATTGGATCTCCCCAAATTCCTCTCAATCATAGTTTGTCTATTAGAAAATAGAAAGATGGATACAAAGTTGGTAGGGACTGAACAATGATGAAGAAATTTTGCTGTCAACAGATGACTCACATAGTCTCATCAAATAATGATTGATAGACAGTTTACCCCTATAAACTCCCCGAGTCCAGAATCTTTTTAAAGTAGCGCATCAAAACTAACCTTTTAGTATCCCGACAAAATTTGCTGCATGCGATTGAAATCACTTGGATAAACATTAAACAGAGCCAATTGAGTAACAGAATAGGCACCTTTACTCACTTGCTTCCACCATTCATCTATTTGCTTTCCCTTTTGAAGTTGCTCATTGTTCAGATACTCTCTAGTTGATGTATTGAGTGACCAAATCCGCAAGTTCTGACAACTGCTTATAAAGTCAAGGAGGATACTTTGGGGGCTATTAGGGTCACAGCTTTTCTCATCTTTATGAAACGACACAATTTTTTTTGTTGTCTCCACCTATTAGAAATTTTATTTTGAATTAAAAACTACTTACAAGAATCATGCAAACTAATTCAAAAGGATATAAATGGATAATTTTATATAAAAACTTAGCCTCTTTAACTAATCAGAAAAACCCAGATAGAAGTATACACACTAAAAACTACAAGGTGTTAAAACACATTATTTTATGAGTACTATATGCTTTTGGTATAACAGTACTGTATAACGAATTAATGATGAAGGCAGAAGAATAACGACACAAAGACAGCTTGTCCTAAGAAAAACAATTGCCCAGAAGGATATATAATTAATACAAAAATGTGCAACATAGTACACCTTTTTCAATCAATACAAATTTAGAGTTTTAAAAAACAGAGCTTTTAAATATCCAAAAACATAATAAATTTAATGAATATAATGCATTAACTCCAGAGAACTCTTCCCTGAGATACATACAATGAAAAATAAGGATGACTATGAAACGGAAGTAGGAGCTGTGGCGCATTGCCTTTTGGAACTCAAAGTACAAAAAGTAATAAAAAGTTTTCAACTAAAGTCATGCGGAACACAAGTAGATGATAAAACTGTTTATAATGAGCACAGAGCCATAGACAGAAGTAATAGGTTGGCAAGAAATTCAAAGGACATCCGAAAGCAACTAGGTTATACCCTTAAACCCATGTAACACAACCTTTCTTGAGTCCAGGTTCAAAGCATTTATCACTAGCTCAACCCGAATAATTTGTGCCAGCAGCCATGTGACATGATTAGTCCTAAGTATATGTTGATCATCTTCCTGGAGCCGTAATACTAGCTTGTCCACAAAGTCAACAAAATCAATGCATCCACTTTTCATAAGAAAATAGAATACATCAGAAAATATGAGCCACTCCTGCCAGCAATTCGTTTCTGCAAAAAAACAGTTGAAATTATCAGTATACAAATATTCGGTTACATACGCAAAAGTGAATACATCATCATTTCATCATTTTCATTTACCCCAGTGCCGCAAAGTGAATACGCAAAAGTGAATACATAAATCATAAAAACGTCAGATCAATATTTTTACAATGATAAAAACATGCCATCCAGGTTTAATTTAACCTCCCGACTCATAGTGTCACTTTCCACCATATACCTCTATCTTCAAAGGCCAACTAAAAATCAGAAGTAATTGTTTTGAATAGCGCTGCAGCAGGCGCCCGAATACCCTCAAATGGTGCCTAGCCTGTCAAGGTGCTTAATCAAGCTTAAAGCCAGCTAGAAATGTCTGATCAGGCATCTGCTCCTAGAAACAGATCTGTCTAGGTAAAGTGGGCGTCTAAGGTGACTTTTTACAACATGGGTTCAGAGTATTGTAGGCTAACCCTAATTATAGTAGGCTTAGCCCATTCATGCAGAACCCTAATTTATGTATGAAGTATATTAATAGGGCATCTTGAATACTTTATGGTCTGTAATGTTGAAAAACGCTGCAAGAAATTTTGGTTCTCACACTCTACTTTTCATCATTTTCACTTTTTAGCATCTTTTGAGTCTAAAATTTGAGCATATGGGCAAGGGGGAGAGCCAGCCAATTTCTCCAGTCATAAGAAGGTGCTCAGTGAGATCTCAAGTGCCACAGGCTTCATATCTCCTTCCCTTCACGCACCTTCACGTGCAGTGAGGACTTTCATGGAGCCATATCCCATCTTATGTCCCAGTCTTTTAAGGCCTCATTGCTCCCATTTTGGGATTATCCAACAATTATGAATGTTGATGAATCCAGTGTTGGAACGTGATTATCTTGATTCACTGGTATTGAATTAAAGTTATATGGGGCAAGGAGCTATTAACTACTTTATCAAAACTGTGACTGGTGGCAAGGAACTGTTGAATGCAGCAATGGTACTAGTGGGTCTAAGGAGACTGAAAAATGCTGCAGCCGTGTTGAAGGAATGTTTAGACCTGTATGAATTGTGTGAAAAGTGACAAAAAAACGTGCAGAAAAGAATATGTGTTAATTCATATTTTAAGACTTGTGGACAATGCCGTTTTCTGGTGTGCGGCAATGATACATGTTACAGAGACATATAGTGGAAAGTGGACTCAAGAAGTAAACGAGGATATCAAGGTTTGCTCCAAAAAAGCTAATCAAATCACTCAAAATTACATATTCCAATTTTCAAGGGGCATGGTGAAACATGTATATATGGAATGATAGGTTAAATTACTCTCTTAACAATGCTAGATTATTCTGGCTTATCTAATACGTTGTATTCAAGTATAAATAATACGGAGTATCCCTCTGCTGCATCGGTGTGCATATGGTAACTATATACGTATTAAGCCAAGTAATATGGACAAGTTATTCTTGTTGGGCAAGATTAAAATTATTGTTGAAGGGTGGTGCATCCCAAGTTTATTCTTTCTCTTCATTTGATTTAAAAAACTTATTGTTTTCCATTTCATTCCATTCATTCTTTTCATTACATCCCTCCCTCTTTACGTTATCATTGTGCTTCACATATGTTGCCTATGGTGGCTAGCACAAAATCAGCCATGTCATTCCGCCAGGCCATCATAATATTATTTAAGAACAATATTCTAAATATGTAAGTTTTTTTTAATACTACAATTACTAGTACAATAAGGATGTTTTTACTTGGGCTGCTTTCAGTCCCAGATTAGACCAGAAGTCCAAAAGAGACCAGACTTAAACAGAATAGACCACACTTAAACAGACCAGACCAAACTTTGACACTTATAAAATACACATAGATCAGCCATCTACCAGACGTCCAGACCAGTTCAAACCAAACCATACCAGATTTAAACAGATCAGACCAACAGACCAGAAATTTCAGTCCAAGTAAAAACATCCTAAATTAGCTCAGATGAGCTAAGTCAACATCCTCTCATCCTATGTCTCATAAATTATACACGATCCATCCACCTTTAACATATTTCAAGAAAACAGGGAAATATCAAATAACGCGACCTGAATTAGTCAGCTTTAACAACTCAACAATCCTTTCAATTGTTGCCTCACAGATCATTTCAGATGTGAATACTGCACCAGGAGTCAGAGCCTGTCCACTAGGTCTGTGACAAGGTGCCAGAAGAAGTACACGCCTCCACCAGTCTGGTGATGGAGTGCTGCGAAGAGCATGTCTTAGACATCGCACAGCTCTCTCCCAATCCAGACTTCCTCTTTGGATAGAAACAGCAAGATCCTATATCCATATATTTTCAGTTAAGATTCTATTGTACAGTAAATTTGGAAATCCAAAGACAATCAATGAGAATAGACACAATACTGCATGATTAAGTTAATTTATTTCAAACAAAGAGTAATATCTAATTTACTATTAATCATAAAAAACTACATATTAAGAATTTAAGATACTGCATTTAATGTTCTACTGAACTGCAAAAAAAACAAAACAATAAGAAAGAGCTGTTTTAGTCACATTAATTTAAGTCTTTGAGGGGTATATTTGTTCTCCTAGACATAGTTTAAGGGTATATTTGTACTTTCTCCCTTTGAAAAATAGTATATAAATCAACGTCCTAATATAATTGGAGAATAGTATTACCTCTCCATGTAGCGGTTCTCCTAGCACACTGGGGTATGTAATCGGCGAGTATCTCATGTGAGTCACCTGTTCACAAGGCATATTTGAGGTTCCCTGAGGCAAAAGTCTTGGAGTGCCAAATGTTGGGCAGTGAAGGTGTTGATCTAACATTTGCATGTGCATAGCCATCATATCCCTCCTCCGGTGGATCTCTAAAATAAGAGTGAACAATGCCTCATCATCAGGTATATTTTCTATAAATTGCAGCCCACTTCGGAGAAGTTCATAAAAAGGTACACGACATTTGTCATCCTCAACAAGCAACCATATCACATCTAAGCAACTGTGTAGCCACTCAATGTGAGCCTTGTCAAGTTTGCAGTGTTTTGACCCATCAAAGCCATCCATCTCATTTTTTTGGTCCCAGCTAATCAGCCAATTCAACATGTGATGCAAAATATCAGCATGTGTTGCAGGCTTCAAATTAGATTCCAAACCAGTTAGAATTATTTTGTAACACAATAGTTGCAGGCTAGTAAGTGCATTGTCCCATAGGGAGAAATTTGCTCTTGCCATAGACTGTTGACCTGCGGCACTAACATCAGATGACTTCATAGCGGACAAAGTGACACAAAGTGATGTTTCAGCTGCCGGCTGCACAGGAGATCCAATACCATGGATCTTTGGTAAAGGAGATGCAGGATTTGATGACGGAAAATTGGAGGTATTAGTTACTGTAATGGAATTGGACAGCATCACAGAATGTGATAAAGCAGAAGATGGTCCAGTACCAGCAAGTTGACTCCCCTGACCAACACACATGTCTGCTGATGAAACTGAAGAAAGAAGAGATGGAAAGAAAGTATCCCAGTTTATGTACCCTATGCTACACAGGCCATGTATAGCGAAGAGGAGGAATTCTGCTCGGGGAGCATGGCTACTACACTGAATAACCAAAGATATGAGAACAGATTCTGTCACAGCATGCAATTGTTCTTGGTCCTGATGAACCACCAGACAATCAAGATGCAGAACATGTCAGCATAAACTCATTATTCCCAGAAGGAAGCAACTAAAAGAGCTCTAAAAATTCTTAATGTTGAAGCTTACAGTAAATTGGCTCTGCAGTTGCTCAAAATCTATAAGGAATTGTTCATTTTGGGGAGGAAACTCCCTGTTTAGAGCAGTAACTCTCTTTTGTGCCTTGTTCCTGTGCATCATTTTTATTTAAATCATAATATTCAGCAATTCAAAAATAAAAGAATATAAGAAAATTAGCATAAAATGGACTGCCAGCTCAAATATTTTTTAAATAAGACGATGCTAATATTAAAAAAACACTTGGTTCCAAATAAAATGAATACACATCTCTACAACAATTAATCATTTGCACCGCATTGAATACTGCATGCTCTTTTTTTGTGCAAAATTTACAAAACTACATCAGTTTATAAAGCTCCTTTTAGAAATCAGTATTTCAATTTCTACATGGTTTATTATTAAAACCCAGTTGCAGGCTTTCTACAGTCAGTAATACTATTGATTCAGAATAAGTGAATACTATCTTTAGCCTAGGGTAGAATGTAATGCTTAGTGCGAGATCAAGAAATTAAAAGATTAAGTGCAGGTTGGTATTCTTTGTATAGAAAGCATGGACACCAAACAAAAATGTGGTGCCCAGTGCACAATGCAGCAACTATGAAATAATGAAATAATAAGGAATATCAAAAGATGCTTCCTATGTAGTGTGTACAAATAATCGATTAGAAACTAAAAATAGGGTGAACAGCAACTGCGAGAGATGACAGTGATTGACAGATGGAGATCATTATATGTTTACAATTGGCATCTTGGAGCATGTGAAGAGTGCATGGAGCCATGGACTATCACAGTGTATGCAAGCAAAAGGAACATTTCACATTTGGCCGATCATAATTCACATTTAAAGTGGCAAAGAAGAATGTGATCAACACAAACCACATAAAACCCATATCATTTTTTGTAGTTCAAAGCAGCAAAATCAATCTTGAACCTAATAAGTTTAACTCAGGATAAAATAAAAATAAAAAAAAACGTACGGAGGTTCTCGGGTTGCCTCATCCTGCTTGTTCCGTGCATTCTTCCGCAATGACATGATATTTTATTTGAAAAACAAATATGTAAGACTGAATTTTGGATGAATAATAAAAAAAAATAGCACTCCCTCCTTTCCAGTATTTAGCTTCCCGCTACTTTAATCAGATTTATTTAACTAAAAAAGAAATATGTCAATTTATTTCGAAATTTAACTCATGATTTTTTATCATACGAATTAAAGATAATGACAAAACAACTAAGAAGCTAAACTAGAGATGAAGGGAGTATATAACAAGCCAATAACATAGGATGAAAAATAAAATTATCAAAGAACTGAGTAACAAATACACTGGATTAGAGTTGATACCACTCCTAAGTAGAGGTTAAAAAGATCGATCATAGCAGGTCTGGCAGGATGGAGTTGATGACTCCTGGAAGCTAAAGATGAAGACCTCAGCTGCTGTGAAAGTAGCTGTTGCGGCGGCGTTGTCGGCTGTTGTGAAGTAGATTCGTTTTCCGGTGTCGGGTGATTCGAGAGGCTGTTCGGAGTAGGAGCTCTCAACATGGTTTCTCCCTGCCAGTCTTACCTTGGCCAATCGAAAAGATTTCCAGATTCTGCTGTTGAAACAGTGTTTTCGATCAAATATGTCCAACTTCAGCCGGCGGACTAAAAGTAAAATAAGCCAAAGTTAGAATCAATAACCATTATCATATAGACCTGTCAATGGGTCGGGTCCGGGTCGGAACGTAGTGTTCCAGACCCGGACCCGCTAAGTAAATAAAGGACCCGGACCTGACCCGTTTACCCGGCGGGTCTAAAAAATTGGACCCGGACCCGGACCCAACGGGTTTCGGAACCGGGTCGGGTAGACCCGTCAAGAATCATATGCACAAGTGCACAACATTATATAATTTTTTAAAAATAGCAAAACATGTATATGAAATGTAAATCAAAGTGCACAAATTTAAACGCAAAATATATCTTCACTTTAAAAAAAAATCAAGGTTTATCGTAGAAAATTAGTACTTTTATTGAATAAAATATCGTTTGTTGTAGATGCGTACAATTCCACACTTTGTGTCTCTTTCTCTCCCACAGAAAAATCGTATATTAGACTAGAAATTAAATCACAAAAAGTTCTTTTGGACTAAAAGCATATTATATACTACTCCGTATTATATTATCACTTATACATTAGGTATGTATTAATTTGTATCTTTTTAATCAAAGAATTAAAACTAATCACTTTATATATATATATATATATATATATATATATATATATATATATATATATATATATATAAGTTTGTATTTTTATTTGAAGTATTATAACTAACCTCTTTATGTATTAGTGTGTGTGTATATACTAATAAGAAATTTTAAACGGGTCCGGGTCCTTAACGGGTCAGAATCATATGTACCATATCTGACCCGTTTATTAAAAGTACTAACGGGTCCGGGTTCGGGTCTGGGTAAACGGAATAAAATAAGGACTCATACCCGTTAAAACAACCGGGTCCGGGTCGGGTCCGGGTCTAGACCCGACCCATTGACAGGCCTATTATCATACTCCCTCCGTCCCAAAATTAACTTCTCACTTTCCTTTTCAGGCAGTCCCGAAATTAACTTCACACTTCAAAACTTTTCTTATTTTGCAAATAATCTACATCAAAAAAGTGCCAAACAGTGCTAAACCGTGTAAAACAGTGTGCAAACAGTGTCAAAGAGTGTTTAAACAGTGCACTCCACAGTAAAGTCAAATTTATTTTCTTAATATGTGTGAAGTCAAACTGAGAAGTTCATTATGGGACGGAGGGAGTATTTAGTACTCCGTATAAGACCATTTTAATGATATTATTGATTTAAAAGAAAATGTAAGTCAATCTTAACATAATGAAGGGATAGAGTATTACTTAAAGATATCAATGGACATGTGGGGATGGTTATACATATAATTGTATAGGCTTTGTTGGGTGATTTCTCTATTTTGTAATCATTCAAATACTTAATGAGTAGTTTTTTCTGAAACCATAACCGACCCAACAGGTATCGAATATAACTGGACGTAAAATTTTTCTTAAAGGAATCATTAATACTTCAATATAAAAATCAAAGTTTGTTAAAAGGGCAAAGAATGATATTGTCTCTAGACGTGAGACGTCATTTAAATGTCACATACACCTACAAAGCGGGAAAAGAGGCCCAAGTTAAGCCTGTAAATATTTAAAAAGTCATTAAACAAGAAAAGTTCATATAATAACACAATGAGCCTCTTCAAATCTATTATGAACTTTCTTTCATACTCCGTATATTGTAGTAAGTACATTCATATATACACAATTGGGTCGGGAAAATCTCGTCTTTTTTAGATGTGGGGCAAATGATAAAAATAAATACATGCAAGGTTCTTTTAATTTAGATATTATACACGAATAACTAACTAGAATGAATAATGACTAACATATGTGACTAATTGTTTTTTGAACTTTAATATTAGGTGGATAAGTATTATATCCACAATGGATTATTGAGAAGAATGTGGAAGATTGTTGGCAATGAAATCACTTTAAAAAATAAGATTTTAAATTGGCACCATACTTCAGGAGAAGGACGTTCAGGAAGGAATGCAACCTTAAGAAGAATCAAGACACGGTTTTATGGGAAGAGTCTTAACAAGGAGGTTAGCAACTATGTCATACAATGCTTGGTTTGTTAAGCACGCAAACATGAGAAAACGGCTTATTCGGGCATGTTGCAACCTTTACCCATTCCAGAGGAAGCGTGCATAGACATCTCCATAGACTTCATCATTGGATTACCAATCATTTTGTGGCTCTTTCTCATCCCTTTACTGCAATAGAAGTAGCTCAACCTTATTTGGACAATATATTCAAGTTACGTGACTGGCCCAAGAGCATTGTGAGAGATACAGATGGTGTATTCTTAAGTCAGCTTTGTAAGGGATTGTTCACTTTACATGGAACTAGATTCAATCTCTCATCTGTCTATCATCCGCAGACTGGTGGCCAAACAGAAACAGTAAACAAATGTTTGGAAGTATATTTGAGATGTATGCGTGGTGATAACCCCAAAGATTGGAGTCCATGATTACCCTTAGCTGAATGGTGGTTTGACACCCATTACCAAGCATCAACAGGAACAACTCCTTATAAAATCATATACAATCAACCTCCTTACTTTGCTTAAGCAAAATAAGGCTCAAGCAATGATGAAACAAATGGCTAATAAAAGAAGAAGTGAAAGAGAGCTTGCTATATGAGATTGGGTATGGTAAAAATTACAGCCTTATAGACATCAATATGTGCAAATCTATATATATATAAAAACAAAAAAGTGGGGAGGGAATTTGGGCGGGAACACTGTAGCACCTTGGGTGAGTAATTAATGTAAAAATTATTAGTATCCATTTTTGAAAGAAAAAAATTGGGCACCGAAGGGAAAAATATTGGAAGAGCAATAGTTGACATGTAATGTTGGCGGACAATGACAATGCTGAGATGTCTTTTGCTATTCCCAACAGGCCAACATATACCATTAATGTAGGAATGTTTCCTTAAGCAACTTTAACCATTCATATCCCTTTGATAATTCCGCTCCAACATTGAAATAAATGTTCAAATAAAAAAAGCAACGTTTCGCATTTCTCAATGGAGTGCATCATTTAACATTATAGGGCTGAGTGCGTATTACTCCATAATTAATATATTTTTAATATTTTAATAAATAATACTCAATTCAAACGTTTGGGTGTATATATAGGTGTATCCAACCATTTCAATTCGTTGCCTACCACCGGCCAGTCATGAGGACTTTAATTGGTGCCTAAAATTTGCAAGGCATCTAGCTCCACCATAGTTCTGGAATAACGATACGTACACATGCTGACATGCGGGGAACACCAACGTCACCAGGCAACATGTAAAAAAGGAGAGGCATCGATCGTATTGAGTGTAGCATTGACGACGACATTGGTTGCTCCGTTGAAGCAGGCTTGCTCTCTGGGTTTCCCACGTACATCGAATACGCCGCTCATGCAATTGGGGTCTGATCTAATAACTTGGTATGCCATGAGGATGGAGATGTACTATTCATAATTCATCTAGGCAAAAATTACAAGTACCCTACATGCATGCGTAGTTCTGTACTTCTGTAAATAAATACTACTCCGTATGTATTTCCGTTTATGAAAAAAGCTGAAGAACTAATTGAAATAGTTTGCATTTAAAGTTGTATTGAACAAGAGTTTAAAATAGATCCATTTGTACAAATTTGTTCATATCATCATTACATAAATTTGTATCAGAAAATTCAATGTGTGTCTGAGTTTATATGCTTTTATTTACCGTATGAATGTGTTGTAAGATATTGTTATGAGTTATTTAACGAAAAATTATACGTAGTAAATTATTGGAATGTAACGTCTTTTCACGTTTCATACTACTTTACGGAAATTGTCCTAAATAGGACTAATGAGTTCCTAAAAAGTAAAAATAGGACTACTACTTTTTAAATTTCCTAAATAGGACTAAACATTGATTTTCTACCCTAAATACCCCTAAGAGTATTAATTCATAATGAAATGCTTTAATTCATAATAAAATCATAAAAAATGTAAAAAATATTTAAAAAACGTAAAAAAATTATAAAAAATTTATAAAACATTTATAAAATAAAAAATTAAAATTTTATTTTATTAACTTTTTTACAAAAATAATAAAAAATAGTAAAAACCCATAAAAATGATAAAAATTATGGATACTTTTCCCACCGCCTCCCGCCGCCTCCCAGCACCACCACCTCCGATTGGTGAAATTTCTTCCACTTTTGATAAAAAAATGCAATCTTTTTCCGAAAATGCCAAAAAGATGGCATAATTACTCTTCAATATGCCAACATTTTCATTGAATATGCCATCATTATGGCATTATTTAAAATGTTGGCATATTTTTCTCCGGTGATGAGAGCTGGTGGTGTTGGGGGGTGGCAGGGGTGGTAATGTTTTTTTTTTTAAATTTTACGACTTTTTTTTATTTTATTTTTATTTTTTTTACTAAAATATTTTTTTTGATTTTTTTAAAAAATATTTTTAATAATTTTGTATTATCTTTTTACGATTTTTAATATTTTTTTCGAATTTTATTATTTTTGTATTATTTTATTATTAATTAAAATATTTCACAAGTTACAAGGGTATATTTGTCCAAACACACACACAAATAGTCCTATTAAAGGAATTTAAAAAATGTAGTCCTATTTGTGCAATTTTGCCACTTTTTAGTCCTATTTAGAGAATTGACTCTATTACTTTTTGTTTCGGACATCCACTTTGTGCAAAATGGTAATGCTTACAATTGAAACGGCTTTAGTTTATTGGAATCTAAATGTTAAATAAATGTTATCTGATCTTATTTCTTTTAAGAATGTTTTTTAGAGATAAAAAACTAAATCGAGAAACAGCAACACCATAACTAATACGGAGTAGTGTATTTTTGCCTTTTTTACAAAAAAAAAAAGAATCTCGGTAAAAAATTTATACATTGGGCAGCCAATAAGTGGATGTGATATACTGATATTGTTCAAATAAAGAGAGTAATGACTATAAATAATTTGGCAATGATATTTTAGTGTCTCAATGCCTGCAGTAAATATCCTCACTTTCTATATCATTTGCTTTCATGCTAATATCCTTGAATCCGAATGATATACATAGGAATAGTATATAGCTGCAATTTATTTTTCCTTTTCACATTAGAGTTTATGGCTATTAGCCCTAAATGGGACTAAAAGTAATCCGAATTCCACACTAGGACTCTACTCAATTTATTCCCAAAGTATGAGAAATATACGACTCTTCTTCCTATTCTACCCACAACCTGTAATTTCTAATAGATTCATATATTAATACAAAAAATCATTGTTTTATTTATAATAAAAACATAAAAATCATAAAAATATTTATAAATTAATAAAAAACTGGGGAAAATAGAATACCATAAAAATATTAAAAAAGTAAAATAAAATACCTAAAAATATTAAAAATATGTAGTACACTACCATGCATCCTCCGTCACCCAGCACCACCATCTCCGATCGTCGAGAAAAAAATAAAATTTTGTGTAAAAAATGTCATAAAGATGACATTTTTACTCTTTGAAAATATTCAATTTTTTTTTTCAGAATTGCCATCAGTGACCAGAGCTGGTGGTGCTAAAAGGTGATTAAGGTGGTGGTGGTTGAGGTCTGTATATATTTTATTTTTTTAATGATTTTTATTTTATTTATTTTGATATTTTATGTTTTATAATGATTAATTAAAAAAATCTATTAGGAAGGACAAGGGAAAGGGTGGAATAGGAAGAATTAGTCCTATTTTGAGAATTTAATAATTATGGCTGCAATTATCCTTTCATTTAGTCATATTTAGGGAAATCTCCTAGAGTTTAATGCTCAACACACTTCTTTAACGAATTTTTCCCTAATTTCATTTTCACATATGCCACCCCCTTCTAGGAAAATGAAGTAGGTGAAAATCAAAAGTTTTAAATCAATCGAGATACAACATGCAATATTTTGAAATTAATTTATATTTTATTTATTAGAGTTACTTTAATTTTATTTCATTTGGAATATACTTAGAGAATAATATCCCGTGCATCGCACGGGTACTACACTAGTGAGGAATAATAAGAAGTAAGCATCCAAGTTTTTTGGACCATTATATTTCATATTAAAGAGGTTATTGGGAAGGTGGCATATAAACTCAAAATGCCTGCAGACTCTCAAATACATGATGTATTTCATGTATCACAACTTATGGGTCAACCTGCAGAGTTATTACCTTAACCTGAAAAGATTTTGGACAAAAGAAGTGTCAAGTTCTGGAATAATGTTCAAGTGCAATTTTTAGTACAATGAAAGGGATTTCCCTCTGAGGAAGCATCTTGGGAATCTGCTGAGACATTTATTGATTAATATCCTGACTTTAATATCAACAGATCAATTAATTGACTCGAGGACAATTCAAATCTTTCAATGGGAGGAGGAACGTAATGGTTGCTTTGCTTACTGTTAGTTAAGTAGCGAGTTAGTTGAGCAATTGGTTATAAGTCGCGGTATTTGTTTAGCTACTGTTAAAGTTGTTTAGCTTACATTTGAAGATTAGCAAGTTAATCTTGTATAAATAAGCCTGATAACAGTGAATAAATATTCATTCGCCATTTTATACTATTGATCTCAAATTCTTTCACTCTCTTTTAACAATGGAGTTGGTCTCTTGTTAATTATTTCTTCTCCTTTAATAGTCGAGTGAAGTTGATGTTACATGTATGAAGAACAATAGTATGCATCTATAAATAATACACTTGAAAGATACAATTAGAGAAAGTTTTGCCACGTGTCAACTTCTAAGCAAACATTTATTATATTACAATTTTCTAGATTCTCTTTTCAAATTAGTATTTTAATTAATTGATTAATTATAGTTCGTAAGTTTAGGATTTATAAGTTAGATTAGGATTGCCGTTAATTAGAATTATAGTTAGTTTAGAAGTAAGCTACTGGAATTCTACTCAAATTGTCTTATAGAATTCTCACTATTTTTTGAATTGATATAACTTTTTCATTTGTAATTCAATTTTTATAAGAAGTATATCAAAATTCATGATTTTTTATTAGCTTTCATATGACACCAATATTATATATGTAAAAATAAAAATAATTTTGAACATAGGAAAAATGGAAGTCTTTATGCTAAAAACTTTTTTGAAATAAATCCAAGTTTAAAATTAAGATCTCATTATTGTATAACATAATTTCATGCAGCAATCAGGGGACATTTTATTTATTGGCTGAAAGTGTTAATAAAGGAATATTAAGTTTTAAAACATATATTTAAAAACGACAACTCAAATTGAGTCAACAAAACGACTCAATTAAGACTTTCTTAAAAATCAGAAAGCATAAAGGACACAAGCAAGTGAGGAAAAAGTAGAACCTACATGTTTGCGACCCCGAATTTACAAAAAAAAAACTTTGGTTTTAAAATGATTTTTCTTTTAGTTTTAATATTGAAAAGTCGCTTATTTAGTCAATTATAACATTGATTTATAATGAATGTCCAAATTTATTTGAGTATGTCTAATTTTTTCACCAATTATCTAAACATGTTTGCAATCTATATTTTTCAATGAAAAGAGTAATTTTTTATAACTCTCACTTGCATCCCAAACAAAAAAGAAAATGTTCAATGCTTATTTTTGTTCATTAAGTTTCATCTGTGACTTATTGTTTTTTTCAAAACTAACTACATATTTTTGTAATTTGTTTATCTAAAAATAGATGTAGTCAATTTTATTGAAGATATTATGCCTTCTCGGTTTTAGAATTTTACCAATTAGTCCCTCAACCTATTTCTTTACAAAAAGAGTTCAAAATATATACTTTTGTGACATCCCAATGAAAATATCCTTGATTAGAAAGGTGAACATAAATTTGAAATAGCATTTAGACTCAACATTTCAGCCTATATACCTTCAACTTTTTTATTTGTACTCCGTTTGTCCAAATAAACCTGTATTTATTTTTGACATTTTGTATTTCACTTTTTCATATTGTTTTCGTTTTTTACGTGTGTAAATTTATTTTCACTATTAATAATACTTGGTAAATGACAATGAAGATTTACCCTGCCAACTTTTGTGATTTGCCTTTTTGGTTAAAGAGAGTTTTATAGCATTTAGATTCTAATTGTGGCGACAACAACAACATTAGATATATGCATCCTTCATATCAAATATCTAAAAAGTTGAAACAAATATTAATTACCCCCACACATGGAATGCCTAAACATGCATTGCAACATAAATATACTTGATGTTTTCTCAGTATGAATTCATGTATTCACTTTCTCAAAAGGCAGCGTGCACACATTGTAGAATTGTTGGATAATATCACATCTTAATAGATCTTAATCTCTGTTGAAGATATAGTTGATGCATGTATGTTAAAACAATAACATTATAACCCGAACTAATGCATTTAAAGTAATTTTGCCTTTACGTACCGTTGCCATGAAAATATGGAACCTAGAAGTCTTATATAGAACAAAATTGAAAATCCATAACAAGTAGAACTACTAACAAAATTTAATATTTGAATTAGATCAACAATATATATATCGATACTCACCACAAACGAAATCAAATAATAATAGTATAATACAACCTTATTATACCTCAAATCAGTCAATGGCGAACCCACAAATTATATACGTACCCTTAACATTCTTTTTTTCAAATTCACTTTAGGGCACTCCATTAATTGTTCTTAAATGCATTATCGTCTAGAAAAGAATGTTGGACAACTATTATAAAAATAATTCGTTTATGGTTCGTGGATTGCTCTTTCAACGGAATTATTGTTTATGGTTCGTTCATATCATGAATTGTAAAACTTAAGATATTTATTTAAGTAACATCCCAAACAATGATATCTATTTCTAAACTACACCTCTCATATTCAGAAATAAAAAATGATATTAATTTTCATGATCAAAAGTCTTTTATTAAAGTTACATCCATGAGTAAAAGAATTGCCAATTACCCTTATACATAATTCAGCTTATTTATCTAGCTCTTAAACAACCATTTTAATGTTAGGATACAATTGCTATATATGTAATTAATTAATAAAATTTTACCAGAGTATGAAAATTTCTAAAATATAAAAAGACATTGGTAAAAGAGAAATCCACTGAATAAGAATAATAGTGCATAAAGGCTTACTATAATATCTACTATTAAACTAAACTATTAATAAAAAATCTTCTGCGTTTAGATAAACTAACAAAAAATTTGTCAGCTTTAAGAGCTTTACAAAGAGATATTTGGTACACATATGAGATTTCTTATACTATGAAGTCTTAAGACAAAGAATTCGTCATCTTCCATTTAGACATCTGAAGGTTTTATTAATTACGTATAACAATCACATCCTCACATTAAAAGTGGTGTTTAAGAGCTAGATAAGTAAGCTGGGGCGTGTATAAAAGATAATTTTTTTACTTGTGGGTGTAACTGTAATATAGTACTATTTGGTCATGGAAATTGAGACCATTTTTTATTTCTGAATATGGGACATTTGTCTTTTGTTTGTTGCATAGTTTGACATATTTATGTTTTGATTATTAGCTACCACTTGATGTGAGATTGTCTTTATTGATTTAAATCATCTCATCATCTAAGTAAGAATCGTCTACTAAAAGTCTACAATATGCAACCTTTCTTCGTTTAAGAATACTTAATTTACTTAAAATAAAATCATAATACCCGTAATAAATCAATCTAACAAAAATAAATTAACCACCGTCCATCATGTGACGTAGCATGTTCTCACATTCTTTAAAATTAGACTGTCTCAAACTATATTGGTTGAACTATTTTTTTAAGAAAAAGATCGAAGGACTAATTTGCTAAACTCAAAATTCTATAAGGGCTATTATCTTTAAAAAATGATTCCACCCATCATTGAATTAAATAAATCAATCACGAAAGTGTGTAATTAGTTTTGCATTGAGCAATTTCTTTTTTTATTTAGGTGAAAATGGTTGAAAAGACTTATTGCATTTGAATGCAACTGAGAGTTATAAACAAAACTGTCTCTTTTAATTAAAAACTATAGACTAAAAACATGTTGAGATAATTAGTTCAAAAACAAGATAAACATTAGTTATACTCAATAAATAGGAGCATGCATTATCAATCAATCTTATAATCGACTAAATAACCGATTTTCCATTAGTTATGGACTTATGATATACAACTCATAGACATGATTGTGCACGTGGACATATATAAAATTAAAAATAAAAATATTTTATCCCGTGCACGGCACGGGTAAAGACAGTAGTATGATACTCATTTATCGATGACATGTGAAACTCATTATAAACAACCATTTAATGAAGGCACATTCTGTGATATAAATGAACCCTAAATGAATCTCAAATCACCGCATCAGTATTAGGACGGAGATGATAAGGGCAAATCTTCTTTAATTGCATGTGAATTAGCCCCTAGCCACCACCTGAATAGAACTTGCCTCACTTCTTGTTGAACAGACCTCTACTTGCAAGTTGCAATATACCGTTATAATATGTCTAGGTACGTCTAACTTTTGGGCAAGAATATAAGTTGTGCCCCTGTGATTGTTCATCTAGTAAACAAAAAGGACATCTAGAAACTAAGGAATGTTTACTTGGAAGGCTAACAAGCGGTGCTTACTAAACATCCTCTTAATAAGCAATTCTTAGTAAGAGGCGTTTAGTAAGCATATGTTTACTTCAATACGATTTCATGCTTCGTAACACAAACATGTGTTTAGTTTATTAGGATTAAAATATGTTTTAACTGTAAAAGTCAAATTTAACCTTCAACTCAACACCTTTATTATTAACTAATAAAAACCTAGCAGGCTTTTGTCCCTCTTTATCATAAATCGTCTACTTCATAATTCATCATTTTGTGTTTTACTGGGTTTTGAATAGATACAATTCTAGTTACTTCAATAATGGAGAATAGATTTTTTGGTTGAATTCACAATTGATTTCTATTTTCTATTCTAATTCACGAAAGATAATTTAATCCAAAGATGTGATTAATTATTGGCTAAATTGAAAAATAAACAAATAAAAACTAACCTAAATGAAGAGATTTATTAAACAACGGTGAGATCTGAAGATGCATAACAAACACTCCGTATAAAGAAGTGTGATGGCCGATGGTGTAGCATTGGCTATGGGGGAAGAAGATAGATGGCGTGTCGGCAAATGGTTGTCAGGTACTCAGGTTATATGCCGTGTTGGAAAGGATAATAATGTAAATAAATATTTCGGTGCATTATAATGCAGGGATAGGATGGCCAATATGAAAAGGGTTAAAACACCGGGTATTTAATACATGGGGGGTGCAGAAGTATAATACACAACTACATAAGCAGTCCTGATCCTTAGTAAGCGTAACTTTACCCGGATGAATTGTTTACTTCAGTTGTATAACTAACCTAAGAGTATAATAAACAGTGAAGTAAACATGTCGTAACTGAAACCGTAATCTTCAAAGATTTGCCATTCACGAACTAGAAACTGACTGAAACTAAAATCTTCTTAGATTTTCCGGGAACGGACGTGACTGGCCGTTTCCGCCCTACTCTGACCAAACTATATCGACGACCAGAAAGAGGTTTCTGTGACTCCAGTTCTAGTCCAGATCCACAATTGTGTCAACCATTATTGTATCACCGAGTTCTCCACTTCTCTGATTTTAGAGAACGACTAAAATGGGGTTTCCACTTTTAGAGATTAAAAAATGTTTCCATTTTCTAATTTTGGAAAACAATAAAGTAAACAAGCTTTCTAACTTGGTAATCCGCCTACAATAAAAAAAACTTGGTAATCCGCCTCAAAGTGTTCGCTACCCAAAGTCCCGAACCATAGGAGTTGAGGACCCTTGTCCATATAACTTTGGGCATTTACCTTTAGCATGTCTGACATTTATGTTTTACAAATTATATCAGTGAAACCAAAAGGAGCAAGCCACATATTTTTAATAGCTCAACGAGAGGTCTAGCTGATATATTACGTTAAACCTAAGGTAGATGAAATCATGATTTTCTGCATACAATAACTGCCTGCTACACAGCATTTAGTTAATACATTATACATTGCAGCCAAAGAGAACAAGACCACAACTGACCAATCTGCAACAGCTACCTAGAGTCATATTGCTTCCTCTCTTTTTGTATAGATTGAAAGATCCTAGCAGCAGATTCAGATGCAGATCTAGCATTGTGAGGCACAACTCTTATTACCCTTGGAGGATGAGCAGTATTAGGAGGTTGACTTGCGTCCATGTTGACAGCTGGGGATGTGGAAAATGGAGGAAGACTGATATTTCCTTGTGTGGGACCACTAACTGTCACTCCCTGTGCTCTTTCACTGGCACTACTAGCACAGCTCGCTCGTAGCTCATTATCTGAAACGGCCCCACCTTTTTGACTTGGCGTGTTGCATGAGCTTTGGGGTTTAAAGTTGCCCGCTGCACCTGATACATGAACTGAAGAGCCCATCGCAGGAAATGGGTTCATCTGTTCAACACCTGAAGTCGAGACATCGGGATTAGCTAATGGTACAGCATATGGAGGAAAATAGCCATGACCTGCTGGAGATGCAAAAGGTACACTCATTCCTTGAGAGTGATATTGAGAAGCTGGTACTCCATATGCAGGAGCCAAAAAGTTTCCCATTGCTGGGGTGGACCCTGGTGGGCCACAGTCAGCAGTTGTCAATCCAGGTCCAGGATATGGTTTGTATACAAGACCTTCAGATGGAGTCATCACTGGAATCAACCATTGGTCCCCCGAGGGGTGACGGTAAAATAACGGCCCCACGATAGGATCATTGCTTGCCACCGCCAATGGTGTTCTTCCTGGGATGGGATTATCAATTGGAGTTTGAGTAACATTTTGCACAGAAGAAGATGACGATCTACCCATAGTATCTTCTGTGGAGCATTCCTTTCTTAGATGGAGCAATTCAGAATTGCTTATGTGGTTTGAAACATTTTGAGTTGCTTTTGTAATACACTTGGATGGCAACCTTTCCAGGGAAGAACTGTTTAAAGGTTTGCCTAAAAAAGCTGAAGCATCATCAAGCACATGATTGGGAGACCCAGCTAAGAGCTTCTGAACCTGTTACACTTGAATAAGCTAATTATATTGTCAACACAGGACAAAGCAATTGAATAAGAATATATTACTCCATGACAGTAGCAATTAAATAAGATTACAGACTACAAAATTGTGTAATACTAGCTTGCAAAAAGTTCAATTAATTTGAAATTAAACATCAAAGGGCTAAATTTTCTGAATAAGGATGGCCATTGTGGCTGCACAGTAGCTGTATGCCTGTATCTACTGTTATCTCCGGTGGCATCTGTGGACTGGCGGCACAAAACAGTGCCACCCCAACGACGCCGGAAGCACTAGACTGCAACGCCGCAGTTGACAATGGAGCCAGATCGTACCAGGGTTGCAACTACAGGCAGTGCTAGATAACAGCAAACATCACCAGTGTCGGTGCCCGATAGTAGCAGTCATAATCAGAGTCTCCAACGATGGGGACACTAGTACTAGTACACCTACTAGTCTACTACTACTGGCATACCCGGCTAGTGTTGTACTTATTCATATATTGTTGAAAGCGGGGTTCCCGTATTTATAAATTTGTAGTGCCATGTACTAGACAAACTCATTCACGTGACACCCGAGTTTGCAGAAAAAGTATATACCTTTATTAATCTATGCAACTCGAACACTTGAGCTGCAAACACTCTTTGCTGACTGTAATAGAGGTAAAATAGATGGGAGGGAGTCAGGAAACAGATGGAAATTTCTTTGTAAATGCATCCGGTAAATTGTGCATAAACAAGAAATTGATTCATTAATCAAACACTGTTAAGTAGAAAAAGAAAATCATGACACACACTAAAACTGCAGAGCCTCATTGATACCCAATTAAACTTTATTCATTTGCATTTGGCAGTCAATAGCAAAGATGAAGGGTATTCTATTGAGTGTTTGGCTGAGAATCCTTCCATCATTTGCAATGGAGCCATATTCATTATTTTTTGGCTTGAGAATATGATTGAATAAAGCAAAATGGCTCACTAAACTGTCTGCGCTTCTTTGTTATGAAGTAGCAGTCAGTCCATGCAATTTTGGACGCGTTTTTCACTATGGGTCATCCGGAAACAGTCTCTCTGTGCTTTGGTATTGGGGTAAGACTGTGTACATCCGACCCCCCCTTACCCCACCGTAGGTGGGAGCCTTTGCGGCACTGGGGTAAATGAAAATGAAATGAAATGTTTGGCTGAGAATGATAACATTGAGAAAGAAGATCAAGGTATCATTTTCTATCCAGATCATGTTTACAATCACGAATGTTAAAGGCTGGGACATAGAACTAAGCTCACAGCTAATGGGCTGTTTAGCTTCACTATCACATGTACCAAAACATTTTTACTAGTAAAAAGCTAATTGATCAAGCTTTACATATAATAGGTTGTTTATAGAGTGTTCTGTAATTTTTTTTACTAATATGTCTTAGTAAAATTAGTTTTATTTTTCATTAATTTGCGCAAAGCTAGTATCCAAAAACAGATTTTTCAATCAATTTAAAATAGAGGTTTATTTAGCAACTCTTCAAACACTCAAACGAAAGGCGGTTTTCCTAATCCAAAGCACAGTATTTTCAACACAATTAACACTGTCAAAACAAAACATTTTAAATTATAAAGCAAGACAATTAACAAACACATATTTTCTCTTTCATTAATTTTACACCAAACAGATATCCATAAACTGGTTTTTCAATCAAATTAAAATTGAGTTATCAGTAGCGACTACCAAAATACTTGGGCAAAGGCTCCTTTCACAATTCAAGTGACTGTTTAAAACCCAAAAAAAAATCAAAACAAAACATTTGAAATCATAAGAGTGTTTTCAAATCATTTAAACAAATGACCCCAAAATGAAAAAACATGCATGTTACAAAGAGACAGAGCCAAATAAAAGAAACATATGAAGAATAAACATTTCAGAAATGGACTTACTTCATAATACTTTTTCTGGCATTCCAAAAGTGACTTTGACCAATCATCCCAACAACATCATCAGGAGATATCTCTATTGCGGACATACAGGAAGTGCTGTTGCCTCTATCAACAATTCCGGTTTGTAGCAATCCACCAGTTCGGTATTCCGGAGACTCTGTATCATTTACAAGATTAATAATTTGCTCTTCTGTTTGAAAACCATTAATTGGGTTAGAAAAATCACCATCTTCCGCATCCTGAATAGGCCCATTTATATTAGCACCATCATTGGTAGTAACAACTTTACAATCACCTACTTTTTTGGGAATTAGATTTATTCCACTCTTGCGTGACGGGAAAAAAGTATTGGCAGGACCATCACTCGGTTCATAATGTTTAAAACAGTGTTTCTTCTTATTGCTGGATGGTGAATTCAAGGAAATATTAACAACTTTTTCTCCTCTCTCAGGTAGCTGCTGTTTTGAGGTCTTCTGTTCTCTCAAATTTTCTCCACTTGTGAACTTCGCCTCTTTATCGGGATGCATACGAAACGTTGGACTTGAGGTGGAAACCATTCCCCCCTCTGACTTATTATGAAATTTCCTAATACCTTGACTGGCATTAGAATTAAAGAAGACGGGAACTCTAAAATCATCTTCATCCGTTTTCTTTCGGGACTCAGACTGTGCTGGATGAGTCTTTGAATCAGCACTGTGCACATGTAATTTCTCAGCTGAATGTGTGGATGGTGGCAAATGCCATGGAGGAAACATATTTCTTTCATGTCCAGAATACTGTAGGAAGGAGATCTATATGAGGTTGATAGAAAAATTCCATTTCGCAGTAAAAAGAATCACAAATATGCGACATGATTCTGACTAGAGAGCAGTGTGCAAAATAATTCTGACTCGGGAGCAGTGTACAAAATCTAATCCAGACTAGAGAGGAAAGAGCGTAGGATGTAAACAACACAAGCATTTCATGCGGGGAAACACTTGCAATTTAATTGGCTCTATTTTTCTCTAGACATGATACATGAACTTCTAAAAATTATTGGAATGTTAGAGATTCACAAATACTAAACCCCCTATCTACAATGTGTTATAGGAATATATAGTTATACGCTGCACTATTTTCAACTGCATTACTACAAGCTTAAAACTAATTCCAATTTACAAATTGATCAAGCTTGATACTACATTACCACCACCAATCCAAGCCCAAATATTCCACTGAGGCTTGCTAAACAGCTCCCTGCTGACAAAACCCAACCCAGTAACATGGGGGTTGGACATGAGCATATGGGGGTGGGACATGTCACTAGGCAAAGCGGAACCAAATAACATGGGGTGGATTGGTGGAACATGAGCATACGGGCGGGACATGACTCTAAAAGCTCAGTTCCATGACATGGATATCAGCTCATCCACCTGATACTCTGATAGTATGGTTGGTGTCTACCCTTTCATCAAACAAAATAAAAAACAAAAGAAAAGTCCATGAACGCTGAACCAGTGGAGGCAAACTCAAAATAACAGAGCTAATGGTTTTGCACTTTTGCATAGGTTCTAAAAATTGGTTCGCTCAAGTTCTCAACCAGTCATTTAAAGTTTTCCCTAAAAAGTTAAAACTTTACAAAGTATGTACTTATGCTAAACTGAACAATGAAATAGATACTACAAAGAGAGGCTACCAGTTTACCTGGCTGACTGAGGGTGGTAGGGTCGTGTTGGAAGCGTTTTTAGGGCCTGGGGACGAAACTCCCTTATTGAACCGCTGAGAGGGGATGCTAAGCTGCTCGTACAGGGCCATCTTGTTCCTTGGAGGAGCTCTTGGTCCTCCCTTGTCAGGATTATTCACATTAAGCCTAGGAAACATTGGCCCCGATATTTTATCATCGTCTTTCCCTCTCTTCATCTTAGCTCTAGATTCAACCAGTCTCACAACATTAACAGCAAAATCATTAGGTCAAATCCACTGTTTCAAATAAATCCAAGCATTAGAGAGTCACCAACTCTCCGGACAGAGTATATCAGATCCAGTAGAGCTTCGAAACATCAAATTCAGAAGCAGACAAGTCAGCGTATGTTCTTCATCCCCAAATTCAACACCTGAAAACCGAGCAACGCCCCAGAGACTATTCGGATTTCGCACTGAACCGCAAAAAGATCGATTCCAACGAAGCTCATAAAAGCCAACTTTTTTCTTTCAAGGAATATATCCGATGAAACAAAGGCCACCGTAGCCGGTAGGTATAAGAAAAATGGTTAATTAAATAATTAAAAAAGGAGATTGAGAAAACGTTTGCCTTTTAATTTCTATTTTAATATTTTAATATTTTATGAATGGTCCCGGATAATCCCAATTTCTTGGATTGATTAATTTATTTTTTTGGGAAAGATTTCTGGATTAAATTTTCTGTCTCCAATACCTTGGCTACCTGTCTGGCTATCAGAAGTGTTCTTAAACTTACCCCGTTTATTCAGTACTTTAGTCATGCTTCCAGCCTCCCCTTTGTTGGTAATTGTATATCTTCAAATAGTCATTTATGCTACTACTAATCAATCAGGATGTTTTTCGTTGGACCCGATATTTGTTGGTTCTAGTTCGATCTAGTTTGATTTGATCTGTTTAAATCTAATCTGGTCTGAATTGATCTGGTCTGATCTGATAAATGTTTGGTCTCTGTGTATTTTATAATTGTACATGTCTGGTCGTGTCTGGTCTGTTTAAGTCTAGTCTGATCCGATCTGATTTGGTCTAAAACTGAAAACAGTCCAAAAAAAACAACCCATCAAAATTATACTCCATATTCATTAACACATCTTAAGTTAATCGTTTAAATCATTAGTCGTTCTTAAAATATACCGAATATTACTTCTTATATTAAATAATTAACCAAAGTAGATTGAGAAGACATCTTGGAATCCTGTTTTTAATATTTTATGAATTATCACGGATAATCTCAATTTCTTGGATTAATTTTCTTTCCCAAGGAAAAGATTAGGGCATGTTTACTAACAGAGATATTTTCCAGTTTTGCAGAAAACTGGAAAACTGGAAAACAGAAAACAGAAAACAGTAAACGTGTTTACCAAAGAAATTGCTGGAAAACTGGAGAAAGGAAAAAAGAAAAACGCGTTTACCAAATCGTTTTCCAATACGGAAAAATTGAGACATGTCTCTCTTTTCCTTAATGATTTGGAGAAGTGACTTTTACTAGTTTTCCAAATTTGGAAAACGCAGATGCTACAGTGCCGCTGCAATGAATTTGCATACTTACACCTAGTGATGGGTCCGGTCCCACTCCGATGTCGATTCCATTCTGGTACCTCCATCCCCGTACCTTACCCCTTACCGGTACCCACCCTTACCGCCATCCTACCCCCCACCCTACCCCTTCCCTACCTCGGCCCCACCCTGGTCCCGACCCCACCCTACCGCCATCCTATCCCAACTCCCTACCCTACCCCTACCTTACCCCAACCCTACCCACTACCCCACCCTTACCCCTAACCACGACCCTACCCACCCACTACCCCCACCCAACCCTCAACCCCTAGACCTTACCACCCCACCCGACCATACCCCTTACCCCATCCCCACCCATAACTTCCCGACCCCTACGAGTAGGTATGGGAGGGTATGAAGGGTTGTGTGGGAGTATGTGTAGAGTGTAAGATCGTGGTAAGGGTAGGGGTAGGGGTCAAGGGTGCGAAATTGGAGAACTGGGTGAAAAAATTGATGAACATGTTTTCAGATTTGAAAATGGAAAACTAAAAAATAGAAACAGAAAATTGGAGATAGAAAAATTAAAAAATAAAAACAGAAAATTGGAGAACGAAAAACAGAAATTAAAAACAGAAAAATATCTCAGTTAGAAAACAGGCCCTTAAATTATGTGTCTCCGAGCCCAACTATGGCTCAACTACGTATCTCAAGTATTCATATACTGTTTTATTGAGTACTTTGATCCGCATGATGATCATTTGTTCCACATTTTATTGATACTCCAAATCATACACTCTCCAATCTCCATGAGCCGTCGTGATTTGGCGCGGTCCCCGATGAAACTTTTTGATGAAATTTTTTAGCATCTTATTCATCAAGTCTAGTTTACTCATACAAAATATCAACTAAAACTTCAATCGGAAACGCATTCAAACTAATTCTTGAAGATAACTATGCAATTAAATGTGCAGTTATCTTCAAAAATTAATTTGAATGCGTTCCCGATTGAAGTTTTAGCTGATATTTGGTATGAGTAAACTAGCCTTAATGAATAAGATGCTCAAAAATGTTCATCAAAAAAATCCACTGGGAACCGCCCCAAATCGAGACGGCCGGACAGAGCCTCTATATAAGGACTCATTTGACATTTCTATGAAAGTTGGAGGACCACAGTTTTTCCATTATAATAAAATCACACAAGCAAAAACTCTATTGAAGGCATAATGTATAGTTCTATAAAATTCTTATTCATCGAAGGTGTAAAAATGTAAAGGCTGGGTAAAAGAGCACGAGGCCTGAAGAAAAACAAAAGTTTTTAGGGAAATTATATTTCAAAGAAAATTTTCAATTAAATATAAATAAAATACAATTCTATAAAGAAGTTACGTATGTAATCTAACAATAACAACTAAAAGTATATTGTTTTGTATTTGCATATGTTTATACTATAAATTTTATATATTCATTAAAAGAAAGTAGAAAAGATGCTAAGAATTGTATTTTTTTTATTTAAATTTTTCCTTCTTTTAGTGTATTTTGATGCACAATCTAGAAGTAGTGTGATTTATTTATTCCACACGAAATGCAAAAAGATGCACGCATTTTCAATTGTTTATATTTAAGTCATTTGTAATAATAAAGAATCATTTCCAAAGTTGTGAAAGAATAGATTTATTGATTTTAAAATGAAACAATGAAGTAATAGGATGTTCTATTACTACGTATTATTTTTAAATTGCATCTCAAGTAAGGGGGGAAATAGTAAGCATTCCCACAAAGCATATATGTTCCATAATCTGTAATTAAGTCCGATATGAAATAAGATTTTTTTTGTTTAAATTTTAATTAAGATCTAAATAAATCATATGAGTTTTTTTATACCAAAAATCATCTGAGTTATGTAAAACAAATAATTATACTCCGTAGTTATTATTATATTATACTACCTCCGTCCCAAAATACTTAGCCAAATTCCAAACTTTTACCAATTATATATATATATTTATTGGAAATTATTTATAATATCAAAGTGATATGAAAATGTTCTTTGTTAAAATTACATTCATAAAAAGTACTCCCTCCGTCCCGTTAGAAGGTTCTCACTTTCCTTTTTTGGACGTCCTGTTAGAAAGTTCTGATTTCCATTTTAGGAAACAATTAACAATCTTAAGTGACAAATTAGTCATTAAATATTAAAAATAATACATTTATAACATCACAGTTATCAATACTAACACATTATAATATATACCTATTAAAATTATTTCTCAAAATATACCTGAAGTACTTTATTTAATTATCACCTAAATAACCGTGTCGTGTTGCTATGGGAACCTTCTAGCGGGACTAGGGGTGGACTCGGGTCGGGCCGATACCCGGTCTTGGGGCCGGTTCGGGCCAACCGGAACCGCCCAACTCCCGATTTGGGCTTGGGCCTTGAAAATGTTGAACCGGCCCGGCCGGTTCGGGCCAAAATTGTTTTTTTTTTTTTCATTTTTTTTGTTTCTACCGGGTAGGGCTGGGGTGTTTTGGGGGTGGGGGTGAGGGGGGGGGGTCGGGGGTAATTTAGAAAAACAAAAGAAAATTAAAAAAAACATTGAACCGGAAACCGGCCCGGCCCGCCGGTCACCCAGGCCGGTTCCGGTTCCCTACTTCCCAAACAAAAACTCGGCCCAGGTCCATCCCTAAGCCGGACGAAGGTAGTATAAAATGTATAAGTTTCATAATATTATACTGATCAAAACCTTGATCCAAATTTTAAAATCTGGCTAAGTATTTTGGGACGGAGGCAGAGGCGGCTTTTGGGGGAGTTGGCCAAGGCAAATGCCTTGGGCCTCACATCCAAATAGGGCCTCCAAAAAAAATTATTAATATTAGTATTATGTACAATTATTCAATAATTGGAAACTGGGATATGAAAATTGTCGTCTGGTCTTAGTCCACCGTCCACGCGACCACGCATCTGGGAAGAGCGCAATTGAGTAATGAGATTATCGATTACGGGAAGGGTTGTGCTTCTTGTCCTCTTCCGACGCCCGACATGTCGACAACTTCACCGAGTCGCCGTCCAGTGTTCCAAGGACTCCCAGCCCACCCAGTCCGTCAATTGAATGCCACTCCGAGACGCCGCCACTATCACCCGTTGATCTGGACGGCTCTCCGATTTCTCTTTGCAGGCTCTCAGTCTCGTATTTTTCTTCTAATCTCCTTCTCTTAATATCTTACTTTGCATTACCTTCTGGATTTTTGTCTTTCTATGAATCGATGGATTCACTTTATAGGGGGTTCTGTCCGGCCGTCGCGATTTGAGGCAGTTCCCGGTGGAATTTTTTGATGAATTTTTTTGAGCATCTTATTCACCAAGTCTAGTTTACTCATACCAAATTTCAGCTAAAAATTCAATCGGGAACACATTCAAATTAATTCTTGAAGATAACTGCGCATTTTTGCGTTCTCGAATTAATTTTAATGCGCTCCCGATTAAATTTTTAGCTGAAATTTGGTATGAGTAAACTAGACTTGATAAATAAGATGCACAAAAAATTTCATCAAAAAAATCCACCGGGAACCGCCCTAAATCGCGACGGCCGGACAGAACCTCTTATAGCAGGACTTAATTGACCTTTTTATGAAAGTTCGAGGACCTATTTGACAGTTTTCCCATGCCTAAATAGTAAATAGTAAATACGAGTAGTAAATACAAGTGAACTAGTGCCTGAATAGTTTAAAGAAAATGATAAAGGTGTAAAGTTAAATACTTAATATCTTAAACATATGACTTTAAATTAAAATTTGTAAATAATTGAGTTAATATTGGTATTGTATGGATTAGGGATGAGATGATATAGGCATGAAATAATTAATTTGATGAAATTAGTATTACTAAATTACAGAGTAGTTATTTTCTTCGCTTATTGCTCGTATTTAGAAATTTTAGGCTTTAATTAATTGATTTGTATGTGAATTTTGCATCATCTATTAATATGTAGGGATATACAAAGAGAAAGAATAAGTTGAGACAACTCGTGAATCTCTCTTTCATGAACTTTCTTGCAACACTCACGTTATATCATGCAATTTGAATATGTTTTTATTCATAACGTTTTTTATTCAATTTATCTCATGCATTCTCAAAATAATTTGTGCACGGTAGATACTTTTGTGTCTAGGGCCTCCTAATTGCTCAAGCCGCCCCTGAACTGAGGTAGTATTGTATAATCCATGATGCGGCACGGGGAAATGATAATGAATGATGTATTGTATAATTCATGGTCATTTATTAACATACACCTTTTACATGACCATATTAAAAAAATGATTTAAAAGTGAGTAAAAATGATTTAATGGCTGAACAATTAAATTACAGTCCCGTTTATATTTCATTAAATCACAAGTAAATAGCCCTAAGTCTGATTTGGTAACTCGTGATGGATTATGCAACTCATTACACATACAAACATAACTTCCAATTTTTTTGATTGCACTTGAAATGAAATATTACAAGATTTATCTTTAGGACGAAGGGGAAGCAAGTCAAGCAACACAATATACATAGCATACAAAAAGAAATGAAAGAGAGAACCAACTTCAAAACAACAGGAAGCGTACAATCGAGCGAACAGAGTTTTAACACTTCGTAACCTTTCTTTAAACACGAGGGGTCACGCTGAATGTGGTACACACAAGCCCATTCTCCGAGCCAACCAAGGCCTATCAAGATCTGGATCTATGAATCCATGCAGCAAAAATTCTTCTGCCTCTTCATCCATCAATTCTCTGGCCCATGTTGCACGCTTTCCTTGGCAACTACCAGGCCCAAAACATCTGCAAAAGGTTCATGACAAGCAACACATATGCGAGCAATGCTTTTAAGTAGGTTTAATGTTAAAGCATAACTCCTTACAATGTATTAATAGTAATAGTACACTTCCTAGAATACAAAAGGAACTGGAGAACTCTATGAACAAATCATCATTTTTAGCATGTAATCTTTAAGCAGGACTGTTCTTAGGTCTGTCCATTTGCATATAATAAATTCACTGGCCTGCTTAATCCCGGTCTGGTCTGATTTGATGTATTGTTTGTGTTACTATTATTTTAAAGCTAGTCTGAGCTCTTTATGTCTGATATAGTCCATCTAAGTTTAGTTTGATCTAATCTGATCAGGGATTGCAACAAGTCCAAATAAAGAGGTCCTTATATCAGTTCACGCATGTGTGTTTTGTAGTACCGAACGTATGTGAAACCTATTACAGCAACAACAACATCCCATACTTAGTCCCAAAAAGTTAGGAGTCGGCTAACATGAATCGACATATGAAATCAAAGCTAAAAGAGATAACAAAGATAAAAACATAAAAAAATATAAGATAAAGATAAATAAATAAGACTTAATTAACTGTTTGTGAAACTTATTAAGAAAATAAAAGATATGAGCATTCAAGTAATTCAACAAGACTTTACCTGTACTCATAAAAGCAAGCAGTTCTCTCATTTTCAGTTTTGCCCCAATTATTCCAACCAACTTCTTTAACACAGTGATCCATGTAGGTGTGTGCAAAAACAACCCTCCCAAAAGGTCCCCATGGCCGCCCAAGATGTGTATAAAATGTCCCTCCATTACCAGTGATAACACACCTGCATAAACATCAGGGAGTAGCTGGAAGATATCCAAGAAAAGGAGAGCAATAGGAAAGAACGCAAACACAATAACTCCCTCACATATCATCTTGCTCCACCCGGTTGAATTTCAAAGACATCTATATCTATTATTTCAGTTCCCATTCCAAATTTCAAGTGTTTAGAGAACCAAGCCACACCGGCTAGTTCTTCAAACTTGTCCAAATCAGGGTTCTATTATGCATTCTAATGGCCTGCCTGCTACTTTCTAGCACCAATCAAACATACAGTCTGACCACTAACCCGGTGATCAGGTCACATATTTGGAGAATTTCTGAATTTCTAAAAAGATTTGGGAATTTCAAATATAAAACCGGGGTCTTCAAAACGGTCTTCAAAGCCCACAAAGGTTTTTAGCATTGATTATACAGATTGTTAAGAGAGTGAGGAAGGAGATCGTATATTGCGTGTCGAATAAGGGGAATGCAACACCAAATTATATAGCCACAAAAGAAGGCAAAACAGTGTGCTGCAATACCGTGTACCACAGAGTTGAGTGCTATGACTATTCTATAGCTACTTCAATGTATAGTTAAACACTCCTCATCCCCCCATCCAATCTCCCTAACAAGCACACAGTTGTACAACACTCCTCCACTTTCCTCCTTTTCAATCCACTGAAACAAGGGCTAAGGATGTTTTTAATCGGACTTATTTCAGTCCTAGATCAGATCAGACCGGACTTAAACAAACAAACCAGACCAGGACAGTTGTACACAAAGAGACTAGACCAGTTGAGACCATACCAGAAAACTTCAGTCCAAGTAAAAACATCCTAAGAGCTAAGGGCCATTCTTTGACGAGAAGTCTTTAGTTGGCTCTTCAATGCTCTAGGATGCCACCTCTCTTACTTGGTTGCATCCAAAACTCACCCAATCGAAAAAGGCTTGGCAATATGGGCAGGAATCCGTTAAACAAGTGAGGCTGGTTCTAAGGATGCAACGCCACTATGAGTTGAGACGCACTAGGTTGGGTTGTTCTCTTTGAGTTCAGTAAGAAATAACCTAGACATGTCTGCCATTGGCTCAAGTACAAGCCAACAAGGGCTTGTTGTAATTATCAGAGTAATTAGGTCTGGTATTACCTGTCATGGAACCTGTTCTGTGCCGGTTATATTGGGTTTCCTCAACATGGTAGGAACGCATGAATACTGATTTACCACCCAACACACACCTAAATGTGTCAAAGTCTCTACTGCCGTCATTACCATGCAAGAGGCAACAGTTCACTGGTTTTGTAGACTTCAAAACAAATACGAAATCAGCGGAGACGTATATGCACTTCTATTTGAGCAAATTGGTGTACCTCACCAAGCAGGTTTATTGGCCGAGTGCATCATTGAGTGTAAAACTCTATGACTCAGGCAACATAACCCCCATAATAGCCCCACTCACTAAAGCTGCCAGGCAAACATGCTCACTGATAAGGTAGACACAAGTGGACAATCTCTTTGAATCACTCCACATCTTGACATTAGTGATGCATAATAAACTAAACTCCCCAATTCTAGCTATTGGCATCCTCAAAAATGACTTTGGACAATGGGAATACTTAAGCGATTGTGGAAAATAAAAAAGAAGTCATTGAAGTGTCAAGCATCAGTAATTGAACTCACTACTAGTTAATAGCTACCCACAGACCTTAAGAATACATAACCAGTTGTCTCTTGGGAAGATTTTCTACTCTGTGCAGTAATGTAACCAGCTGATTTGCAATGGATGTGACAATGCTCCAATAATGCAGTGCTATTACCAAAAATGAAGTCCACGCTGCCTTCGATGTAACAATCTTTTAGATATTGCTTCCCGTAATGTAGATACAAAGTATCCTGTAGAGTGTCAGCCATCAAGGAAATTTGAAAACAGATATTCCCACAAAATCAAAATTTCAACAAATGAAAATCGCATTACTAGAAGCTACACAGTTCCCTTAGATTTATTTACTAAAATAGGATGACATCCCGTCCCTGTGGGTCCTCAGAACCGACCGGGCAATTATGTGGGAGGTGTGTAAGTTGAGCTTTGATCACCCACAGATGGAAAGAGAGACGGGTTCTATTCCAAGTCTTTGCTTGGAGTTGAACCCGAGACATCTCCCTTGTGGCACCCCTTCCTACCAGGTGAGAGCTACGCCCCCAGTATAGAAGTATAGTGACTAACTATACCTGCCAACCAAGAAATCTGCAGTTATAAAAAGCACATCTATCCGCAGTCACTCTGATTGCCACTGCCTGTCCTGATCCCTGCTCACAAATTCCAATTCAAATAGTGCATCAAGTATGAGGATTATTAGCTATTACAAGTGGAAAAATAATCTTACCTCAGGAGCAAAGTTTTCAAAAGTGATATTCTCAGCAATAAAATCTTCTCCTTCCACAATTGTGCTCCCACACCCAAATGTGCCAGTTCCAATTACCCTCGACGGCTAAATATAATTAACTTCACCAAATTAACAGAGGAATTCTTAAAACCGATACACACGCCCATTTAAATACGCAACATAGTCAGCAAGGGTGGACCTGGTGGTGATCGATGTTAATGGCTGTGTTATTCCAGGAAAGAACGGTGTCTTCTGGGCGGAGACCGGCTAGGGTTATGAAGTTTTTGGTCTTGGGGATGTATAATGGCTGCCTGTAAATGCCAGGAGCCACGCGAATCACAGTGCGGCATGTGTTTCCAAGAGGAACGACGTCTATAGCATCCTGCACCGTGAGAAAATCTCCGCTCCCGTCCAACGCCACCGTAAAAATCATTCCCGACATTTTTGCTTTGTCGAGATGTCACTTAGGGCGGTGGCGGGACTGCGGAAGGGGCGGGGTGTTGACATTGCAGACCAAAGCTTTGCCGTTTAAGTTTTAACCGACGTTATCACGTGTGTGTCACGTGGATTGCGAAAAACATGGGTACATGTAATTTTTGGTAGTACTTTAAATTTTTGTGGAATGATTACATGTAAAATTTAGAAAATCAATCATTTTGCATGTAAAATAGATTACATTGTTTAGTTAGATGTGTAATTTATTTTTAAATTGCACGTAAAGCGTTCCAGTGTTTCTGAAAAGGCATGCAAAGTATTTTACCACCCTCCACGTAAAATATTTTACATGGTACAATGCAAAACGTTTTAAAAAAATGTCATACAGTTTACATTAAATAATTAAACCAAACAATATAAACATTTTACGTCCTTACCCTTCGCATGCAAAGTCATTATTTTACATCCTACCAAACACCCCCTAAGATTGAGACAAAGAGGTGTGTGGTGTGGTTTTGAAGAAAAAGTAGAATTGTGTGGTTGATATTGAATTGATAAAGCGTGAATAAAGTATGAATGGATTGTAGTCACTCAAATATTACCAAATATGGTATGCAACAAAGCCTCCTAGTAGCCAGACTTAATGCCCAATTTTGTGTGTAGAGTTTAATTTGCCAAATAGTACGCTCAAAATTGGGCATTGCAGTACGTGAACCCCAAATTAAATCTGTATAAAGCTTCCAAATGCTCCAGCAGATTATACCTGGTAAATTACTTTTAAAAATATCAATAAGATTCTTACTACCAGCTTCAAACCACCATCCCAAAAATCTGCTATAAATTGAATGAGAGCCTGGAGAAGAACGTATATTCATAATCCTGGAAAAATAAGTCCAAATAGAATTAGAAAAACTGCATCCCAGGAAGATATGATTACTGGTGTCTCCATTTCTTCTACACAGAGGGCAAATGAAACGGTTTAGGTTATCAGAAATAGGAAGGATTCCTCTGAAAAGTTTCCATTGAAACAAATGAATTTTAAGCTGTTGCTGAGGGTGCCACATATGTTTATAGGAAAAACTTGAGCCAATAGAGTTTCTAACAGCATGATGGGCAGACTTCAGAGAAAATTGACCATTGCTTGAATTTTTCTAGGATAATTGCTGAGTTGCTGAAGAGACTGAGGAGTCTGGAGAATCAACCAGTGAGTAGGCCAAATCATGAACAAATCATATCCTCTTCCAAATTGGTGAGTCAGAAATCCTTGGTCTCATATAACTAGATCTAGGGTATTTAGACTTAATAAAAGAAGACCAAAAACAAGAATCTGTACTCCATTTCCACCACAGTTTTAAGGAGAAGGCTTTTTCCAAATCACAAAAGGATCTAATATCAAGTCCACCTTCCTCCTTGGGGTAGCATACTTTGGCCCAACCGACCCAGTGATACACCCATTGAAAGTTTTTTTTGTTTCCAAGTTGTCAGTCTTGATTCAAATTGTTTTATAAGCTGGTGGAAAAAATGGTGTCTATTGATCCCTTTATGCAGGTTAGCACCTAAATATTTCAAAGGGAGGTTTTCTGCATCCCCAGAAGATCAGTAATGGCCCGACTCCTATAAGAAGCATGCTTTTCACTGACAAAGGAGCTCTTTTCAAGGTTCACCGCCTGCCCAGATGTGTCTTGATATAAGGTGAGAAATCTATTAAAATGAGTGAGTGATCTAGAATCTCCATTGATAAAGATGAGCAGGTCATCAACAAACCCTAGATGTGAGACAGGCCTCCCATATTTGCCCAGCCAATAAGGCTTAATAAGACCTTTAGAAATATACCAGTTTAACCCTCTAGAGAAGGCCTCAGAATCCAAAATGAATAGAAAAAGGGTTAGAGTGTCTCCTTGCTTAACCCCCCTTGTAGGTTTGAAAAAGCCTCGAGTGGTCCCATAGATTAAAACAGAGATAAGTGGCCTGGAGGTTATTAAGAATGAGATGATCGAATAAACTGATTACCAAAGCCAAAGTACTGCAACACTTTAACAGAAACCCCCATGATAATCTATCAAATGCTTTGGCCATATCAAGTTTAATGACCATATTAGAACCCCTTACCTTCTTGTCTATAGCATGAATCATTTCCTGAGCAATGAGAATATGATCAGCCATGTCTTTCCCTTTCATAAAGCCAACTTGTTCATATGAGATTAATTTAGGCATAATGATGGACAATCTGTTTGTAAGAACCTTGGTACAAACTTTATTCACAAAGTTAGACAAACAAATTGGCCTAAAATCTGTAAATGAACTAGGATTTTCTTTTTTTTGGAATAAGGACAATTATAGAACTAGACAAACCCGTAGGAATAAGGACCCCTAGAAAAAAGCCTTGAACTGCTTTAATAGCATCTTCACCCACAATGTGCCAACATTTCTCGAAAAAATTGCCATTAACCCATCAGGACCTGCTGCTCCATTTTGATTACATCCCAGACAGCTTCCTTAACCTCTTCAGCCCTTAGTAGATCAATTAAGGCTGAATTATCAGTTTCATCGACTAATTTGGGAATAAATTGCAAGATTTCCTCTGGACAGCTGCAGCTCCCATATCAGGTATAGAATTAACAACTACTCCTGCAGTGTTTTGAATGGAAGTGAGTTGTTGTTTTCTGTTTCCGGTTTTGACATAGGAGTGAAAGAAATGTGAATTGGAGTCTCCATCTTTAAGCCATTTTAAATGGGCTTTTTGCTTCCAAAATTTTCTTTCCAGAGTCTGTATTTAGACATGAGTAATGCCCTTTTAATTGACCAATCAGCTCTATTAGTGTCACATGGATTAATTTCAAACATGATCTCAGCCTCCAAAACCTGTTGTTCACACCTTCTGATGTCATCAAAAACATTTCCAAAGATTTCTTTATTCCAGGTTTTAAGGTCCTGTTTCAGACTTTTTAATTTTGAAACCAAACCCAGCATTCCCCTTCCAGTTTGATAAGATTTCCATTTGTTGGTCACAAAGTCCATAATGTAGGGTGGCTGATCCACATATTTTGAAACTTAAAAGGTTTAGGCCCTGAGAAACCTTTATTAGCAAACTGGGCCAGTACAGGGGAGTGGTCTGAGTTTTTTTTATTAAGGTGATTAATTTGAATATGATCAAAATCATCCATGAACTTGTTGTTAAACAAAACCTTGTCTAGTCTCCTCCACAGTCTGCCATTGGACCTGACCCCAGACCAAGTGAATTTAGTCCCACTAAAAGGCAAGTCAGTGAGACCACAAGTAGCAATGCAATTAGAGAATTCAGTCATGCTCTCCAGATGGGGCATGGATTGACCAAAAAGTTCAGAATGTGTGGCAATAGAGTTAAAGTCCCCCCTATCATCTAAGACTCCTTAATATGAGAAGAAAACCGATTCAACCTATCCCATAGTTCTCTACTCTGAATATAGCTGTGATTCCCATAAATAGCAGTAATATAACCAGTAAAAGAACCAGAAAGAACCTGAATATGTAAGAACTGAGAGTGCCATTAAACCAGCTGAATATTGAACTGAAAATCATTTCAGTATACCCAAATTTTGTTAATATCAGAAGCAAGAACTTGATTGAAACCTAGCTGTCTCATATAATCCTCAGCTTTATTAATATTTACAATAGGCTCAATAATCACAATAACATGAATATTCCATTGCTGTATAAGAGAGAATAATTTAGAAGCGGCACCTTCTAGCCCTCTTAGATTCCAGAATAGACAATTCATTGGGAACGATTGGGGAAAATATATTCTGAGAGCCCTAAGGATGTAGCATGCGGGGTAAGCTTGGAGGCAGCTAGTTTTTTAGTTGTGTTTCTGGTAACTCTAGAAGGAACTTCAGGGAATTTTTTCTTTTTGTAACCTTTCCTTCCGACAACTATAAAGGGTGCCTCATCTTCTGCCTGGTTTATATTTTTATCCTCTAACTGTGCTGCTTGTAGTTCTTTCTGTTTGACTATTGATTTCACCCTTTTTATGATATTGGGCAGATCATTTCTCCATGACTGAGCATCTTCAATTTGTTTGGGGTTCCCATTGTCTGAAGAATAATCTTTACAGGCTAATTCATGGTCAAATTCGAGCTCATGATGAAGCATTTGCAGATGTGAATCATCCAGAATAGGCCCCACAGGTTTATTAGTATTCATGCTAGAGAGACTATCATTCAACCATTGATTGAGTTCCTGATTATGAACTGCAGCATTTTGATTTTTCTGTTATGTAGCTTGTTCAGGCTCAGGATCATGGTAAACCTCCTCAGTGTCAGTATCATCTTGGAGGTCAACAAGTTCAGGTTCCTCGATATTTTCAGTAATTGGGGCTGACCTGGAAGAGGATGGATCAGACACCTTGCTGGGTTGATTGATAATAGTTGCATTTGTAATTTGTAGTTGTTGAGGTTGTTTAGCAGCCCCTATCTCTTTTGTAGTCTCAGATTTCTGTATGCCCTTGTCTTTACCTCCCAAAGGGACTTTTGGATGAGTTTGATTTTGAAGGGCAGTCTGGTTATTGCTTCTCTTGGGACATTTAGAAGCGTAATGCCCCAAGTGAAGACATGATTTACAGAATCAGGCTTGTCCTCATAAACAGGTTGTGAAAAACCTGATGATACACATTGGATCCAATTTTTTTGTGGCAATTCCTGGGTTAAGTCAAGCTCAACACATATTCGTGCAACTGCAGGCCGAGATAAATTTGCAGTCTATCTTGAGAGGCTTGCCAATCAATCCTACGATGTAAAAAAGGGCCCGTCTGTCCTGGAGATGGATGGGCAGACCTTCGAAAGCAATCCAAACCGGGACAATTGGAGATTCAACATTAGGTCGAAACTCCTGTGTCCATTTAGTAACACACGTCTTGCTATCCCGGATAATCCATGTTTGCATATGAGAAAATTGCTTCCGCTAAGATCAAATCATAGGATGTTTACAAAACTAGGACCCACTTAGATTTTTTCAATGCGTAGAACTTATCTGGTTCTCTTTTAGAAAACATTATAATGGCTTTCCAATTTTACCCTTCTCTTTAGGATTCCAGATTTTTAGAAAAAACGTCCCCGACTCCTTCATCTCTTCACCTCATCGCATCTATGCCCTACAAGTATTCTATGCCTGTTTTAGCATCGCTCATCGGCAACTCAGGACTCTTACCGACTTACCGCTAGCTCAATCATCTTTCCAATTTCGAGAAATTCTGAACAGTCTGATTTACATCTCTTGATTCCAAACAAAAGTTAGCTAGGGATCTTGTTTTATCAGTGACCACCTGCAGTGATGCTAATGCCAGAAACGAGCTCAAACCCTTAGTCAAGGATCTTGTGTGCAAAAGCTATGAAAAGGAGGAACGCCCTGAACTGAACAAAGAGGATATATTCGGTGTTTGCAGGTCTTGCCTGGGTTCCCTGGTCACTCTGCTTGAGGAGGCCACCAGCAATAACAACCCATATGGGAAAGTTAAGCCGTCGTTGATTGAGCAATATCAATCCAGGTGGACAACATGAGCTGGCTGCTTGAGGTTCTGCTTGATCGCCACATGGCGGAGGATTTTGATATTTACCTCTAGTTTCATACTCCGTATATCACTGGTTTAGTTCTAGAAGTCTAGTCTATGTATGATATTCTGTAAATTTTTACTCTTAATTTTCATGATATTTATTCTTGTATTGTTAATTTTTATTATAAATTTTCAAAGTGGTATGATGTGTATCTCCTGAGCTGAGATGAGTGTATTATTATTGTGCTTGATCTGATTGTGAAAGTTCTTTCTTAATAGGTTCTATGGCTACGCATATGAAAGAGTGTGTCCATAAAGTCTCTCTTTTAAAATTGCTGGTGAAGCAAGACCTTACTCATGTAAGTGATAAACAATTGTCAGTTGAGAGAGTTTCTGTTACATTCTCTGCTATTGTTGTATTATCAGAACTTCTTGTCTATTTACTGACTATTTACTGTCTATGTATTGTCTAGTGTTTGCAAGTTTGATTTTGTTAATCTCAAAACAAAGTATGCTCATGTTGTGAGTTTCTTCTGGAATAGTCCAAGTGTTCATGGCATTTGAACTGTGAGTCAAAGTCAAGGATTGTATTGATATGATCACACATGAGTGAGGTACTATTTATAGTCAAGGATTTGCTTTACACATGAGTGATGAGGTACTATTTATAGTGTGGCTAGACGGCTGATGCACTTCATTGATTCTTACTTTGATTGGAACTTTCCTAATTACATGTAGTCCATAACGTGCAACCCATCGAAATGTCTCACGCGTCAACCCTTAGATATAAAAAGCAGCGTATACATTCAGCTAGAAATATAGAGTTGCATCAATGTTCAAGGTATAAGAAATAAGGACACAATACAAGTCTTGCAGGAATCTTTAAGGACTATTTAAGGACTATTTAGTGTCTATACTTATCTGATATTTTTTGTTCTTCTTTTCAGGTTTGATTCTCAGAGACAACATGTTCATGTTGTGAGTTTGAGGTGGAGTTACTCTAGACTTTTTGTTGTGAATCTAAGAGACAACATGTTCATGTTGTGAGTTTCAACTGGATTGTTCATATGGCTTTATGGTGTTGTCAATGTAGGTCATTGTCGAGGATTATCCTGTGGTTATTACATCTCCAACATTGGTTCTCGCTTTGAATCGTAGTTTCTTGATTATATGTGGTCCATAACGTGCATACAATCCACCTATATGATGTTATTCTACTCCTACTTGGTGCTACCAACATGCCTCACACACCTGATGATTGAAGATATAAGGCTGCTGAAGTAGTGATTGAGCACATCAACATGCTGATTCTACTCATACATCAACTATGTCTCTAGAAGAAATGTATAGACCTTTATGTTCATATTCATGTGACTTGTATTGTACCACCTGTGGGAAATATATCCAAATCTCATTTCAACGGTTGAATCTATCAAGTTTCATAGTTGGTTCATAATTTTGTATTAGTTTGTACTTATATTAACTGTAGGAACTTAATGTCTGTGCCTGAGACATTAAAGACTTGTTATTGTCTACTTATGGACAGTATTGCATGCTTCATCCAGCATTATAAATCAACTCAACACTAAATGAGAGTGATCAAGCATTTCATATTTCACTAAAAACAAGATTACACATAGTCAAATCGATTGTTAGCAAATTTTACGAACAACGCTTAATGGCCAAAAGAATGAATTTTATATGTTTTTTTTCTTTCCCAAGATCCTAATCATAATAATTACAAAGCATTCTAGTCTAACTACTTCCATTTTGATGCATACATCACTAGCTTTGTCGTCATTTTTAACGGTAGCTACCAACGTCTTCGTTCAAAACTCTTCACTCAAATCTTTATCCAACAGTAAAGCTTCAACAAATATGATGACAAACATACCACAGTTGTCCCTGCAAATGTTAAAGTTAAAGGTGAGCATTTTTAATGTATCAAGTTAGGTAAAGAATATCAAAATACATCCAACATACCCATCATCTTGCTGTGGACAAATATGAATCACATCGATACAAAACTGATACTTTCCAAATTATTGTCTTATTACGGACTGTTTAATGTCCATAAGTAGACATTAATGAGAACCCTCTATTTTCTGGATGAGTCTCTACTGATTAAACACAACAGTTTATTGATCGTATTCATACATTTATTTTAATGAGAGCTGATGTCTCGATCCGCAAAAAAACATTTATCAAACAAGGTGTCAAATTAATGAGAAAGCCATTAACTGCTTCTTGTTTTGATGACGATGGAGATGGAGGCAAAGAAGTAAAAGAAAAGGAAGAAAGGAATAAAGAAACTCGCATATAGAAAAGCTCAGCTCATGGCTGTCAGCATCAAGCCCTTGCACTGACGCGCCTAAGGCATCCTCACTTCCTTGGAAACGTTTACACTTGAAATACTCATTGCTGTCTCTTCCTCCTTCTTTCTCGGTCCCACCCCTGTTCTTGCCCCTAAATCACTTCACCGCCTCTTCATTTAATCCTGATTGAAGTGGTGAACGAAATAACGGCCATTTCTGACTCCAGGTCCGTGGTTTTTGTCGATCGGGGAGTTTTAATGTTCAGAAGCAGAGTTTTAATATTAAGGGTATCATTGTCAAATCCTATGCACTTATGTCCTACACGAATTTTAACTCCTAATTTTAGAAACTTGGTATGATTTGGTCCTATTTGTAAAATTTTCCCTTTGCATATTCCAACAGCGCAAGTAATCATCATCCGAATAAAAAAGAATAAGAATATGTTTAGGATCAATGACACCTAGATGGAATCATGGAATGCACCAGTAAATCCAATTATCTCAAATGATTTACGTATAACGGATAAATTAGGCCTACTCTTGTAAAAATAGCCCACAAGTGTCCTGTGTCGTGTTGTAAGTGCTTGAATTTCTTCATCTGGAAATAGTGTTGGACTCGGGCCGGGTGGCCCGACCCGGAACCGGTCCGGGACCGGTATTGTGCTGAACCGGCCCGGTGGCCCGGCCAGTGACCGGTCCGGGTAGGCCCGGCCCGAGGGGTTACCGGTCCGGACATTTTTTTTTCATTTTTTTTCATTTTTTTTTACTTTTCGGGTTGGGCTGAGTATTTTGGGTGGTTTTGGGGGTTTGGGGTGGGGGAGGGGTTAATTAGGAAAAGGAAAAAAAATGACCCGAGGCCCGGCCCGGCCCGGACCCGGTGGCTACCCGGGCCGGTCCCGGTTCATCCTTCCAAAAAAAAAAGCCTGGTCGGGCCCGGAATCGGCCCGGGCCGGGTCCATGACTATCTAGAAAATTAATGGCGGGTGAACCCCTAGTTAGCTTTTATCCGTTTTAAACACGTACCGTTTTTTTGAGTAAAAAACACATTTAAAATGAAAAATAATGTCGGTCCGTTTAAAACGGAAAAAAAACTCTTACTTCCCGTATAAAACGTATTTTTCCCGTATTTTACACAAAATAGATACATGAATTGATCAATTAAACGAATGCATTAAATGCATAGGAGATCAACAATAGTTTAAAAGTAAAAATGAAAACGCCCTCCTCGTGATCCCGTGTTTTTGTATTGTTACAGTACAATTATTAATTGCATGACGGTTAAAGCTAGCATCCTAAAGACTAAAACATAAAATACTGCTCTCTCTGTCCGTAATAGTTCTTTCATAGTACAAATGACACACATATTAAGAAAGTGGGTATTATGTTGTGGAGAGTTGTGCAAAGATAAAGAAATGTGTAAGAAATGTTGTGAATCACTAATTCATTACCAAAAAGGAAAGTCGAAGTTCTTTTGATATGAATGAAAAAGGAAAGTTGAAAGTTCTTTCAGGGACGGAGGGAGTACTAGATTTCTGATGTTTTTTCAAACAAGCTTATCAAAATTAAGGTTTTTCTAAACTGGACATTTTTAGTATAAACTTTTACACAAACAATAATAAGTGTAGCAATTGCACAACTTTTCTCATATGTCATCTGTCATCTTGATCAAAATTATGAGTTTAACTTGAGTGTTATTTGATGATAATAGAAAGATAATGATTTTAACTTAGTCTCATTCTATTGTTATTATGCCTTATTTTTTGACGTCATTTTGCAAAATTATGTCTTGGACTTGCACCAAGAGGCTCTCCAGTAGAATTACGAATTATTTTTAGGTAGCAATGGAATTTGCTTCCTTGTCCTGGAGGCTCTCCGGTAGAATTACGAATTATTTTTATGTAGTGATGGAATTTGCTACATGAATATGTGAGTACTTTTATTTCTTTTTACTATATATGTTGTTTTGTATAAAGTATATACTTTAAATGTTCAAAATAATGCCCCGTATTTTTTGTCCGAATTTTTGTAACCGATAACGTATTATACATGTATACATATTTACACGTTTTATAAAAGTCAACGTTTTTTTCAACGAATTTTTTACCGTTTTTTCATTCATGTTATCGAATAAAACGCGAACGTATTAAACCTCGTTTAATTCCCGTACCGTATTTAACTAACTAGTGGTGAACCTTTGTAACACAATGGAGTCTTCACAGTAAGAGGAGGATCTGCACAATCAGTGGGATTGGCGGCGGCACCGCCGAAGGAGTGACATCGGGCATCTCAAATCGCCAGAGCTTCTCTCACTAGGTTTTCAAAATATAATCTGATCAACGGGCAATATATTAGATATATGTGCTTTAATTTCCGGAGCCATTAGCATCAAACTAATGTCCTTCAATGGTTGATATGGATCTGTCAGATGAGGTCGTGGAGGGTGAAGATGACCTCGACTAGAACTATCATTCATTTTCGGAAGAGGAAATCGCTTCTGAAGATAATGATGATAGTCGTGACTCATCTTAAGTTGTGCACTTGTGCCATATAACCAAGAGCCTAAGAGGATTCGTTTGTTGAACCCGCATACCGTGTGGTAGACCTAATAGAAGTGGGAACGATATATGATTTGTATGACTAACTCAAAGAAGCAGTCTCTGTTCAAAACTTGAAAGAATTCCGAGCATTCCAGAGTAAGGTAAAACGTGCTAAATACTCGAGGGCGAAATGCGTCTGATAAGTCCGTATTTAGACATGCATTTGATGCGTGTTGGGATCGGCTTTTGATGGTTTTCCTAGCTTTAAGGTGTTGCAAGTCTCAATTTTAGCTCAAGTTATGTTTACCAGGCGTTGGTTCGAGTTTTGTGTCATTTGGAGTCAAAATCGGGAATTTAGAGTTCGGCACCGGCGCTTGAGGAGCAATCAGGATGATTCGAGATGCATTCGAGAGTGTATTGAGATCTTTGGAATTCACCGGGAGGTCTACGATGAAGATTTGATGACAAAAGAGCTCTAGAATTGACTACGGGGTCAAAAGAAGATGAATAGAGCTGGAAAACGGCGATCAGGATGACCTTCTGACAGTCATTCAAGCATCAAGCATATCGCTTTGTAGAAAAATCCAAAGGACACGACTCAGATTTCATATGAAAGCCAACTTCAAGAGCTACAAATAATAAGAAGACACATTTTCTAGAATCTGATAGGAAGAAGGTGAAAAGAGACGAAGAAGTCAGATGACCTCTGTTGCGATTTCAGAATGCGACCGTCCACCGTTTTGATCATATCTCTTGATTGGTTGATTCAAATCCGATTTGGAAAGTTGTGATAGAGTTCTCAAATGAGGAAGTTAAGTAGGCACGATCGTGCGCTCAAAGTTAGGCAGGATCATGCGTGAAGAGAAAGCACCGCGGAGCTACTGCCAGTCGGCACGATCGTGCCTGGAGGGAGGCACGACCGTGCCTGCCCAAAACGCGTGATTTTGTTCCGGAGGCACGGTCGTGCCTGGCACCGTGCCTGCCTCCGGAAAATCTTATTTTCGCCCGGATTACCCCGTTTTTGTCCCAGTTCAGCTCAAACTCATCCGTTTTCTATAAACAAGGCATCCCTTCTCCTGTTTAAGTGTTACGAACATTACAGAGAGGCCTAGGGACGAATTTACTTGCGTTTTTACGTTGTTTCTTCAAGAACCCTGTGATTATTTACAATTTCATCTTTTTAATTAATGACAATTAATTCTATTCTTCCCAATTCTATTGATTCTTCAATTATGAATTGTGAGTAGTTTAATTAGGGATTGCCATTGATGAAGGGGTTGATCATGATGTATGGCTGGATTCTTGATGGGTTAATTGCATGAATGCCATTTAATTTGTGTCTGAATAACTTAATTGATATCTCTTGTAACCTAGACGGCCGCTAGAATTACAATTGCTTGTAGAATAAATTAAGAGAGATCTAGTTTATTCTAGGACACATTCACACACACTTAATCGTTCGCTAAGAGATTAGTAGCGATTAAGGGGCCGTAAGCTCGCTCGTCTTGGCAATAATTTAGGATCTTGTCGCATGAGAGATCAGCCTGGTCCCCTAAATTATTGTACTCTACGCCGCGAGAGCAGTAAGAACTTAGTAATGATTAGCTAAGCTCAATTGAATTAAATTCATGTAATTAGGCCTGATCTGCCAGAAATCTGGTTACCACGGAATCAATCCTTGTTCCCTTCGTCGTTAATTAAAGAGAAACCAATCTTTTTTTTTTAATTTCTCATTGGCATTATTTTAATTTTCCATCAACCAATCTCGCACGGCGCATGTTTTTTATTTCTTTTTAATTGTTGAATTTAATTAATTCTTGATTCCCTTTTGTCCGTCCCTGTGGAGACGATACTCGTACTTACACCACTATATTACGATCTATTTTAAGTGCGAGAAAACTCACATCTGTTTTTGGCGCCGTTGCCGGGGACGGTGTCAGTTTTAAGGGTTAATTAACTTCAGCGAGTTTTTTTTAGTTAGTTTTTCAGTTTCTCGTATGATTTTTCTATGCTAACTTTTCAGGTATTTTTCTAAGAGGCATGAGATGAACCCATTTAGCCAAATTCCTGGAGAAACACCTCACCCTCAAACCTCCACGGAATATTCACCATTTGCACCATGCCCTCCTCACACTCCTCCTCCTCAATTCTACACACCTCACCAATATTATTCTTCTAAACCACAAAATTTTCCATTTTCCTATTCTTACACTCTTCCAAATACGCAATACTCTCAATCTCATTATCCTAATCATTATCCTTATCCACAATATCCTTGGACAAAACCAGGCTCCATGATGGAATTTCTCGTTCGAACTAAAACTCCCGAGGAATTGGTTGATTGCTTTCCTAAAAATAGCATTGTTCCTTCTGTACAGATGGTCACCATTCATGTCTTTGCCCCATTCCTCCATACGACCATCCTTACTGGGCAACTGCATACCCCACTTCGTCCTCCCCAGTCCCCACAACTTACAAACACAAATGTTTCAGCCACTCCTACGTCCTTGCCGAGTTATGAGCCACAGAATGAATTGGAAGAGACAATTTCAGAGAAGCTTTCTTATCGGGAAGAGGGACTCATGCAGCTCACAACCAAAATGCAAAATATAATCAACATGATGGGTCAGTCGGCAGAAGCCCCAAATTGATAAGACCGATATGGATGATCATGTGAGTGAGTAAGACTACGAAGGTGGGAATATGATGGATGATACACTTCCTGATGCTTTTGAAGACCCACCTATGTCTGAACTTGAACAAGAAGATAGTAGTGTCGAGTTGGTTTTCCAAGAATACAGGAAAAAGTTTCAAACGGTACACGTTGTAAATGATGAAGTCACTGATCACTGCGATTTTCATACAGAAACTCCCCAGCCGTTTGATTTACCATTAGTCTCAACACCTAACGAGAAGGGCAAGGAGCATATCAGTCATGGCGTTGATGCATCCACTGAGGTAGGTTTGGGTACTGAAGATGAGTGGGGAAAAGATGATTACATGCTCCAAGAGAGTGGGGCGAGGTAGATGATGTCCATAATGAAGAAGTCTCATTCCACAAGCAAGATTACCCCTCTCGTACACATGCACCGGTCCACTCTTACGTGGTTTCAGATATGGACTTCTTTGATTCACTCCTTGATGACGATATTCCTTTTTTGTATGAAGAGTGACAACATCATCCAAGAAGACATTGACGAAAACAGTGTTAATGAATTTTGGGATGATCACATGGGGAGTGATACAGAGTTCAGAGGAGAGGTTGTGAATTTTCTTGATATTTGTGAGGAAGAAGAAGACTTTTCTATGGTGCAGTTTGATTACGATGTTGCTCCTACTCTTTTCTTTGAAACATCTTTTGAGCTTCTGGTGATACCTAGAGTAATCAAAGTTTTGACTCATGTTATCTGTCAACCCAAAGAGGATGTGAGTTTCATCCTTCACTTCTGCGCTGAAGAATTTAAAGATCTGCGACACCTAATGGCATTTGTTGAGAGGAAGCTGGAGACGTTGACTATTAGTGCACCACTGCAGTCTTTGCTATTTGAGAGCGTATGAGGTAGTTGCGTCGGGCAAACGACGTTAAAATAGCGCTTCTTGGGAGGCAACCCAAGCTTATTTTTATTCTTTTGTTTTTGTTTGTTTGCTTCAGAAGACCCCCGAAAAAAAAGAAAAAGAAAAAAAATCCAGGGTGTTTTCTGCTTTTGTTTTTGTGTTTGTGTGTTTGTTTTTGCAGCCCAGGGTCTTGCTTTGGGATGATGTGACGAGGATCACTTGACTCAGTTTAGTTCTGCACCGACCAACGCCTTAGGGAAGTTTTGATGACGTTAATACTCACCTTTTTGTAATAATGACTTGAGTTGAATTTGAGCACGCGTGACCCTTTCCTCTTTACCCCCTTGTGCATAGTGCATTTTTTGTCATCGAGGGCGATGCCAAAGTTTAAGTGTGTGGGAGTGAATTGGGCATTCAGGCAGTAGTTGTTACATGTGATTACTAGAGTTAGCATGTGCATGTGTTAGTTGTATATTCATAGAAAAGTCATGTCAAAATTTTTGAATTTTTTTCTTTAAACTGTGTCTTTGTGAGCTGGCTAGCGCTTTGACTATGCTTTTAGAACATCTTTGAAGTGTTTGGGCTTAAATTGCTTGCACGGTAATCTAGTTGTTGAAAGGATGAAGGCATTAGTCACCCATTGAATCATGTCATAAAACATCCACCTCACCTGAATAAGTCCTTTAGGAGCAGCCACTTTGAGCCTGACCGTTTATTGTTTACCCAATTAATTGAGCTTCATAGCCAAATGGCCTGTGTTCCTTACCCGTGAATATTTCTGACATAGTCTTGGTGTTTAGGGAACAAATGGTAAGAACAGTCACCTTTTATGAATTTGATACTTTCGAGGATTGCATTGTAGGCATGGATTCACCAGAATAAATGAACTTTAATTGCCAATTTTCCTTGGTGAGACTGAGATTAGAATGAGGTAATGTCTAGTAAAAATCTGAAATTTAAAAAATTATTATAGCTAGACCTCTTACCTTGTGAAAAAGAGAATGAGAGCTCCGATCAAAAAGCGTAAAATGAGACTTGGATATATTTCAAAAGAAATGGCGTTCTCGTGCCAACATGACAAGGAAAACTGAACATAATTAAATGAACTTGGAGGCTATTGCAAAACTAGCTTTAGTCCTTCACGTACTTCAAGTATACGTCAAAGCACAAATGTGCCGCGGCGGTTTAGCTTAGCTGTACACCATGTCTACTCTTTGCATAGGTTTAAATGATAGTTCATAATTTGTGGTCTACTGAATTCCTCGATCCTAAGAATAGCCCCGATATTCCTAAATACATTAAGTCTTTGTTAGAATGTTCCAAAATCTCAAGAAAGGAATTGTTCATTATCATTCACCACCGCCTTCACAAGTCTTTCTGATCGGTAGCTAGTTTATTAGAGCTTGCTGTCACTACTTTGAGGATGTTGTGAATAACTTTATCATTAATTTTAACTTGAGTACAAAGATGTGGTTTAGGGAAGAACTTTCTTGGTTTAGTCTACCTGTTCTGTGAATATTCCTTTAACTATGTGTGCATGCTAATTGTTTTGATTTCGTGTGGTGATTATCGTAAGTTCCGTTGTTCAGTTTGCTTGAGAACAAGCAAAGACTTGAGTGTGGGGGAATCTGATAAGTCCGCATTTAGACACGCATTTGATGTGTGTTGGGATCGGCTTTTGATGGTTTTCCTAGCTTTAAGGTGTTGCAAGTCTCAATTTTAGCTCAAGTTATGTTTACCGGGCGTTGGTTCGAGTTTTGTGTCATTTGGAGTCAAAATCGGGAATTTAGAGTTCGACACCGACGCTTGAGGAGCAATCAGGATGATTCGAGATGCATTCGAGAGTGTATTGAGATCTTTGGAGTTCACCGGGAGGTCTACGATGAAGATTTGATGACAAAAGAGCTCTAGAATTGACTACGGGATCAAAAGAAGATGAATAGAGCTGGAAAAAGGCGATCAGGATGACCTTCTGTCAGTCATTCAAGCATATCGCTTTGTAGAAAAATCCAAAGGACACGAATCAAATTTCATATGAAAGCCAACTTCAAGAACTACAAATAATAAGAAGACACATTTTCTAAAATCTGATAGGAAGAAGGTGAAAAGAGACGATGAAGTCAGATGACCTCTGTTGCGATTTCAGAATGCGACCTTCCACCGTTTTGATCATATCTCTTGATTGGTTGATTCAAATCCAATTCGAAAAGTTGTGGTGGATAGAGGGCTTGATTATCCACAACTTTCGTGAAGGAAGAGTTCTCAAATGATGAAGTTAAGTAGGCACGATCGTGCGCTCAAAGTTAGGCAGGATCATGCGTGAAGAGAAAGCACCGCGGAGCTACTGCCAGTCGGCACGATCGTGCCATGAGGGAGGCACGACCGTGCCTGCCCAAAACGCGTGAATTTGATCCGGAGGCACGGTCGAAGGCACGGTCGTGCCTGCCTCCGGAAAATCTTATTTTCGCCCGGATTGCCCGTTTTTGTCCCAGTTCAGCTCAAACTCATCTGTATTCTATAAATAAGGCATCTCTTCTCTTGTTTAAGTGTTACGAACATTACAGAGAGGACTAGGGACGAATTTACTTGCATTTTTACATTGTTTTCTTTAAGAACCCTGGGATTATTTGTAAGTTCATCTTTTTAATTAATGACAATTAATTCTATTCTTCCCAATTATATTGATTCTTCAATCATGAATTGTGAGTAGTTTAATTAGGGATTGAGATTGATGAAGGGGTTGTGGCTAGATTCTTGATGGGTTAATTGCATGAATGCCATTTAATTTGTGTCTGAATAACTTAACTGATATCTCTTGTAACCTAGACGGCCGCTAGAATTACAATTGCTTGTAGAATAAATTAAGAGAGATCTAGTTTATTATATGATACATTCACACACACTTAATCGTTCGTTAAGAGATTAGTAGCGAATTTGACGACCTTCCCGATTGAATTTTTAAGAGCCTAAATCTTCACCCCCTTCTAGAGGAATATATGACCACATAAGATCATGTACTCAATAGAGTGTCATATAAATATGTCTACTTTTTAAAAAAGCAATTGGATGGCTCAAAATGGCTTGTTGACAACCTCCTAATCCCGATTTTAGCTTATGTGTCATTACTTTTGTCTTGTATTCAAGCCAATTCTGGCCAAATATGTCACATAAGCTTTATGATCTATTTTAAAAGGGATAAGGGTCAGATAGGGCCTCGAACTTGAAAAAAAATGTCAAATAAGACCATATTTAGGATGCTCTATCCGGCAGACGCCATTTGGGGCGGTTCCCGATGGAATTTTTTGATGAATTTTTTTGAGAATCTTATTCATTAAGTCTAGTTTACTCATATCAAATTTGAACTAAAACTTCAATCGGGAAGACATTCAAATGAATTCTTGAAGATAACTGTGCAGTTAAAAGCGCAGTAATCTTCAAGAATTCATTTGAATGCCTTCCCGATTGAATTGTTAGTTCAAATTTGATATGAGTAAACTAGACTTAATGAATAAGATTCTCAAAAAAAATTCATCAAATTTGATATGAGTAAACTAGACTTAATGAATAAGATTATAAAAAAAGATTCTCATCAAAAAATTCCACTGGGAACCGCCCCAAATGACGTCAACCGGACATAGCATCCTAAATATGGCCTTATTTGACATTTTTTTCCAAGTTCGAGCCCCTATCTGACCCCTATCCCATTTTAAAAAGATAGCCAAACGTACGCTAAAACCGGGATTATGAGGTTGTCAATAGGTCATTAAGACTCATTTGATTGCTTTTTATAAGTAGCCGTATTATATGACACTTTATTGAGTATATGACCTTATATGATAATTTCATAATAGTAGAAGGTCTCATTCGACCCTTTTATCTTTGTAATTCAATAGATGTTTTGTGTTTTTGTCAATCAACCTGCTAGTCAATCATTATTTGAAAACGAATTTGAAAAATATGTAGTAACAAAACATATTTTAACATAATCTCTTCATAATCGAGTAACTTCAGACAATTAATTTTTTAGAGACAAAGACTCACAACAATAGCTCATTTTGGATCTTACTACACATATCCTTAATCTTCTAAATTAATAAAGGTTTTTTTTGTAATCAATACAATCTCTATATATAAAGGTTAGAGCCAACAATATTTAAGTATAAAATATTTTAATAATTTAGTTATTTTATTAATTTAGACATTACAGGCTCAACTTTAAAAGATTAATCAATTTTTTTTCGAGAAAGATATTAACCACTTAAAAAAAGTAAATCATTTCAAGGGTAATCTTTACTTATCATCAAGAAAAAAAGATCTTTTTATTTTCAATGTAAATAAGAGAAAAAATATAAATGAGGTTTCTTCATAACCATCCGTATAGATTAAAGTAAGTATAGGCCTTCATGCATTTAGGAGTAACCTATGTTTGGCAACCGTTAATTACATCTAACGATGACATGACTTTTTTGTCCATCAATATTATGGTATCACACTAATAACAAAGTACAAGCCTACAAGCATTGAAAATATTGACAATAATTCAAGGATACTAACCAACATTCATAATTATAATGTTTTTAGATAATGTAGGGGAAATAACATTTTTTATTTATCAATTAGTCACCATATTGAAATATTATATACCGATGTTTATGATATTGTAAATGTCACTCCTGAGTTGACAGATGTGTTGTAAATGTCATCCCCGATGAATTTATTGATAGTCCAGAATTGGAGATGAATTATAAACGGCGAAGATGTGATGTGATGTGATGTGATGCGATGCGAAGCGATGCGATACGATGCGATACGACATGACATGACATCATATAATATAATATAATATAATATAATATAATATAATATAATATAATATAATATAATATAATATAATATAATATAATATAATATAATATAATATAATATAATATAATATAATATAATATAATATAATATAATATAATATAATATAATATAATATAATATAATATAATATAATATAATATAATATAATATAATATAATATAATATAATATAATATAATATAATATAATATAATATAATATAATATAATATAATATAATATAATATAATATAATATAATATAATATAATATAATATAATACAATACAATACAATATAATACAATGCAATGCAATGCAATGCAATACAATATAATACGATACAATACAGGACGATACCATTCGATATCATGCGATACAATACAACGGAATACAATACAATGCAACGCAACACAACACAACACAACATAACACAACACAACACAATACATTCAAAGTAATGCAATGCAATACAATGGAATGCAATGCAATGTAATGTAATGTAATACAATCATATATCATATATCATATATATATATAGAGAGAGAGAGAGAGAAAACTTCATGTCAGGCCGGCCTGACGGGCTGCCCCGTCCGGCCGAGCCCGTTTGGGCACCTTCCCAGTGGAATTTTTTGATGAAATTTTTTGAGCATGTTCCTCATCAAGTCTAGTTTGTCCATACCAAATTTCAGCTCAAAATTCAATCGGGAAGGTCGTCAAATGATTTTTTCAAGTTAACTGATCCGGAAAATGTATTTTGAATTTTGACGACCTTCCCGATTGAATTTTGAGCTGAAATTTGGTATGGACAAACTAGACTTTATGAGGAACATGCTCAAAAAATTTCATCAAAAAATTCCACTGGGAAGGTGCCCAAACGGGCTCGGCCGGACGGGGCAGCCCGTCAGACCGGCCTGATGAGAAGAGCTAAAGGGAGGATCTCTCACCCAAATCCTTTCCCGCTTCTCTCACCTCTTAAATTAGTTGCTTATGTTCATCATTTATTACATAATGTTACCTACGTTTCAATTCTCCGGCCCACAAATTCAACCTTCTCAATTCATTTATGAGTAAAGACTCACCCAGTCTCAAACTTCACCCGTCAATGCTCATCTCTTCCCCCCCCCCCCCCATCTCCCATGTAGACCTTTCAGCCTTCTCCTTTGAAATCGTTGCCCACCTCTTTCATCTATCGTCATTTTTTCTACTCATACCTCTCGCTCGTAAGAACTAATCTAAATCGGGAAAATGTCATTTAAGATGGAGAATAATCAAAAGTAAATGAACCAAATAAAGACTCCATACAACACATAGAAAGAAATCAAAATCCTAAAAGGAAGGAAAGTTGTACCGTACTTAATACTTAATTAAAACACATGAGCTAGTAATTAATGTGCATTGAGAGAGAGGTGAAAATTATTGATTTAACTTTGACAAATAATAATAATAATAAATGATCTAATGATTGTGATTCATTCTCACTTTTCTCCTTAGATGATATTCTCACTTGATCCTAAATCCACACGCACATATATTTATATATACATAATACTCTCTCTCTCTCTCTCTCTCTATATATATATATATATATATATATATATATATATATATATATGCGTGTGTATAAAGTACAATATCTTTGAATAATTTATTTAAATGCATCCTGATTGAATTTTAAACTGAAATACGATGAACTTAATCTACACTTAATTAAGAACATACTCGAAAAATTTCATGAAAAAGTTTCATCGGGAACCACCTGAAAATGAGGTTGATGGACGACGGATCCAGCCAGGCCGGCATGACAGGACCATTCTTACATCTATATGCACGTCTATATATGTGAATTTTATATAATATATTTATAATGTGTAAGGGTAAATGCAGAAACTAAAAAAATTTAAACATTTATTAATACATCGGTGATATGTTTGGTAAGCGACACTTTAATCACCCATTTGAATTAGTAAAAAACTTTTTAAACAACATGGGTGTTTACTTGACTTGTTTTAATAATATAATTGTGTTTATTGAAAGGAGAAAACTTATTTATTATTAATAATGAAGGTAATAAGAGACAAAACAATACATAGTTTAAGGCTACACTGGGGTGAGACATAGCATTGATCAGCCCCAGAGGTGCCGTCAAATTCGCTAACCCCACATTAATGTAGTCTAATCTAACAACATCGCTGAACTTGCTACCAAGATAGAGAGTCGTTAAACAAGAGTTCTTAAGACAAAGGCAACAAAAAGAGTCAAATTTCCTAGTTTTATCAGCCACTAGTAATGAAGAAGATGTTTTATCAACAACCTCTAGTCCTCCACAGACGTTATTCTGATTTTATCAGCCATTGGGAAGGGAGAAGAGGTTTGCCCAGCCACCTTTAGATGAAGCACCCTGCTCTTAAGACCTAATAGAATTTCAAGCGGTGCTGATCCTTTTTTGTCCCGTTTCTATCAACCTCCATATTGACTTCGACGTCCACCAAATTCTGCAAGTCCATTGCTTTACGTTTCCTAGGCTCTCCTTCTTTAAGGAGTCTAGCTTGATTTTTCTCTTCTTCAGCTCCCATCTCTCCTTTTCCTTTTGAGATAAGTCCCTGCACCATGTAGCATCCCGCCTCTATAACCTTCTCTTGTATCGCTATCAGCATCACCTCTTTCCTGTTATCTTCCCTGACACTTGTTGACTCTCACCTTGCATGCGGGATTAGCCACTTATTCCCTGGATGAACTCCTCCACGCCGCATATCTGCCCGCATCCAATGACCATAAGGCTTCTCTTCCACACACGGCCCCGAACTGGTATTAGATGGGCAATATTGGTCAGTGTGGCCCAACACTCCATATATAAAGTTAAGGGTTGGGAGCCTCTCGTGTTTGAACTACGCCAAGAACCACCTATCCCCCTCTTCCCCGACCCGTGTTCTTATTTTCAACGCGCTCTTAATATTTAGTAAAACACATATGCGAAAATACTCGTTGCCTCCACTTAGGGTTCTTTCATCAATCTGGATCAGTTTCCCTAGGTAACAGCCAATACCTGTTACCACTGTCTTAGCTTACACCCTCATAATAACTACTAAGTTCTGATCAAAGGACCAGAGTCCATCCTGCATTACCCGAGGTATGTCATTCTCATGATAGATTGAACTATGAAATGTATATCTCCAACTTGTTCAATACTCACCCCTTTACCTGGGCGCCATATCATTGTCATTGTTTCCCGGAAGTAGATAGACCGGTCAGGTTTGTCCGTGACACCCCTAGAAAAATGTGGATTTTCTCCATCTCCGCTGCTAACATTTAGAGCTTCAGATTCAAACACAAGACCACTATTTTCCTCTTGCTCAACCGACATCTTCCCATAGTCAAAAGCTATACTCTTCATCCAAAAAAGACCAAACCACACAACAAATGGACTACACAAACGCGACTCATCAGCACACACAACGTTAACAACGAAACAAAAAAATACCCCCGTTCAGAGCCAGAAGCTCAACCGGACTAGACCAATCAAAAAACTCAAACAAAAGCGAGACAAGTAGACAACTATGGCCTCGAGCATATACATATACACGCGGCTAAGCCTCAAGCATGCCCTACATGATCCACAGTCCTTCTCTCGACCCCTGCTTCAGTGGTGATGTTCGATCGATCCCCGCTAGGAGCCAACAGTGTCCTACGCTAGGGTTTTCATCTCTCCATCCATAATATGTTATCGAGCTCTAACAGCATTATGACTTATGCACACCAAAAAATCATACTCCATATCTACTTGTGTTTTTAGTTAGTTCTTAGTATGATATGGTTGAATGGGTTTATAGTTCTTCCTCGTAAACAAAGTAAAAATTCATATGTACACGCAATTTGTACACAATTGTTGTACACACACTCTAGACAACTGGATAATGTGTACAACAAATGTGTACAATTTAGGAGCCCATTTGGTGAACCTGTTTTTCGTCTTATTAGACTTATCAACCAATTTTTTCCACCAAATACGTAACTTTTGATTTTACACGCTGACTTGTGTAATAATAAGAAAAAGTAAGATCAAAGTTACTTTTTTTACTGCATTGATAAAGTTACTGTAGAGAATCATTTTTCATATAATTTTTTCTTTATTTTATTAATATATTTTTTAAATAACACTATATTTTTTTCATAAATAAACAAATAAGCAGAATTTAGTGGATTTCACCGGATATTTAAGCCAATTTCCCACCAGCAGCAGACCTGTAGGAAAACTGGTTGCGTGAAAGGGTAAATGTGTCTGGTCTGATAAGGAATTTTAGGCGCGTCAAAGACTATTTTGAGGCCCGCAGAGAGGGCCGGATATCAGAAGAAATGGAGTCTGCTGTGTCGAGGCTGGCAAACATTCGGAGGCACTTAACCACTTCGACTTCGGCGAAGGTACATTCAATTGATTGGAAAATTCCAATTCTTTCAATACGTAGATAGCTAATACGGAGTAATACGCAAAATTCCAATGCATCCGAGTATTTGTTCCAAGAGTGATCGTAAGTGAAACAAAAAGTCAATTGACATTTAAGAAGAAGCAAATCAGAATCTGTTTTCAGAAGCTGGTCAACCCAGCTTCTAAAAAAACTGATTCTGGGAGTAAATTAGAGCATCAGAATCACTTTTGCACTTTCATCCAAACACTCCTAAATAGTTAATAATTTTAGCAATATACTAGTATATATATACTCCCTCCCTCAATAAAGCAAACGGGTTCTGCACTAAAAAATTTTTTTTAGAATTTTTTTTACATATACAAAAACTACATTAAAAGTTTTACAAAGTCGCAAGAACCAAAATCAAAATTGATGAAAGTTTAATATATAAAGTAAGAGATTAAAGTGATTAGTATTGAGCAAGTGAATAAGAACTGAGAACATCAAATTGGGACTTATGTAGTATAATACACACACACATATATAAATATTAGTAGAAATTAACTCAAATAGGACTAAAAGTGAACTGAAATTCAAAAACAGGACCTTTCATGTTTTTATTCCCAAATAGGACCAATCTACTCCTATTTTGAAACATACTACAATTAGCATCCCATTTTTACCCTTTCACTTATTTACCCCTTTCTAGCAGCTTCTCTCTCCAAAAAACAATTCATCGTTGCTTTCTCCAGACGCGACCAAAGGAGCACCGCTGCCGCAGCTCACCTTCTCCCTTGCACGGATTTGCCGATTTCATCGCAGGCCACCTTCGCCGCACGCCACCTTCGGCGCCTCCGCCTTCATCTCCTCTCTCTTCTACGTCTTCATCGCCTCTGCCTTCCACCATCATTGTCTTTATTTTCCTCTGAATTTCAGGTTTTTCACTTCTTCTTCTTCTCCTTCTCCTTCTCCTTCTCCTTCTCCTCCTTCTCCTTCTTTTGACTTTTAACATTGATTTTTCAGATTTTACTCATATTCTTCTGTTTTTATGAGATTTGGCATTCATCATTTGGCCGATTTTTGGACCTCTGTTTTGTATTTCTGATTCAGATTTTTACTTTAAAAAAAACCTTATTTGCTGGAATAATGGATGATGGCATAAGATTTTGCCAAATTTATGGCAGAAATGAGCGCACTGACAATCGATTATGGCAGAATAGATTTTGTGTAAATTGTTTTTTTAATTTTTTTGTCATTAGTTTCGTATTTGTGATTTTCGATTCTAATGAAGTGTTTATTATTTGAAAAAATTGATTTTTGAATGTTTGGTTGTTGAGTTCACGTGTTTGCCAAATTTATGGCAGTTTTGTGTTATTCTTCCAAGATAAATCTGCCAACAAAGTTGGCAGATTTAAGAGTCCATACAAATGGAAGATTTAAATTGATCTTGAAGACCAAATCTGCCAACTTAATGGCAGATTTATGGCATTCATGTCGTGGAGGTGATGGTGATGCTTGGAGTTGCAGTGGTGGCTTCTAGATCTAACTCTCATGGTTGTTTTGCTAAAAGGAAACAACACCGGTATGGTGGGGGCGGCGTCAGACATGGCAGTGGTGGTTGGGGCGACACCGGTGTGGGCGGCGGCAGCGGCTGTAACGACGGCGGTGACGGTAGTGGCGGCGCCAGTGACGGCGGCGACGACCAGCGGCAGGCGGCGCCGACCGGCGGAAGGCGGCGCTGACGAAGGCTTCAACAAGGGTGGCTGACGTGCTCCTGTTGAAATGTTAAAGTTTCATCAAACTCTGATTTTACATTTGTAATTATAAATTCAAATAAAAGTTGAATAAGGGCATTTTTGTACAACTAGGTGATTTTAAGTCTCATCAAACATAGTTTACACTTTAAGTCCTATTTAGGCAAACCGGTACACTTTTAGTCCTAGAAAGGTAATTAACTCTAAATATTATACAAAAAATGTATCGGAATATGATAAAAGTGTACATCTAGAGCACAAAAGTGCATAACAATACATCATAAAATGTCACGAGTTTTAAAAAATGGCATTTTTTTAAATACTCATGCACTTTTATTCATTTAATATCCACTTTGTACTATAAACATTTGCACATTATTTGACTCTGTGTCTTGTGATTAAAGTTCAACTAGTTTATTCACTTACAAGTGATTAAAGGCTAAGATTTGTTCTCACTTTTCATGGGAAGACTACTTTTTAATTGAATCCACCCCTATATATCTATATATAGAGGCAAGATTAAATACAAAGTATTACTCTCTACTCATATGAAAAATGAAAAGTAATCTTAGCCGTTAAAATGAGAAAATGAGCAGATCAAATCAATTTTAAAGTGAAAATTTTGGTGCCAAAAGTGTAAATATTAGAAACTCTTTTGAAAAAAAATGTGATAAATGTGCATGACTATGGAGGAAAATTGAATTAATCTAACACAAAATTGCATCACTTTTTGAAAATAAAATAACAAGTATATAAATTGTTTGTGATAGTAGTATTTTTGAAGGAGGTGAATGTGCACCCTTACATATCTCATATGCACTTTTACTATTATTTATTACACATTTTAGGTTTACTGCAAGTTTTGATCTATTCCATCTATTTTTATGTGATCTAGGGCATAGATCACTTCTCACTTTTCATGGGAATACCTCTTTGTATTAGAACTCACTCCTATACATATATATGTATATGTATGTGTTTACATATAACAAGACTTCAATTTAAGGAAAGAGTGAGAGATAGAAAAGCCTTTCTATGTCCTTTAATTAGGATTTTTTATGGACTGGTGGTGGGAGTTTGAGTGGAGCCATACAAGTATCCCAGAAAAGTACTTGTTGTTTTAAAATCTTCATTATATATGATGATAAAAGTACAATTCCAGTTGGTAACTTACAATGTTAGTGTAATTTTTCTTCTTCTTGTTGTGGCTGCAGGGTTTTGATGCTCGATTGGTTAAGATATCTCCTAGAGTTCATGAAGCTTTAGCACATGGTCGGCCAGTTGTAGCCCTTGAGTCTACCATCATTTCTCACGGTATAGTATCGTAAATACTTTTTGATACTTTTTCTCATGGTATAGTATCACTTAGTCACATCACCCACATGCTTGCCGACCTCAAACTCTTGTGGGACTAAGGCTTGGTTGTTGTATCATGAATACTTTTGTTGCCGTAATTAGTCTAAAGCTTATGAATCCATTGACCGTACTAGAAATGTGGCACTTATGGAGTCCAGATACAAATCCTACACCCACTTTACTCAACTATACTATCCCTGAACAAAGAATGCAGTTATCAAGACAATATTTATCCAGTTATCGGATCAGATACCTAATTTATGGTAGTGCACATCCTAATACTTCCTCAGAATCCTGACATTTGCAAAGTGTCTACGATGAAGAAATAAAACTACAAGTTGTATAATATCATATTAACTGACCATAGGTATGTATGCATGTATTTAAACGAATACATAAATGTATATGTGATCAAGCATGCATACTGAAAGTGCATTTGGCCTTGTGAACTTAATTCCCACCTAGATCCCGCCTAACATACATGTGGAATTTTTATCAAATTACCCCGAAAATGATACCTTATCATCAAACTATCCCTTTTTCTTATTCAAATGATAGAAACAATTGAAATTACTTAAAACCTCCTAAAATTTTAAAACAATCTCTACTTGTGTACTCTCTACTCTCTAGCTCCCCACAAAGCCCTAGACCACTCGCCCCGATGAAGCTGGAGAGATGAAGCTGTTGATGGTTCTGATGAAGATGCCTTCCATGGAGGCTGACGAAAAGGACACATTGATAATGCCGAACGGTTTGGCCAAGAAATTGAGCAATACTTGTGGCGATGGAGCTGGTGAGGTTGTGGCTATGGAGCCGATCAGTTCTCAGCGTCATTGGTAATTGCATCATTGTTTTCCATGGAGGCAACGGCAATTTGAATAAGCATGTGAAGTGCTTATTTTTTGTTTGACCAATTTGAACTAGGTATTTGAACCTACTGCAGAGAAAACATTGCCTATTCCAGAGAAGAAGAAGAAGAGAATGAGATATGAAGATCTGGTAGTTCGAACGGGAACATGACCAGTTCGACCAGGTTAGACCTATTTGACCAGGTTCTACCACATTCTACAATGCTCGACCACACAGGTTGACCTGTTCGACTAGGGTACAAATGGAATGAAAGAAAAAGTTTTATTTTTAAAGGCACCCTAAAAATATCATTAATGATAGTTTGATAATTAAAAACCTTTATAGGGGTATTTCTACATGTTTACTCATCAACAGGTTTGGAATATTGTTTCTCTGGTTTATTCTCGTGTGAATTAACATGGTTCTATTGTTATTTGTTACTGCAATCTTCCGCTACACCATAGTTGGTTGACTTAAATAGTTAAATCACAGCTCCACCATTCTTTGATAAATTTCTCAGCCTTTAATCCCTCTCATAATATATTACACACTCATTTCCTTTTGATACATACTTATTGAGTGATTTGTTTTGTATGGATTTTAGGGTGCACTTGCAATTATGTATGCAATTAGAGATGCACATATATCAATCATATCATCATTCTTTTGGTATGAATTTGGTTTTTAGGAATGCCGTATCCTCAAAATCTGGAAACAGCAAAACAGGTGGAGACGATTGTTAGTATGAATGGTGCAGAACCTGCCACTATTGCTATTTTGAATGGTGTACCTTGTGTAGGTGATTATCTAATTTCTTACGTTCTTATTCTTTTCATCTGTGTCCTTGTGCTGGGTTTTCTGGGTATCAGTACGAAGGTGATACCCTACTATTCTCATATGTCTTGTTATAATTATTAGAATTAAATTTAAATGATATGTCTTTTTTTCTCAAACTGAACTTGTGATTGCAAGCTAGTAATGGCACAATAATGCCATAACTCCTGCTCAAAATAAAATATCAACTAGTCACATGATAGGAACTTAACGTGAAAGAATAGTGGTATTAATAGGGAGTTCTGTTGATCTTTCTATCTCCCTTGCTAACAAGTTGGCCAACGTATGATGGTCCTTCATCTTCTTTTAAATAGAAGTCGGGTTCCAAATACATTAGAGTATGAAAATAAGTCAGGTAACTAGGTAAGTATGCACTGCATACTAAGCTGGGAAGTGCTTTTGTGCATGCTATCCCTGAAATTATGCCGCAGTAACAGCCATTAAAACATTAACTAATCTATGTAAGTATATAGTAACATAATATTAATAAAAGAAAAGTAATGATAGTTATCAACTGCAGTCCATCAACTATACAGTCTGCTTCGCATATGAGCTTCCAGCTTTAAACTTGCGGAAGATATCCCAACTACATTTTCCTGTTATTTACAGCATTTTCTTTCCAATATCAGATCTTCTCCAAATGTTAATGTGTTGGTATGCTATTTTATATCTAGTTGGAGTGGCTAAAGATACCTCGGGCTCACCCACAGGCCACAAAATCCTATATCTCAAAAGAACCGTTTCGTCTTTGGTGCATTTAGGCAAATTGCCAATTTAAAGTATATTTTGGACATTCTTTCTCGAATCTTTTGTTATTTCATTTAGAAGTTTCTTATGCATTGCTCCCCCATGCAACTATGAATGAGATTTAATGAGATGCTCTAGATGTAAGATGATGCCATGACAACTATGAATGAGATTTTATGAGATGGTCTAGATGTAAGATGATGATCTTCAAATGGGTGATGATGAATACATACTGCATTGGACTTCAATTTGTCTCAATATATGACTAAGTTAAGAACTTCAATTTCATTTTTATACATAATCACATTTATTCTTCCAAGGAAAGATTCACCTTTATTGGTCAACAGTGCTATTCTATCTAGGTTTTTCTGTTTCAGGAAAAATCCCATTATTAGCGATTTTTAAATCTCGTCAGCTCCTCTGGTATTAGGTTTGAGCAGGGAAGAACTGGAGAGGCTTGCTATCTTAGGAAGCAAAGCTCGTAAGACAGCTCGCAGAGACATTGCTCATGTTGTAAGTGAAACATTAAGCATCTTGATACATGCAGAAACACAAAAACTTGTCTGGTATATAAAATCACACAAACCTGCTTTAGATAAAAAGTAGTTTTTATTTGTTTATAAATGGTATTTACTGAAAAAATGACACAACCACTTTCAGACTTTCAGTAATCATAGTTTTAAATACTTGCATATAAAACACACTTCTGACTACTAAACGTTTCAAACCTGCTTTAGATAAAAAGATCAGAGTAGTTTTTATTTATTTATAAATGGAATTTACAGAAACAAAGATATAAAACCATTTTCAGACTTTCAGTAATCATAGTTTTAAATGCTTGCATCTAAAACACACTTCCGACTACGTAAATGTTAAATCTTGCCAGTTATTCTTGATCTTTAGCCCCTAAAATACATTTTCATACAAAGATAGTTACTAATTCTATTATTTGCTTAAATATCTTAGAATCTTACTGAATGTTGCATTCCTAGGTTTCTAATGGCATCCACATATGATGCACATATCTCCACACAATTTGTTCTTTTGCACTTCCATAATTAGTAATTAGCTAAATAATCTTAAATGTTTTGTTTCTGTTTTTGACGCAACTTATTGGAGATCAACTTCATTATGCTAAAAGCTGAGCCAATGAGCTATTTGGAGTAGAAAAGAGGCAAATCCCTTTTTCTCTAGACTCTAGGTAGATCACATCTTTCAGTATTGTATGCAAAAATACCTTTAGCGTTTGCATCCAGTTTTAATCAAAATGATTCCATATCCCATCAAAAAGGGATTTTTTGAGATAATGGGGTGATCACTTCTGCAATTAATGTGAATATGCGTGAATAGCATTGGATCTTTAAGCAGTTTTTGGTGGTTGATTGCAACAATGTTGGCCGGATACAGGAAACAGTGACGCCTGATGGTGGTAGCAGCTGGTAACATTTTTCAATGTTGGCATCCAGCAACGGTAGTAGCCATTGAAGGTGGCAGGCCTGGCAGCCAATGACAATCGGAAATGGTGGCAGCTAGTCACAACGGCAAAAAAGGGGTGGCGACCATGTGCAGTAGCCGCAGGAGGTCGGATAAGCGGAGGCAGTGGTCATCACAATGATATTTGTCCTAGACTCCTAGGTGACAGTGATGGTAACTGGAAATGGTTGAAACTAGTGGAGTGAGGACTGACTATGGTAGCTGCAGGAAGTGGTGGCAAGCAGCAGTGGTAGCGATAGCGGCATGTCACGGGGAGACTTCTTTTACTTAAGTCTAGTCGTGTCCCACCTGGCTTACTCCTTAGATTGAGGGCTAAGTCAGGCAAACCAACTCCTTAGAGAACCATTAAGGATATAATGGCAGAGGAATAAAGGGAAGTGAGTAAAGAAACAAAGGGACAACTTTTATTATGCTTAAGAGAGCTTACAAGAGCTTTGTAGTACAGAAAGCTCTGGTGTCTTTGGATGGTTGGAGAAAATGATGCTCTCTTCCCTATCTATAGTGCTAGCCTAGGCCTTGAGTATGTACAGAGAGTTCTACTCTACTCTATAGCCATGTACATTCCTCCATAAGGTTCTGGGTTGACCAAGAACATTCTACACTGTCCTAAAGGGGTCTAGGACATTCTTGATCCTTCTAGGTTGTTCGGGACATTCTTGGAGTGGCTGGGACTATCTAGACATTTCTAGAAACTTCTCCGTGACAGGCAGCCTTAGATGATGGTGGCGATCTTGACCTCAATGACAGTGGTAGATGACGGTGGCGGCAGTTGAAGTGACATGCAGTAGAGGTTGCTACCAGCAGCTGGCAGAGGTTGGTGAGTTTGCAGATACCTGTGGTTACTGTTCAGCATTTTAAGTGGCCATTGTGCTAAAGAATCGTGTTATCACCAGTGTAGTTTTCTTCAGTTGTCTTGACAGCCTAGTCATATGTTTGGCAGTAAAGTAAATTTGTCCAGTCCTTCGGTAGGGGTTAGTTGTAACATGGGGTTTGCTACTGCCTACTGGATCTCTTTGTAGTGCTCAAGAACAATACTTCCCTTTTGTGAAGTTTTATTGTGATTGAGAATTGACATAATAACTCAGATATAATCATATAATGGTTGACAAATAACCCATTCTAAGCTCTACTGAGTATGTAGGCATACTGCCATATTTTTGCAGTTCTAATCCTAGTTCAGATTGTCGAAGCCTAACTTCCTGTTATGGAAAAACCCTAACATTTCATTGAAGCTAAGCTCTTTGACTAGCTAAAATTTATTATATTCCATTCTCTAACTTTTCTTCTGTTAGGACTTTTTATTGAGGTTTATAAGCAAACCACCTTATAAGTTATAATGCTTGGGAATAATAATCCATCAATACTTTTTTAAATACCAGTTTCACTACATAGAAATCCTTTTTGACGGTTCTGCTTTCTCTTTAGGTGGCTACTAGAGGCAACGGAGCAACTACTGTGTCTGCTACTATGTTTTTTGCTTCCATGGTGATTTACAAATCTCCATTGCGTTTATGTTTAACGTTGCCAGGTCGCTGAATGTTACTGATTGATCATCAAAAACATTACTCTGTAGGTTGGCATTCCAATATTTGTAACTGGGGGTGTTGGAGGAGTCCATAGATATGGCGAGAATAGTAAGTTCCCGTGCATGTATTAACTAATTACTCCCTTCGTCCCGCTATGATTGTCACATTTTACTATTTCGGTCCGTCCCACTAAGATTGTCCCATACCTTATTTGGTAAAGTTTGTGTGGTTCTAAATCATTCCTACTTTATTCTTACTTTATCAATTCAATATCAACCACATAAACCCACTTTTATTAATAACCGTGCCATCTTCTCTTGTCCCAAACTTAGGGGGACGGAGGTAGTAATTTACATTTGTGAGAATGATAGGAGTTACTTTTTGTACATAAAGTATGTCTATAAAAGATTCAGTTGATGTAATGCACACGACAATTGTAAAATCCTAGGTTTAGTTGAAAAAAAAAGAGGACATAAAAAGGATGCTACATTTTCTCTTTTATACTGTATGTGAGAAAAAGTAGAGGCTCTTTTTACAGTTGAGTAAATGGGATAAAGAAAGCATATTGGTGTGCAATGCAGGCCAATCTATACGTGGCACAACTTTATCATTTTGCTGGGAAGTGATAGTTAAATACCTTCTCCTATGTTAGAAACACTGCATTGTTATTTGTTAATTAACAAGACAAATCATCACCTGAAGAAAGAAAAGAAAAGAAACTAAATGTTGTATTTTCACACTAAGTGGTTTGGAACTGTATTGTGACTTGGACATGATCTGAATTTTGTATTCAACTCCTTGAATCTCATTACGTATATGGGAATCTGTTGCACAGTAAAGAATTAAGATTCGTACTAAGTGTAGTAACTTTGTTATGCATTTACTATTCTACTTTGTTCCCCATCAATGACATACACACTATACAGCGATGGATGTATCTTCTGACCTCACTGAACTTGGAAGGACTCCTGTAGCAGTAATCTCAGCAGGGGTGAAATCAATATTAGATATCCCAAGAACGCTGGAGTATTTGGTTAGTATTTATGTAAACAAGAGTTTGTTAAGACTAGTATAGAGCACTGTGAAATAATTAGTATTCGGTTTAGGGATTTTGTTGTGGGAGGGAAGGGGAGGGTGATATAATTTTTAAAAATATTTCTACATGTAGATGGATGAAATTACAGTAAAGTTAAAAAACTATATAGAAATACATGATCTGACCAATCATATTTGTTATTTCCAATCTAAAACTAACAAATAGTGACATACTAGTAAAATAAAAATAAACTCTTCCCTCCCATTCCCTTCGAAATCTCGGAAACTAAATTTGGTTCATGTTTTACTTCTCTTCTCTAAACTGTAGGAAACTCAAGGGGTCTGTGTTGCAGCTTATCAGACTGATGAATTTCCTGCTTTCTTTACAGAAACAAGTGGCTGCAAGGTTCACAATTTTCATTTGCTGAATGTATATGAGGTTGTCAGAAGTAGAGCCATTGATTTTTTTGGCAAGTCTGACTAATTTTTTTCCAATGTCAAGTTGTCAACAATATAATTCTGAAGCTACTGAAAAATGTAGAGGTTATGAGAAAATGCAGTTCAAATTAGAGATCCATTTGACTTGTCAATTTTGTTGAAATAAAAAAAATGCTAAAAATGCATTCTTGATAGTTTAAAAAAATCTAGCAAGTAGCATTTCAAGAATTGAAATCTTATACTTTTTAGAATGTAATGAAGTTGTCAGGTCGCCATCCGTTCACTTGATCTGTATTTTGGATAGTATTTTCTCACGTTTTTTTCAATTTGCGGTGGTCTGGGACTAAATTGGCGATAACTTCAAAGAAGTTGATCTGAATTGCCAAAGCGAGTTCCACCTAAACTAGTTGGCAACCTCCTTTAGTTACAGAGCCATTTTCCTGATCTTTTTACAATCCAGTTTCATCTACTCTAGTATATATAGGGTTGAAGACTTGAACTTTTTATTGTGATTGGTCAATGAACATTGGAACATATTTTTGCTAGGCACCTTGTCGGGTAGATACACCAGAAGACTGTGCTCGACTAATAGGCAAGCAAATTTCAACTCATTTCATATATGTGCCTTTGTCTTTTGATTTCATCTTGACTTCAATATATTTAGGAGGTTAGATAATAATAATCTATTTTCTTTTTTTAGATGACCAATAAAAATGCAACCTGCATCTATTTTCGTGGCTTTAGAAGTTTAGAGCCAATAGTATGGTCTGAAATTTCAGATGGTTAGCTCCCTCCTTCAGCACCGCTTTTCATCCTCCCAAAATCCACTATTTTGCTTGATTCACTACCGAGAGTGCTTACCTCACTCAAACAATGTTACTAGCGTCATTAACTTCAAATTCCATGCCTACCCTGAATTCTCCAACTGCTGTTTGAGCATCACACGCCTCTATGCATGTTCACTGTGTATCTCCAGTTATTACGCACCGGTGCAAGAAGGGCCTTCTGGTGAAATTTCCATCTTGCTTCATCATTGTCTGGCGATTTCCTGTGTTTTTTTCTTCATATTTTCCATCTTGCTGTTACAATGGCTTAGTTTGATGGTGAAACTAACAGTAACTGCTAATGTTCCGATTGCTGTTTATATCAAATTTTTTTGTGACAGTTCTGTTATGGCACCAATACACGTATTGTATCATGAAGTTATAAGCTATGGCTATGTGCCATAGAATTATGGTTTATGGGGCACAGGGTGGATGACCATTTGGTCTAACAAGCAGATACAATCAATTAATCGAGCATCTCAAAGGAGTTTTGAGATGTGGTGATGCCCAACTTGCAGCATATTATGGCAATATCTGTCACAAGAAATCATGCCAATTTTCCTAAGCAAGTTAAGTGATCTTACACCAATGAAATCTCTCGATTTTAGTGAACATTAAAAACGTTGAAGGATGTCAGCGAACCTTCTTAGGAAAATTCAAGAGTTGATTGAATTCAATACTTATGCCAATCAAGGGATCCATTGGAAAACAAGAGGCGTATAAGGAACGATTTTGGGTTGTCTTGGCACTCTCTAAACTTGGAACAATATATGAAGAGGTTCAACGTCAACTGTTGAGCGAGAAAACCTTCCCAAATATCAGTGATTTTTTTATTCCATTCATTCGAGGATCCCCAGTTACTGAAAATATCAATTTTAATTCACTTTGCTTCTGTTTCTCACTCTAGGGGTGGTCCTGGTAGTGGTAAAAAAATATTAATGGAAGAGATGGAGGTCGTGATAGAAGTACACAACGATTGCACGTTTTTTGTAACAAACAAGGACACACATGTGAATAGTATTGAACTTACATGAAAAGGAAAAGGTAACTGTAGTCAATCTGAGTATGAATATTCCAAACAATTAAAGGCTACTCAAACCTCAAATCTCCTTGTCTCCTTGATAAAATTGTTGCTAATTAATTTCTCAATCCATTCCTGTTTTGTTTTTTTCTCAGGTGGGAACCCTTCACTTTTTATCCATATAACTTTTTTTTAATGCTTTTCTTCCATTAACTTCCTTTGGTGATAGGCCAATAGATAAAGCCATAGGACCCAGAAATGTCTCTCCTCTATCATCTCTTTCATAATCTTTAATATGTATCCTTTGTTGTCTTTTCAAAACCTAATCTCTATGCATAAATGATAGGGACCCACCTATTGACTATTAAATAGACTAGTAGCTATTAGATTGGGCCTAATGGACTGTTAAGAATTGGGCCTAATAAACCAAGAATAATAATAAGTGTAATAGTTAGTATAAATAGACTAGACTGGGGAGTAGTCGGGTAGGCTGTTTTAGACATTCGGTCTTGGGACTTGGGAAGATTCGAGAGCTAATCTCTTTCTTTTGGGGGGCTTCGGCTCATTGGGGGCTTCGGCCAGTTTCTTGTTACTACTGTTCTTGTTCTTCTTCATCAATAAAATTCAGTTTGAATTCTTGATTTTCTTTCTGTAAATTGTCTGGATTCTTGGGGTATCTATCATTGGTATCAGAGAAAACGATCTTGTTACCTGTAGACCTATACATGGTAGGAACAATGGAAAATTGGGAGCACACGATGGAAAAGATGCGCGAACAAAACAGGAGGTTTTGCGATAATATGCGCGAACAAAGCAAGCGGTTTTGCGAAGAGATGAGCAAATTAACCTTGCAAATAAACAATCGGCACTCGCAAGGAAGATCGAGGACAAAGTCGCAGAAGCAATCGCAGAAAGAGGAGTCGCGAAGGTCGCAGACAGAGTCGCCAAAGAATTCTCACCATACCCAGAATTCCTCATCGCAGTCCAAATCGCGAACTTCTTCTCATTTGTCAGAATCGCGTACAGTTTCTCACCAGGCACAAAATTTTTCGCATCATTCTTCGCCAAGCTCTTCCCATCGATCTGAGCATAACTCCTCCCATCGCTCTTCGCATAGCTCTTCTCATCATACTTCACATCATCATTCGCGAAGGTCATCTAACCCAAAGAAATCAGAAGAGAATTTTGACTACTCTCCTATGCATCGCAACTCTCATCATCGACACTCAGATAGTTCAGAGAGATCGGAGGAGCATAAGCTTCGCAGAGGGAGTGGAGAACGATCGAGGAAGTCTAGGCCCCTTCGAGTATTTGACACACTAAAGTCGTCGCAGTCTCTTAACCATCGGAAGACTGAGTCGCGAACTTCGACTCGCAGATTGCAGCGATTAGAAACAGATAGTCTGTATACGCGCACATCCCTATCCTCGATCAACTTGCCTAAGGAGGCATCACGATCAGAAAAAGAATCTTCGGATTCGCCAGTTGGGTCACAAGCTATTTCTGAACCTGCGCAAGGTTTTTTTCAGTCAATAAAGGAGATTGAGGTGGAGAGAAATAAATATGTATTCCAGAAAATGAATGACAAGGAAGAAATCGAAGAGAAAAGACAGGTTGCGAACAAGGTGGATTTAAATTCCCTGGAACAAAAGAGGTATGGTCCAGTTCTTCTTGAGGATCGTGTTTATCATCTTTCTGGGAAATCACATGCTAATTTTCAAATTGGGGCATTGATTTCGCCTGGAATTTCACCAACTGGGAGGAATGTTATGAGTGGAGGAAGACTGGTTATGGATGATAAAGAGGCTGAAACAGCAGTGTACAATCAAGAATTGACTTTTGAGATGTACTCTTCTAGTATGTTTATAACAATCTTTAAAACCCAGGTTGAAGAGGGACTTCCAGCTCCGTATAATTCGAAGGATCATCAAGAATATGCTCCAGTTGTTTCTTCTGCTATTGTACATCTCAGTGGGAAGGGACCAATTAGTTGTGATTCACCTGACAACTTAGGGGTGGATTATGTGACAGGAGTGCTCAGAACTACAAGTTATATCAATGAGAAAACAGCAGGAAGTTATGTGGAACAAGATATTGAAACTAAGGAACAGGTGAAAGTGAAACAAGGCTTGAAAATAGCAATTTTTTCTTCCGGGGAAGAATCTGCTTACCTGCTAGGACGCCAATTTTGGAAGCCTTACTTGGGAAATAATCCTTCATGTTCCTTGGTTAGGAGAAATGCAACTGGAATAAGGGGTATCCTTACTTACCTGCCAAAACCTTTAAGGTTTTCTTTCTCAAATAAGGTAGGCAAGGATGAAAAAGGGGGAGAGGTTGAAAGCTGCATAAAGGAGTTTCCATTTAGTACAGTATTAGTTTCAGAACATGGGAAGCATGAGGGGCTGCAAAAAGGTGAAGAAATATTTTTTGATATGGAGTGCGGGAAGGTGACTGAACAGAAGGAAACTGCACTACAAAATTATTCTGCTGTGGGAAGTTCTGTGATAATAAATCTTGTACTGAATTCACTAATCCAATAACCAGTCAAGTACTGGGAAGGAAGAGGCGCAAAGAAGAAGAGGAAGCTGAAGATCATAGCGGTTTCCTATCGCCCACCTTGAGGACAAGGTGGTTGTTTAGGGTGGGAGTATTGATAGGGACCCACCTATTGACTATTAAATAGACTAGTAGCTATTAGATTGGGCCTAATGGACTGTTAAGAATTGGGCCTAATAAACCAAGAATAATAATAAGTGTAATAGTTAGTATAAATAGACTAGACTGGGGAGTAGTCGGGTAGGCTGTTTTAGACATTCGGTCTTGGGACTTAGGAAGATTCGAGAGCTAATCTCTTTCTTTTGGGGGGCTTCGGCTCATTGGGGGCTTCGGCCAGTTTCTTGTTACGACTGTTCTTGTTCTTCTTCATCAATAAAATTCAGTTTGAATTCTTGATTTTCTTTCTGTAAATTGTCTGGATTCTTGGGGTATCTATCAATAAACTTAACAGTTGTCTAGATTATAATTTTGCATTCTCCATTAAGTGTGTGATTGTACATGACGGACAGTTCAAAAAGACGATTGATGCAAGATGTGGGCCACTTAGGATTATATCATGTGCCCAACACCAATACTATCTCTACTGCTACAACAATAACAAGTGCGTGTTCATGCTGTACTCTCTTCTCCAAAGGGGTTTTCAGTGCTACTGTCCTTGCTCGCGATGACTATGCCTCTTCATATTTTTGATGCTTTTTGGGTTGGTTTTGCTAGTATTTCTTGTACTTATTTTTCTTGTATTCCACTTTATTTTCTTCTCTTATCTTTCTTGTTTTCTCATGATTTCTCATTAATAAAACTTCCTTTAAAAAAAGGTTTCCTGACCTAGAACCTATTCTTCCATAATGTCTGTCCTTAGTACGTCTGAGCCAATGCTTTCCCAATATGCTTAAAAAAACAGTTCCTCAAGGAATTTCAGAGAACCTCCCAGTGTTGCAGGTCCCCTATACGCATCAGCACTGAGATTTTAACCCAAGAAGATGGTGAAATTCATGTATTCTAGTGACATCCTTGCCCCCAGGTTCGGTCTAATATAAAACTATTACTCATCCCATTGCCAGCAGAATAGGTACAAGGCCCACTCACAATTCTTACTCTATCGATAACTTCCTCTCATATAATCGATTGTGTTTATCACTGCCTACATTACTTTTTTCTTCTTCTATTTCTGTCCCCAAAAGTGTTAGGCAAGTATTCTTTCATCCAGGTTGAAGAATGGACATGGCTGATGAAATTGAAGCTCTTCATTCATATGGGACCTGCTGACCTGGGAACTTATGTGTCTACCCCCCAAATAATCTGTTGTGCGGTATTGATGGTTATATAATATCGTATTGGTCCTCATGGACAGGTAGTCACGCTAAAATTCAGATTTGTTGCCAAAGGAGACACACAGGTGTGTGGGACCTCGACTTGTGAAGTTGATATTTGACAATCAAGCTGCCCTACATTTGCAGTTGGTCCAGAGTTTCATGAAAGATCCAAACATATAGAGGTGGACTGTTAATTCGCCCACGAAATGACAAGAAGATCAAGTCTAGATACATCATCATTAAGTTTGTTAATTAAAACTACCAGTTAGTGGATGTGCTTGCTAAATCTCTTAGAAGATTAATAATATGGTGTAGTGTAACAAGTTCGAAACTCATGAAGTTATCATATAACCGCCCCAGCCCTGAGACAGAGCTGAGCTTCAACTTGTGCTTAACTCTTCATATATGCCCTATATAACCTTTGATTCCTTATGTGCCTTTGTCTTTTGATGTGCTCTTTATCTCTCTATATATTGGTGTCATGATCTATGGAAGGTCAGATAATAAGATTGTACTCTTTATTTACAGATTTGTCCTCTTTACTTGGTTAAATGTGTGATTGGTTACCCGTACTTCATTAATTTGTTTTACATAATCTGCTTGCAGATGCCAACACTAAACTCGGGCTTCAAACTGGGATCTTAATAGCAGCCCCTATCCCGAAACAACATTCTGCTTCAGGAAGTTTCATTGAATCAGCAGTGCAAAGAGCTCTTCTAGAAGCTCAGTAAGTATCAAAGTGGGGATACTTTTATCGATGTCATCTTATAATATATAGGTGTATGTTCACATCTTAATATGACACCGACAGGGAAAAGAACATAACTGGAAATGCTCAAACTCCATTCTTGCTTGCTAGAGTAAATGAACTAACTGGAGGAGCTTCTCTAGCTTCTAGTATCCTTCACCAGTGGCTCAAGGGGCTTTTTGTTTTCTTTTCCCCTTTACATTCCTATGTGAATAACGTGGTAGTGTGGCTAAAGTTTCTTGGAGCTTGTACACTTCATGCCTTTTATTAAATAGATATGCGTCAGTTCAGTCTATGAAATTTCCTTATACTGGGCTCCAGATATTGCACTTGTGAAAAACAATGCACTTATTGGTGCTAAAATTGCTGTCTCCTTAGCTCAAATCTGCAGCCACTGCAATTGAAATGTAAGTAAACGCTCCTAAAATGCTTCATTTTTTGCATATTTCTTAATTCGGTTTCCGAGTAAACTACACCCACAATTGATGCTATTTTACTTCATTTATTGATTTTGGCCTCTTTTAGCTCCATAAGGAGCATCTTAAAAAAATCATATACATTGAGCCTCTTAACCTCATTTTTTGTTTATTTGTTTCTATTTTTTTTGTTACAGATGCAGTTATCACATGCAGTGTGATAATTGGGGGCATTAAATTCTAGTATTTCTATGTGAACTCGGTCTTTTCACTCCTTTATGCCTTGTAGTTCAAATGATGTTAATATTATGTTTTTGTATTTTACTTTCGAAGCAAGTATGACCCTCCGCCGGTCCACTCTTATAATCACCCACATGGTTTCATAGCTATAAATTTCTAAAAATTTACTCGTATATTGGAGCCAGAAAAAATAATTTACTGCCTGGTTTCATTTTAGAAAAACTTGTTTCTAACACCGAGTAATATAGTACATTGTTTCCAATCACAAACTTGAGCTTACACAATAACGCTGTCTTAGGTCAGTTAGGTGTAGGAACAATGTTTATGTGAAGAATACATAGTCCATCTCACACTTTTAAAATATGACCAATTAAATATTACTCCGTACGAAGCAACTGGACTCTGGAAGCATGAATCGTAATGTTTGACTTCATGTTTTGATGAAGCTTAAAAGTATGATGAAACTACCCAACATATGATCTAGAAAGAGCTGAACACCGAAAAAAGGTTGTTGGATTTACTCAATATGAACAACTATTTTAAATCATTCATATTATCAATCACATAAATCCATTTTCTTAATAATAACACAATTTTCTCTGAAGTTACACAACTTTCTTAATAATAACATAACATTTTGAAATGCAAAGGACACTGTCAATTTCAATGCAAAATAGATATTAGCCTTTTCATAAGGTTTACTTGTATGTTGCAGAAATAAAAATAAAATATGTTAAGAGAAGAAAAGTATTCTTTTCATAAAAAAAATCTAAAGGGAAAGAAAAACAAGATATAGGGCACAACCCCAAAATAAAATCTGCCTAATAATAAAGTACCAAAGGTTGCCACATTTCAGGAATCAGAGTAGAACAGACAGTGAAACCTTCACTGGGGGAATGTCAAGGCCGCACATCACAGCACCCTTTAACTTCACCATGCAATACTATGAAAATGAGTTGAACACACAAGGACAGTGATAATCACCCGAGGCTTCAGGCAAGTCCACTTCCACCCACAAAATGAAACCGGAAGGGCTTGTATTCTCCACATAATCAGTCATAACTTGCATTCAAGAACCTGAGCAATTCGTTCCTTTTGTTCTCTGCTTCCTTGTCCTCCTTTGTTTTGTCAAGCTTCAAGAGAATCTGAAAGTTGAAAAGCATGATATTGACAATTTCCCATTTTCTCTAGTCAAGGACAAAGTTTTAAATTTTTAAGAATACCATTGACCATGTGAATCATTATCAGTCATCACCAACAGTAAGGGCTTCATTAGCCCAAGACCCCAACTAAACCAGAGTGGACGACACACTAAAACTCAAAAATCTTGGACCAAAGACCAAACCAAAACAGTATCCAGTTGATAGAATCCCAGACTGGAGCGAAATCGTGTACCATAATATAAAATTTAAGATTATATTAAATTTAAGAAAATATTAATGCTAAGAAAAAAATGTGTAAAAAAACATTGCCTAAGATCTAATAGGACAAGACAGAAAATATCCGGTCTCGGGCCCTCCAGACCTGACCAAATCTAAAAATCTGGACTGAGGACCATACCTAAATCTTTTCAGTCCTGACACAGCCAGGACCCAACACTCCAACAGTCCAGTCCATTTTTTAGGTCCAGACTAGGGGTGTAAACGAGCCAAGCCGTTCGCGAGCCGCTCGCGACTCGCTCGGTAAAAACTCGACTCGAGTTCGGTCATATTCAAGCTCGACTCGAGTTCGGCTCGGCTCGAGTGTTTAACGAGCCTAATTCAAGCCTATTTATTTTAGGCTCGAGGCTCGTGAGCCGGCTCGCGAGCTTTGGTATTTATATATAATATAATTTTTATGTATATGTATATATATTTTATTATTATTGTGATTATTATTATTATTATTATTATAAAATAACACCGTAAGAATTGTTAGTGTTAGTCGAGAACTCATATGAAATAAAGTATAATCAATGTTTAGGTTCTAAGTCATCATCATATGGATCTTTAGTTGAGTGGAGTTCTCCCAGGTGTTAAATTTGCAATGCAGGATCGAAGCCCATTTATCCCACACCGATTACTTAGAAGACTCTAGCTTTACCATGACTCAATAAATAAGACCATCTCCTCTTAATCAGTTACGGGAGGCAGCAAAGCAACCTTTGGCTAGAAGCCTAGATGAGTAGCTTCGAGCCGAACTCGAGCTAATTTCGAGCATAGGTAAATATACCGAGCCGAACTCGAGCATTAATATTTGAGCTCGTTCGAGCTCGAGCCGAACTCGAGCATGTAAAATATTTTCGAGCTCGAGCTCGAGCCTATGTATGTTCGGGCTTGGCTCGGCTCGTTTACACCCCCTAGTCCAGACTGAAACATGAACACTTCTAAGTTCTAACCGCCAACTTACTCATCACTCAAACTGGCGTTGGTGAAATGAAATTTAGTGTCAATTGACTGTCTCAAATTAGTTAACAATATAATGAGTAAAATAAACTAAGACCACCAAATAGCTTACCTTCTTGCCAGAGACAGCACTGCGACGGACACCATCATCCTTGTCTCGGCCCAAAAACTGGATAAATGCATTAGAGAAGTCAATCAAAACTGGGCAGGAAATTAAAAGAAGGAATTCCGTTACAGAAATTTTGTACGCACAAACCTTGGACAGTTGTACAGGGCTACTACATCTCTCCTGTTTCTATAAGCAACTCACAGTGACGTCATAAACCACGAGCCAAAATCAAAGATATGGCGAGCCAATCAAGCACCAGTTGTCATGCCAAACCCCAGCTCCAATTTCAAAGAGCCATATAATGAAAAGGTATAAAAGTACCATAAGTATCTCATAGTTCAAGAGAAAGATGTAATGCCACTACAAATCATTAAAGTGCAAAGACAGACACACTTTATATCTCTCACACACTTTCTATCACCCCCCCACACACACACACACACACACACACACACACACACACACATATATATATATATATATATATATATATATATATATATATATATATATGCCATATGGATTTGCGGGGCCTTTTTGGATTATTCACTCATTAGCGGTTTTGTTTCACTTGATTTATTTGTTTCACTAGCTTTCGTTCACCATCATTTTGTACTCTTCTTAATTGAATTTTAATACTCCCTCCGTCCCTAAATGTTGTTCCAATTGCAGATTACGAAGGTTGACCGACGATAAAGTGAAATGATCCCTGTGAAAACTCGGATTATTTTTAGTAAATAAAATACATATTCAGAAGCTGCATTAAACCCGCTACAAAGCCTGCAAAAAATAATTCAACTTTTATAAAATTTTGATATAAAAAGTAAGAGTTTAAGAGTGATTTAAGTTGACCCTCGATAAGCGAAATGGAACTTCTTTTAGGGACAGAGGGAGTAAATTTCTGCTTAAAAAAATGCCATATGATATCATGAAGAATAGCTCAATGCCATAAACTACCGCTATTACCTACAAACCCTCCTTGGGTAACTAGAGAAGTGAACATATATACTGTGAATGTAAGATAGTAAATAGAAGACAAGAAATACATATGATTCCATGTTGGGATCATAACGGAACACACGGATGGCCTACCTCCTTGGTATTATGCTTTTGATGTTTAGACTTGTGTCTTTTTCCTTTTTTCTTGTCCTTTTTCTGAAAAAGATACCAAATGTCATCAATCAGTGAAGCACCTAACAAGCATAGTGTGTTCTCAAAGTTACCAAATGTCAATACACAACCTTGCTAGATGTATCTTTGTGTTTGCGCTTTTTATGATGCTCCGGTGATTCATGATCACTGTCTGAAGAGCTGCAGAGTGCAGACAATGAAATGCACACAAATTTGTTTACATCAGGTTTGAATTTAAATTACCATAATTTGTATTCAGAAAAAAGGATTTTATGAAAATCAAAATACACCCCTTCATGTTTTCATCAACCTGTACTATTTTTCTAATAGACCATTCATATTTTTAGCACAGAGGAATGACTATACAAAAGTCCCATAAATCAGAGACAGACCAGAAGTCAATAAGCAGCGTGAAGGGTTTAGTTGAGTTGCTACATAACTACATAAGATCTACTCATTGTTCTAGTGTCATTGAATCACACACTACCCAAATTCAATTATGAACAAATAATTGGTTTCATCAGTTCATTTTCCCTATTGAAACGCCACATGAATGCCAGAGATTTTTATTTTTCTGTCAATTGAACTTTCAACTAATTGTTAAAGTTTTCATAATGAAGTTCAGTAGCTATGAAACCATGTGCGACAAAGGTTGCAGAGGTTCAATATTCAGTGAATATCTAGTAGAATGATGAATGAGTGGGGATAATTCCTACAGCTGTTATTGGATGATACACTGAGAAGACAAATCTGATAGTATGCTTAACGAGATAAAAATACAATAACTTTACATTATCAGATAATGAGAATGTCATGACTCATGAAGATAATGTTGAGCAGTATTAGAATATACATAGTAATTGTATTTATGTGTCATAGTTGGCTACAAATTAGTTTTTGGTCCCCTTGAATGTTCGGAGTCTTTAATGCCCACATATCAAAGTTATGCACTTATCACTTATGCAATAAGTCGCCCAGATAACAGTAAGAAAAAAAGTTGCAATCTGACATCACTGGCTGTACAACACCGTCAGTATTGATACTAGTTAATTGACTGCAGCACATAACTTATACGACACACTAACGAAATTACTGAATAATTTAAAATTCAGCTCAACCTAAGATCAGATCAGAGGCAGGAAACTAAATACAAAATTACCTGCAATAATCAGAAGACGAATAAGATGAGCAGCGGCCTCTGTCGGAGGACGAGGGAGGGCGGTCATGACGTCGTTTGATGTGGGGGCGTTTTTCCTTCCGGACATTTGGCATGTCACGGTCCCTGTGACGGCGGAGGCGCCGTTTGCGACGGCGGGATGAGGACGAGGAAGAGTCCGAGAGGGAGGAAGATGATGCCGCCATGTCGAATCGGTGGAGATCTATGAGATTTATCAAGGGTTTCACTTAAAAATGGTTTTGGGCAATTGGAGATTTGAATAGGCCTGCGTAAATAAACGCGTCATTAGAATAATAAGGGGAGGGATTTGTACCCAAAAAAGAAAAGAATAATTTCATTTCATAAGTTGTACAAATTTTACTAAGGGGAAGGATATGACAAAAGTTGTACAAATTTCATAATTTTTGTTCCTAGCGATACACGGTAAGAATTTTATTTTGGCTTCATTTCTTTGTTGTGTGAATTATAGGTTTTTACTTTTTAGTTGAAGGCACACAACTAACATAAGTGAAACGAAATCTTTTTCTTACCTATGAATAGTGAAGTTTCATTTCTTTATGAATCATTTAAATTTATTTTCAAGTCATATACATATGAAATACATAATTTATATATTTATTACCTATTTAATATTTCAATCCTTCATCTCCAAATGAATCACTAAGTTTTTTACTTCTACCCGACTTTTAAAAGCTAAACATTTTCCTTAAAATTTATTTTGTATTTTACCTATTAAAATCACTCTTGTATTCTGTTTTTCTCAATTTCTATGTAATCATGAACATAAAAATTGCCATGCACGAAATCTACAAATCTTCTAATGTCAATTTCACTACACCTACTTTTATTCATATAAAAAAACTTTTCTCATTTAGTTTTATGACCTGCTTCTTATGATGCTTTTAGGTTCAAAATAAAAAATGTCCCCTTAGTTTATTCTATTTCAATTATCAATTTTTATACAGTTATAAAAAAATTTTATTTAATTTTCATTTACAAAGTTTTTGCTATCCCGCCACTTTGGCCATTGACCTCCTTTGAACCCAAATATGTCATTGCTCAACCACCCCCATCACGTCCCTACTACCCCTATTATTGCCACAACCATTATTGATCATTGTCATTGTCGCCTATCATTGCTGTCACTCATTGTTGTCAGTCAACCTGACCTGAAAGCCTCACCGCAATTGTGAAAATCGCCCCTAGCATTCGACATCACCCCTCAGACCAGGTCATTGCTCCGTCGTGGACAACGACATATGTGGTAGATGACAATTCTCGTTTACCTCCCCATGAATGGAAAGATAATGAAGAAGAAGATTGGTGTGGGGTAGGTGTAGGTCAATGTAAGGGGACGGCAAAGTCACATAGACAGCGAGACAAACGATTAGATTCTTCGTTGTGAACACATGGATGCACGTGTTGTAAGGTTAGGGTTTTGGTTAGTATTTTTATGGAGGACATTTTGATCCTCTTTTATTTGGTCTCTTTTGTGTCCAAACGAAAATATGATCATATTTTTTCCGAATTGAAATCTATGATATTGTTTTTGTCATTATTTCTCCTTTTAGATTTTTTTAAGGGAAAGGGGCAAAAACACCCTCAAAGTTGTCACCAAAGGGCATCTAAGTCCTTAAACTCTTTTTTTGTGCAAAAATCTTTGAAACCCATCAAAAGAGGCAATCACCCCCTGCTTTTAACGGAGTTAGCAAAAGTTAACATGGAGTCAGGGACTCCTTTAAACTTTAAACGGAATATATATTCTAATTGTACTATGTATTTATTAACTAATTTTGTGCTTTTCAAAAATAAAATAATTTTGTAAATTAGTTGAAAGCAAGGCAACAACCCCTTTATTTAACCATGAACTCATTTAAGAGATTTGACAACGGTTAATGACTTAATGTTCCTCCTTTGAAGTCTATTTTAATTTTATTTATTAAACCAATTTTGAAAATTAGCTGGAATATATAAAATAGAAATAAAACGACTAAAAATATAAGTAAATCATAAAAAGCGTCTAAGTAATGAAATAACGATTATGGGAAAAAAATATTCCCTTTGCCTTGTACAGTTTGTATGATTCTAAATCACTGTTGTTTTGCTTTATTCTTATTTTATCAATTCAACACCCAACCCTACCCGACCCTATTTAATTGGGTATTTGATTTTAAAAAATATTCATGAGTTAAATATGTTTGAACTATCACCTAATGGGTAGGGTTGCGGAATTAAAATCTCAAACCTGATAGTACCTGACCCGATCGAAGTTCATTTTACTATTATTATGCTACAATGTTTTCTTGGATAATTTCAATTTAAGACCAATGTGCTTTATCTAGGACATTATGATATTAGAATTATAATTAAACATTTACCATTTTGACTATGTGATTATTATATATTTACGTTTCCTTCTAAATGAACTTTCTTGATAGAAGGATGTTTTAATACTATTATCTAATGTTTTTGCTTATGAAGATACGAGTACTTATATTTGTTTGTGTGTTTTGGAGACAAGTTAATCGAGTTTTAAATTGGTTATATTAATTTCCCACATAAAGATGCATACCGCGGGTTAGTTAATAGCAAACTTGAACAAATTGGGTAGGCCCAAAAAATATAGCAAACCCGACCTAACCCATCCGATGTGCAGCCCTAGTTGATTCTACTGAAATTTATGAAATTCTGGCTGAAGTGGTTGCGTTGGCTGATTTTGCTGATTTAAGAAAAAAATAGTTTTAAAGTATATTTTATTAATAAAACAGAAAAAATAATATGTAAAACAGTTGAAATGGTCATCTACAGTAACTTTAGTCATTACAGCTAGAAAAGTAACTCCAACCTTACTTTTTCTTATTATTACACAATTCAACGCGCGAAAGCCAAAATTATGTGTTTGGTAAAAAAATTGACTGATAAGCTCAATAAGCCGAAAACCAGTACTATCAATTTGAACCGAGGCCCGGAACCGGCCCGGAACCGGTCACCGCCGGTTCGGGCCCGGGCCCTCCTATTGGTGAACCGAGGCCCGGCCGGTTCAAGGCCCGAACCGGGCCCGGCCCGAACCGAGTCCAGCCCTACTATCAAACGGCCTCGTAGTAATATAAATAAGAAGTTAGATGAAAAGGTTAAAATAGTTGGCTTTAAAAAGTCCAAGTCAATTTCATTAGAAAAAACTCTACACTCACTTATTTTGATTATTATACAATTCAGCTGGAGTATGAGTCACTAAGAACTAATCATTGAATATTTAAAAGAATTCGGCTACGATTATGCTGATTCTGCTGAAATTTATAAAATTCTGTCAGAAGTGGTTGCATTGCCTGATTCTGGTGATTTTAAAAAATTATATTTAAAATATATCTTTTTAATAAAATAAAGAAAAAATTATATAAAGATTGCTAAAATGATCATCTACAGTAACTTCAGCCAATACAGTCATAAAAGTAACCAAATCTTATTTTTTCGTATTATTACACAGTTCAGCACACTAAATCAAATGTTACGTGTATGGTTAAAAGTTGGCTAATAAGGCTAATAAGGTAAAAAAAAATTACCAAATGAGCTCATAATTACTTTATTTGTATTTTATACGGAGTATATTTCAACTAATCTACAAGACTAGGATGTTTTTACTTGGACTGTAATTTGTCCCAAACCAGACTAGACCAAACCTGTCCAGACCAGACCAGGCTTGGATAATTATAAAAATATAAAGAAACTAGACTTTACCAGACCAGACCAAACCAGCAAATTAAAAACATCCTAGTTAATAAATAAGGAGTACAATTAAATATACAAAGTAGATGCCGTTTACACTTTAAAGGAAAGCATGTTAACTAACTCCGTTGAAAAGAAGGGTGTTATTACACTCTTTTCATGAATTTTAAAGATTTTTGCACAAAAAAGAAGTTGAAGGGCATATATGCCCTTTGGTGACTACTTCAGGGGTGGTTTTGTCCCTTTTCCCATTTTTTAATATGATCTCTAGAGATACTTTTAACGTTTATTTGGAAATCACGGATTGTTAAGCTCAAGTAAACAATTATAAGAGTGGCTTCTGAAAGACTGAAACGATATAAACAGCACTCAGAATTAATCTTATCATACATGGATACATGGCTAGTTAGATTACACACATGGAGTCACAAAGGCACACATTATCTCAACGTTGGAATTAAAAAATAACTTCTAATGTGACATGATCTCCTCAAGATACCGCCAAAACTGCTGACCACCAATATATAATGCATCCGCAACAAGAAAGACTCCAACCTATACTCAACACATTTCAAATTTGTTAATAATGTCAAGATTGAGATATAAGATTCAGTGATTTATAACTGAAAGGCCTATAAGAGATAAATTACCAGGCGTGCAGAAAACACTAATCTATACCCCCACCCTTCCTTGGCCGCAGCTGCTCTTTGCTGGTCAGTCCAACTGGAAATGGAGTCATAAAGAATGTCCCAAATCTTTAAACCCTCACATAAAATCTTATTTGAATGGTGCAAAAATGCAAACTATATAGTCATTTTAACATGTACAACTAGCCATTAACATCTTGTCGTATATGAGAATGGAAATTTTGATTCTAATCATCTAACTTTTTTCTACCATTCTTATAACAGTCGCACCCTTCAATTTCATGAGAATAATCCAGCTCATATTTGCTGCTTCTGATATCAGTCCGCATATTATCACTCACGAAATGGCATGTTACATGACTTCTGAAAAGTTGGATTATTCTCAAGAAAGCGATAGGTGGACTTTTATAAGCAGAACAGCGAAAAGGTTGGACTATTAGAATCAAATTTTCGTATAAGAACTCAGAGTGTTTCCAATCAATCTAATGTGGCAGGAACTCAGAGTAAAAACCTGGCAGACAGCATGACTGTAGAATTACTTATGTTAATTTTAATATAATAGAGTTAATCTAAAGCATGCAGTCAAATGATTGAAAAATGTGAGTTGAGATAGTTACCCAAGGAATTCTGAAACGCCACCAATTCCAGCAAACTTGAGAGGCACTGAGCCATCTATTATGAAATCCTGCTCCACAGTATCAAAGGGTCAAAGAGGAATGAGCTCACAACATATGCCAAATTGCCAATTTTCTTTTTCCACATTTGGTAAAAGTTTATCAAAATATAAATTCCATGAGAAAATGAAATTAGAAGACATGCCTCATCTTCAGCAGCTTCTAAACCTCCTTGAACCCAAAATAGATTATTATAGCCAGCATTGTACAATAATTCACAAGCAGCAAGTGATCTAGCCAGAATATGAGGTTTAAAAATCTAAAGAATAACTGTTTATTTAACACCAATAAAATGATCAGATGATATCTTTCGCCCACCATAAAATTCAATGTGCCAATTGTTAAAATTTTAATTGAGTTTGAAGTGGAAGAGGAAGTATCAATTGCATTTTAAATAAACAGAAGGATCTATAGTTAAAAGCAAACCAATTAATGCAAAAATATTACCTCAGCCCCTTCTGGCATGCAACAATTAATTCAGAATCTTTGGGGAATTTTTCCTCAACTTTTGCTAAGAACTGCCTGTTAGAAAGGAAAGAAAGGAGTTAGAAATTCATGCAAGTGACTGACGTGAGAATGAACTAGAAGAGCAAAAGACAGTTTAAGATACCTGTGATAAGACAGTGTAGGCATGCCACTCCACCAACCTCCTGTTTCACAACATCAATTGAGATGTAGTAGGTTTGTAAAAACAATGCATTTTTTTTTAAATTTTTTGAAAGTTTATGTAAAGCTAGGTTATCTCAATACCCATTACATAATTTTTGACCTTTCTGGGAATGGTTCCAAAATCTAGTTTGTCATCAACATCAAAAATAGGAATCCAAGCTGAAGCTCTCACCCAGGCCTTCAAGACAGGAAAAAAGAAAAGAAAAGAATTTCTATTACAATCAGCAATGAAGTGAAATAAAAGTAACAACGGTAAGGTTAACAACGGTAAGGTTAACTATTTTAAGGTTAACCTTTCCCATCCCCGCCACTTCCTCCCCCAGTTTATTTTTCCACTACGGTAAGGTTAACAACGGTAAGGTTAACTATTTTTCCGAAGTCCGTGAAATGCGGCGGAAGAGGCGGTCCGGTACCGAAGTGGCGGAGGAAGTGGCATGGATGGCTCTCACCCAGGCCTTCAAGCTCTCACCCAATCAGCAATGAAGTGAAATAAAAGTAACAACGGTAAGGTTAACTATTTTAAAAGGAAAAGAATTTCTATTACAAAATTTCAACAAAATCAAATTCATGGGAAAATGCAACTGGTTTCTTTAGAGATACCCAAGATCAAATACCATCAGGGTACTTAGCTCCATTAATTGACTAACCGCAAAATTAGCATGTTTTAAATGTCAAATTGCTTTATTCTTGTCCTCCTACGGTGGGGTGGAAAACTAAATTATGTGCGCAATGTGGGTATACACAATAGATAGCATCATTAAAAAATTAACCTTGTTGCGTTCATTTGAGGGACGAACATCAAGAAGGGGCTTGTTTGAAAGCTGAACTGCATACCCAGCTTGCCTTGGGGTAAGAACCTTAACTTTTCCATCAATAATCTACAAAAATAAGCAAGCATTAACAACAACATCTAAGCCTTAGTCCCAAAACATTTAAGCAAGCATTAACAAACCACATAAAAATCCCCTGGTCTCCATGTGAGTGGATCATCAGGTTCAAAAGGGGGTTACTCATTCAAGAGTGCACATCTTCAAAGTTGAGCATATTTATCGGGAGGGCAACCAGGTTGCCGACTTTTTGGCTGGTCTAGGCCATACTTTAGATTTTGGTGTTCACTCTGTTTCCATTGATGATCCTATTTTATCACTACACATGTTGTATGATTTGCTGGTGATTTCCCAGCCTTGGTTGATTGTGAATGAAAGATAGACGTTGTTGCGCCTATGGGTTTACCAAAAAAATAACCAGTTAAACCGACAAAAACCGGAGGATGAACCAACCAAAAAAATGATTTTCAGTTGGTCATCCTGTATAATATTCAAATACTCAAAAAGATGTGGTTCAGTTTAAATGTTAAAATCCAGTTGTAAACTTGCAAAAGAGGCAAAATGAAAACATCCTGATTCAATTTCTTTATATCAAAGCACAAATGCTCCAGGCCTCCACCTCTACGTCCTTCACATGTACTCTACAGTTCTGAGAGTGCCATGGATGAGTAGCTGCATAGAGGAGAGACCCTACACAGTGGGGAATCATTTTAATAAGAGCATCAACGCTGCAGCTTATCTCAGGGTGGAAATAGAATGCTCATGTGTTCCCAGAGAAAGTGAAAGAAGATTGTTAGATGAAACTGAAATACCAGAGCTTCCCATCTCTTCCTGGCTGCAGCCATGTCCCTCATTTGCTTCAATTCATTATCCTTAATCTCGGATTGGACTGGAAGGACGCCCTTCTTCTACAAAACACACGCAACGATCACCTTCCACTCGCTTAAACGCGGGACTCAGGTAAGAAAAAAGGCACATAAGGGAAAGAATAAATGAATACCAAAGTGAGAGATCTGGTTGGGAATGAAGGATTGAGCTGTTGTGAGGTAGAAAGTGACGCATAATTTGAAGCAGCGCTAAGAGAAGTGATGTTGGCAGAGAGATTGGTGAGACTAATTTTAGGAAGGGATAGTGCTGCCATTGCAGTACAGGCTGCAAAAATCAGAATGTGTAAACAAAATCAGGTATTCAGGTTAGTGTAAATCCTATCCACCGGCTCATCTGAGTTTCGAAATGGTGAAATTCCTTCGACGAGGAGTTAGAAAAAATTCCACTTTTTGTCTTCTGGGACTTCCAGAAAAGATAAAATGAGACTGTCTTAGCTGAACGGAGGAAGTAATAAATACTAGGGGTATTTTAGTAAATGTATGTTGTTAAAGGGGTTATCTTATAAATTAACTTGATCAAATTTCCTACTTTTTTTAATGTAACTATAACACTATACTTAAGATGTCACATTTTTGTAAATAAATTTTACCTCATTAATGTAAATATTTGTAGGGAATTATGTTCTCACATTTTAATAACCTCATATGCGTATAATTTACAAAATCAAATCATTATCAGAACCTCATTCAATTCACCTTTATTTTAGTAATGAATAAAGGTGTTGTGGTTTCTAATTATGCTTATTTTATCACCTTTATTCAAATCAAATTATTATCAGAACCGCGTTATAGTTTCTACCTCATTCAATTCACCTGTATTTTTGGGAAGATACTTATATATTCAATATGCTTATATTTCGTCTATACGGAGTATATGTTATTACTTTCGTTCTTGATCCTCGTTTCAAACTTGATACACATTAAACATTTTCAGAGTACTATTATACCCGTGTCTACGATGAGTTGGCTATGTATGACGACACCGTTATAGATCCTCAAGCGCAATTCATAATTTATTTAATGAGTTTCGTACACAATATGCCAGCGTATTCCTCCCTGAAACCAACCACAAGGTGTTTTTAAATCTATAATATCTAATCTTTTGAAGAACAAAAGCAAATCTACTGCCGTTGCAAAGCTCGATTAACGAACTTTCGTTATATCTAATGTTTCATGTTGAGCATGATGAAGGAAAAGTGTTTGACATTCTTTAATGGTGGAAGGCCAAAAAAGGAATGCTCCCCATTAGATAAAAATGGTGACACAAATGCCAGTGCCAGTGCCATCAATATCAGTTTCAACGATTGTCGTGTAGCAAGAGTAGTGAACTTGGCAATATGAGTTCAAAGTTTTGTTCTCACATTTTAATAACATTGTATCATTGTACGTGTATAATTTACGAGACCAAATTGTTATTATCATCAAAACCTCACTGGCTCACTCAATTCACCTTTATTTTAGTAAAAATGCAAGTATTTTCATGAAAATGCTTATATATTCATTATGCTTATTCCACCTATATATGCTATTGCTTTCATTCTTGATGCTTATTTTAAACTTGCTACTCATAAAACATTTTTAAAGTACTATTATACTTGTGTCAACAATGAGTTACCTATATACGACGAGTCGATGACACCGTTATATATCCTCAAGCTCTGTTCTAAAAATCGTTCTAGGCGTCCGACTAGTCCCCGCCTAGGCGCTAAGCGGTGGTCGGGCGCCCCGATTTTTGTCTAGACGCTCCGACTAATTGGTTGACCGCCCATGGCGCCTAGTTGCCCGCCTAGAGCATCTAATCGAACGCATAAGCCGTCTAGATTCGTCAAACATTACTTTACTTTTTAATTTCAATTTTCTAAGCGATATACGTAATTTAGATTTAGCCATGGATATCAAGAAATGAAGTTGTAAGTTAAGATAAAACTATACTCCGTATATGTTTCTATATATACCTAAATTTCATCATTATTTATATTTATAACATAATGAAGTTAAGTAATTAGTTATCATATACTAGTAGGCCTGGACTCGGGCCGGGCGGCCCGACCCGGAACCGGCCCGGCCCGGCCACTGTAGCAACCGGCCCGGCCCGGTGGCCCGGTCCACTGGCGGTTCGGGTCGAACCGGCCCGGTGGTTCCCGGTTCCGGGCCCGGGCCTTCCATATGGTGAACTGGCCCGGCCGGTTCGGGCCCGATCCGGGCCGGAATTAATTTTTGTTTTTATTTTTTTTTGAAAATTTTTTATGTTTTGGGTTAGATTAGGTATTTTGGTCCATTTGAGATGGTTTGGGGTGGTTTGGGGTTGAGAAAGAGGGGTAGGGGATTAAATAAAGAAGCCAAAAAAAAAAAATAATAATAGGACGGGTGGCCCGGCCCGGAACCGGCCACCCCCGGTTCGGGCTCGGGCCTATATATACTGAACCGAGGCCCGGCCGGGCCCAGGCCCGAGGCCCGAACCGGCCCGGTTCAGTCCACCCCTATATACTAGTTACTACGTATGATTAAATGTGAAAATTCTATCACTCGTGTTTGTTGATGTATATGTATATATGTATTTTATACACACAAAAATACAATATTACTTATCATATTTATGCAAAATATAGATAAAAATGCAATTCCTTTGTCTCCGACTAGTCCCCGACTAGGCGCCCGCCTAGCCGCCTAGGCGCTGGGCTGGCGCCCAACTAACGCCTAGCGCCTTTTAGAACATTGTCCTCAAGCGCAATTCAACAAAATTAGTAATCAAATTCATAAATTATTTAATGAATAAATTCCGTGCACAATATGCTAATGTACCCCTCCCTCAAAACCGACTGGGTTTTTAAATCTACCATATCTACTACTCTGAAAATAATAGAACGAGGTTGATGACATACCATACCACATAACTCAAGAAGTTAACATAGTAACTCCCCACCACTTTAGGGAGATAATTCAACCCCAGACTAGAAGAGGGAGTGAGAACAAATTAGGCCTGGACTCGGGCCAGGAAATGGGAGGCCCGGGCCCGAACCGCCGGTGGCCGGTTCCGGTCCCGGTTCCGGGCCAAACCGGGCCGGGCCGAACCAGGCCGAACCGGCCCACTTAATTTTATTTTTTTTTGTTCTCCTATTTAATCCCCTACCCCTCCCCCTCAACCCCAAACCACCTCAAATGGCCCAAAATACCTATTCCAACCCAAAACTTTAAAAAAATTTCAAAAAAAAAAAAAATTAAAATCCGGCCCGGACCGGGCCCGAACCGGCCGGGCCGGTTCACCATTTGGAAGGCCCGGGCCCGGAACCAGGAACCACCGGGCCGGTTCAACCCGAACCGCCGGTGGACCGGGCCACCGGGCCAGGCCGGTTGCTACAGTGGCCGGGCCGGTTCCGGGTCGGGCCGCCCGGCCCGAGTCCAGCACTAGAACAAATGGGAAATACATGCAACTGTTTAATTTCAAATAAAATTATACTTCGTACTTCATTTTTTTAGATATAACGTTTTTCATTTATATTACCAATATATTGAGTTTTAAAAAATATTAAACCGCCCGAACCAGCTCGAGACTGGCCAGGTACCCGAGACCTAACCCTTACCCGTATTTTCCGGATCAATTCCAGGCCAACATTTCATAGGCATTTGTCTTTTATGACAACATTTTAAGACCAACAAAATCATAGAATATTCATATCATGTCTTTAACAAAACGATTTGATAATCTTGTTATGTTGGAATCTATGAATAAGCACTACACATTCTACAAATTTAGTTTGAGTAGTATAAAAGCTCTTTTTTTTTGTAAAAGCTCATAGCTCAATAATTTCTTGGTATTCTCAAGGGAATTTGGTAAATCTCAATCTCCTCCATCTGAGATTTTGAGGGCTACATAACCAGTCACTTGTATTTTAATAGCAACGCAAAGATTCCGCTCTATAGTAGGGTGGAGCCAGTTCCAGTACTCGAACATGACTGAAACCATGTAAAAACGGAAAGGGTACCTTCTTCAAAATAAGGTATCTACTAACTTCATTATTTTTTTTCATTATTTTTTGCAAAAAATAGGTTAAAGAAAAAGGAATTGGTAATATCCAGGTATGCTCTATCTTGGGCAGAGAATCACCAATCCAGAACCGGCTCGGGTCTACCGCTATGGCATTGCAAGACTACTTTTAATGCTACTACTTTTAAAGCATTGAAGCATTGCATTAAATGTCCTCACTAGAATACAGCTAGGCAATCCATTGAGTGATTAATTACAGGCAGGGAAAACAAAATATTAACAGAGGCACTTTCGATGAAGCAAAAACTTTGTTGCTGTCAAAATTTGAGGATGGTGCCATTGCTATCTTATTCTCCCTGCACTTTAAGAGGGTGCAGTTATTAAAATAAATAAACAAAGACGAGCAAAAACAATTAACATGAATGCAATCATCTGCTTTGCAACTACGATAAGTTTATGGAATTAGAAAACGAGAATTTGTGTATGCCATTCATGAACATGAGAATCCATCTCTATCTAGAATATTAACATCAAACTCATTCATGTCAACAGAGATATATATTATCCTGAACTCCAATTATGAGTTATTGCAAACACCATTTAAAGAAAAAAACAAGTACAGATTATTACCACACCAATCCGTCAGCAAGAAACTTTTTTTCCCACTACCAGTCAGTCAACAAAGAAGCAGAGCTAAACTCTGCCGAATAAGCATAAAAAGAGCATGGCGGATATAGTAAAACATTAGTGTCTAGAAATGCTGTGGAGTTCTAGATGGTTTAGGTAGGGGCCAATGTGGTGACACTGTGATAAGGATAGAAAGTGAAGTTCTGGATTGCGCTTTGGGATATGGAACACTGTCTTTTGCAGGAAAATCATCTAAGTTAGTCAAGGTTATGATCATGAAGATTAACATTGTATGCGAGCAAGAAACTAAGTGAGTTGGGGAGAAGACAATAAACACTAATCAGGGATGTTTTGCATTGTGATTTTGAGGAAAAACAAAGACTAGAGAAATGGGGTATTCATCATTGGCTCGTGAGGATATTCAGAATGAGGTGAAATCCATTAGGAAGAACAGGCACATTATAAGCATTAAATCAATGATAGGAGATGAGATTGTATCCGTGATAAGTTCCTATGCATCAGAAACGAGGTTGGATGCATCTAACACTCAACAGTTCTGGGTAATAGGGACGACCTTAACGGATATGTGGGCTCAAGTTGTGTGACTTTGAGAGTGTCCATGAAGGACACAGGTTATCTAGTCAACACCTTTGGCAATACCATATGTTCTTGTTCCCGACCCTAGACCTCCAATACACTTAGCCTACACATGTCGACACAAAGCAACTGATCCACCTATGATTACTTATCCGGATTAAACCCTAACCTCATGTCAAGTCCTAAACCACTACTTGCATCTTCAGATCCAATTTCTACATTAGATCTTGACCTCCTTATATCACTTCCTTAATGTACACGGTCATGTACTCACTCTGTTACTTCCTTTATATGGTATAGTCAGTTATCCCCTGTCTCATATTCTTTATTGCTTCCTGTTAGATAGACTGTTAGAGTCGGTTATAAGTTTGTTCTTATTGTTGTTGTCTTAATTAAGTCAGTTGAGCTTTGCATGACCTGGCCAGTCTATAAATACTATGTACTTCCTTCAACATTTAATAAGATTAGTTTATCATTCTCTCTCAAAGCATCTCTCTGTTAACTTTCTAATATGGTATCAGAGCTGATTGATAGGGTGAAGGAAAGGCAGAAAAACCAATAGACTTAATATTCACAACTTGACCATTACCCATAAAGAGCTTATCAGTAGTAGCAAGAGTCTCACTGTGTTGAAGGTTGAGTGGATCAATCAGCTGTAATATGATGTGTAGCACCAGATTCAGGTAACCAGGTTTGAGCTTGTGGTGCAGGTCCTAAGACAGATGGAGTAAAACAGGCTGAAGCAGCACTGGGTGAAGAATTGTAGGGTTGCTGATTCCAGTTATTCTGATGTTGATGCCAGTTAAAAAACTGTGGAGGTGGACCGGTAGGTTTTGGACTAGGAAGGTTTGGAGCAGCAAGGTTTGAAGTATGTGAAGGTGGCCTTTGTGAATTTGAAGTGAGTGATGAATTTGAGTACTAAGAGTACTGGTTCCATTGATTTGAAGGAGAAGTTATTAGGAGCATAGTAGGCTGGATTATAGCGATGGTAACATCTAAGTGCATGATGACCAGTTTTGCCACAAACTTGACAAACTACAGGATTTCTTCCTCCAGAGCGACCTCCATGACCTTTGCCTCTATAGGAATGATTTTCAGAATTCTTGAACTGAGCGACCTGGACAGAAGCAATATCTGAAGAAGTTTGAGAAGCTTGATCAGTATTTTGAGGAGATATTTCCAAGCGAGCAACATTAGCATAGAATAGTGTTTGTTGTGAAGAATCACAAAGCTTCTGCAGGCGCAATTCTTTAGCAGACGGGAGAGATTCAACTTCAGAGAGAGTTGCAGGATCTAGAACACTCCGTGAAGATATAGATGAGGCAAGAGATTCGTATTCTTCAGGAAAACCTTCAAGGATTACGTTGATGTGATCCTTGGAGGAAATAGGTTCTCCGATGGCACTTAGGTTATCCGCAATAGTTTGAATACGAAGAAGATAATTTGAGATCGATCTGTCACCTTTAACTGTGTTGTAAAGCTCAGATTTGAGTAGCCTTGCTTTCGCTATGATGCGAGTGTCTGCAATGAATCGAGCATGGTTGATTCAGACAGAGACGCACGAAGCCACGAGAACAATATCTGGTCTTGTAGTTACCAGGTGATGTACACTTCGTTCTCGATTCCATTAGTTTCATCGTCGCGATTGATGAATCGATCTGGAATGACAGTTTTGACAAGGAATCGAAATAGCTTGTGTGCACGTACTATTGATTCAACATGATGTTTCCAGAAAAGGAAGTTGTTAGAATCGAGTTTTACTGGAAGAGGATGCGTAAATGTAACTGGAGACATAGATGTTCCAGTTGAGGAAGAAGAATTAGAGGTCGAATTGGAGGTCTCAGTGAAGCACATCTTACGCTATCTTTCTGGCACTATCACTCATGGACTCATCATCAAACCTCTTCCCTTGTCAGTTATTGTTAGAAACCTGCAATTCTAGTCTAACAGATCACAGAATTGAATCAAGAACTCAAGGCAACCTTTATTGAAATCTCCTTAGGCAACTGGCCGAAGCTCCCAAATGAGAAGAAAGAGAAGCTCGTCTCTCAATTTCCAACCCCAAGACTAAAATGTCTAAAACAGCCTATCTACCACTTCTAACCGTATTCTATTTATAGTAAGGAAGGCTAACCCGTAGTTATTAGCTCATAACAGACTAAACTAATACAACCCTACTTCCTTCTAGAATACACTTTTTTAGAGTATTTATCTCTTCTCTTCAGATTAATAAAGTCTCTATCAAATCTCCCCTCCTGAAAATACTTGCCCTCAAGTTGGACGGTAGGAAATTGTTGTCTGATGCTATGTTCTGTCTCCCAGTATTATTCAAACTCCGGAAGATCCTTCATATGAACCCAGATTTCCCTCTCCCCTGCTGAATTCATTCAGATATTCTTCACTTCCTCAGGCCACACCAGTACTTCACATTCTTCAATTAAACAATTAGGAAGGTCTTGGTAGGAGTTGGCAGGTTTCAATTCCTTCTTCTGCTTCCTCTTCATCCTGGTGCTTCTACCTTCCCAATATCTCACTGGCTTCAGAGCAAAGAGCTTTGCTACTTGAATCTTCATTATCCAATTCTCAGCAGGAAAGAACAGAAGTAAAGACATCGTGGCAAAATGCTCCCTGGTGTTGTAATATTTTCCCAGTGTCTGTACCTCTTGTTGAATTCTTGGTTTTTGTTCCCACTTCTTTTCAAAAAATTTGACCTCAGTTTGTTCATGACCTGGCACCCGTTCAAAAGCATATGATTTGAGATCCCTGTTATAGTAACATCTCAACATCTTCCCTGGAATCAAATCATACTCATAGAGAGCATCAAAAACTTGCTTACAAAGATCTTCATCACAATTCTGCAATCGCTCACATAATGCAAACATACTCTGATGAGTTTCAGCTCTAAATGGATCATAGAGCAGATCAGTTTTAACCTTTTCACGAACACACATACAAACTTCCACTGTTTGATCAATCAATCTCTTCAAAAATTCCCTAACTAACTGTTGAAAAACTTCATTGATAACTTCATCCAGCCACTTTCCATCACTTTTGACACCACTAGCAAAATCTGGCCTTAATGAATAATCCATGAGATGCTTTCTGTTGGAAACATCAACTACAACAGCTTGATTCGTAAAGTCCAGGTCCACACGGATTGTATTCAACTGGTAGTCAAGAGTCAACTTATCAGCCCATCTCAGTCCATAATGTGAGGAGTCCCAACTTGTATAAAGCATCAAACTGCAGCCCTTAGCTTCTATCCCAGATTTGTCATTGGAGTGAGTGAAGATTGATCCTCCAAATGCACAAATCTGTAGATCATTCTTTCCCAATGGCCCTGCTAAGATACTCTGGACTATTATACCCTTTTTACCCACAATAACTTGATCCTGACTGTCAGAATCAGCAACATACTTTTCCATAGACACATCATTCACCATCTCTTTTTGAATATTTTTCATAGACGTAACCCCTTCCAATCTAGGAATACCAAACATGTTTAATCCTTCCCACAATATGTTTAATGAAATACAATACACCATTTCATTCTTGAAGACATTTGGCCAGTTCATCTGCTGTACAATATGAGAAGAAATATCACCTGCCTGAAGAAGCTTGAACCTATTGATTTCAAGTTCTGACCGGTCCCGATCGTTCTTGGAAACAATCTTACGTCTGGGGAATCCAACAACCGCTCCATCTTCAGGTTGAAGATTAACTGATGGTTTATCATTGCGTTCCTCTTCTCCATAGGTGTGCTGCTGAATAGCCAACTCCTGCTGCGCCTCTTTGTTTTTTGAATTCATGCAGCGACGCACAGTCCTCGACCTTCCTCGCCGACGATGTTGTCGCAGCTTGGGCTTTCCCTTCTCCAGGTTTGAAGGCATTTCCTTCTCCACTTTTTCGCCCTTTTCTTTCTCCACTTTTTCGTGTTTCTCTTTCTCCACTTTTTTGCGTTTCTCTTTCTCCATTTTTTACGCTTCTCTTTCTCCACTTTCTCGACTTCAACTTTTTCTGTGAACTTCCCCAAGGTTCCGCGCGAATCCTTTTGAGAGTGAGAAACAGTTCGCGACTCCTCCAATCTGGTCCTTTCCTTCGCCCCATCCCTTTCTACCTTTTCTTTGCTCTTCGTATGCTTTTCCTTCGCTATTTTTACGCGCTCCACCTTTTCCGCGGTCTTCTCCATTTTTCCGCGCGAAGCCTTTTGTGAGTGCGAACCAGATGAAACAATTCGCGCTCGGTCTCTAGTTCGCCTGCAAGGTTGATGACCGATCTTGTTTATTCTACTCTACATCTCCGCAGCCCAATCATCAAAGGATTGTTGATTTTGTTCGATCTTTTCCTGATTCTTCTCCATCTGCGACAGACTTCTTTTAGCGACAGAATTTCCACACCAGCGATCCTAACGCTCTGATACCAATGTTAGAAACCTGCAATTCTAGTCTAACAGATCACAGAATTGAATCAAGAACTCAAGGCAACCTTTATTGAAATCTCCTTAGGCAACTGGCCGAAGCTCCCAAATGAGAAGAAAGAGAAGCTCGTCTCTCAATTTCCAACCCCAAGACTAAAATGTCTAAAACAGCCTATCTACCACTTCTAACCGTATTCTATTTATAGTAAGGAAGGCTAACCCGTAGTTATTAGCTCATAACAGACTAAACTAATACAACCCTACTTCCTTCTAGAATACACTTTTTAGAGTATTTATCTCTTCTCTTCAGATTAATAAAGTCTCTATCAGTTATACCTCTTCCTCTTTCAGCATTTTGTGATTCAGATTGGGCATCAGATCCCACAAACAGGGAGTCAACATCTGGGTCTTGCATCTTTCTTGGATCAATTATATCTCTTGGTGGTCAAGAAAACAAATTTGTGTTGCCATATCATCAACAGAAGCAAAGCACAGCAGTCTGGCTGACAGCAGAGCTTTTATGGATACAATTCCTACTGAAAGAACTTTAAGTCCCATTTACTGTTCAGCTTGCTCAGAATCCAGTCTTACACTCCAGAATTAAACATATGGAAATTGATCTCTTCTTTGTAAGAGAATAGGTGCATCTGAATCAACTGGAAGTCTTTCACATCCCAGCTCTTCATCAACTGGCTGATATACTAACCAAGCCTTTATCTGCTTCCAGTTTTCTGGAACTCAAGCACAAACTTAGTGTGATTGATCTTACTTTTCAATCACCCTAACTTTGAGGGGGGAATGTTAGATAGACTGTTAGAGTCGGTTATAAGTTTGTTCTTGTTGTTGTTATGTTAGTTAAGTCAGTTGAGCTTTGTATGACCTGGCCAGTCTATAAATACTCTGTACTTCCTTCAACATTTAATAAGATTAGTTTATCATTCTCTCTCAAAGCATCTCTCTGTTAACTTTCTAATACTTCCATTGATTCTAATTTTGTTACAAAATCTATTAAAGAAGCATTGTCTCATCCTGAATGGTGTCATGCCATAGCAGATAAAATGAATGCTTTGAATCTTAATGGCACTTGGGATTTGGAGACTTACCTACACGAAAGATATCTATTGCATGTAAGTGTGTCTTTGTTGCTAAGGTTAATCCAGACGAATCTACTGCTCAGTTGAAAGCCCAATTAGTTGCAAACGGGTATGCTAAATTAACATTTTCCGGGTTACTTATTTCACTTACTCATTTTGTCCACTTGATGGCACTTACGTCAAGTGGACAATAAAAGTGCATTCTACATGATAATCTTTAAAACAAAGTTTATATCGAGCAACCTTCAGGATTCGTTGTTAAAGGATAAGTTCATAGTTGTTACGGCGCGGTTTTGCGGCGCGGCGCCTCTGGACTGCCATACCGCCGTGGCGATATGGCGGCCTTTGTGGCGGCATCGCGGCGATAAGTCGACATAGGTACACTAATTCATTCATAGTATGTTACATACTAAAATGCCTACATGTAATACTTATAGCCAACACTACCAATGTTTTACATGTAATACTTATAACCAAAAGAGTTAATGACCTATATAGGACTAATACTAATTGAATGTGCACAAATAGGACTAGGAAAAAAATCAATAATTCGTAGGACTAAAATTATCAAATCCATAGTATAACATATAAAAAGCAACTGAAATTTCACTATTATATGGGGAAAAGTGAAATTTGTTTTCAGAAAATTGAAACAATTGAAACATTTCTTAAAATAGTAACAATACAAACTTTTCAATTGTGTTTCTGTACAACACTAGTTACACTACAACATTACACCGTTCAACACTAAAATATTGAATTATTGAATAGAAAGATTTAAAAGCAATTAATTAATAACAAATTAATTAATACAACCTACTGGAATAATGAAATAAAGACAAAACATTGAAATATTAAATAGAAAGATTTTAAAGCAATTAATTAATAAAAATTAATTAATACAGCCTACTGGAGCAACGAAATAAAGGAATACAAAACATTAAAATATTAAATAGAAATAATATAAAGCAATTAATTAATACTCAACAAAAAAAATACAAAAAGTAGACACTAGAGGATAATTCTGGAGCCACAAAAACAAGTAAAGTCTAAAGTCAACTTATGGGTGATGACTATCCCTATGCATTTGGGATTGCGAGATTCAGGAGTGGCCCGGTTTATAGGTTAACTGTTTTTTATTTTTTTATTTTAAAGGGTTATCGCTAATCACTTATCTTATTACTGGGGTTGGGTTTGGGCCTATTCGTAATTTTTGGGTCAGTGGGTCATGCCTAGCGTCGTTGTCTGGCATCAGTGTCGTATTTGCGACGCTCTGGCGTGATGCGGCAACGCCTTTTGACTTATGGCGTCTCAAGCTTCCATGGCGACGTACCCAGAGCACCACGACGCCAAGGCGACAATAAGGCGACGATGCAGCGACGCCATAACAACTATGGATAAGTTTTGTCAAACAACAATTAGGCATGTAATATTGTGTGGCATGAGAGCAACAATGTCAAATTCAAAAGAGGAGTGTAGCTAGTAGAAAGGAATGCTTGAGGAATGAGACAATTAAGTGGGGAGAAGATGCAGGGAGCAACACCTATTGAAGATAATATGTGAGAGTTTTGACTATGGAGGTTTAACCATGTGTGTATAAGACCCTATTAGACGAATTGAAAAGTGGGGAGAAGAAGCGGGAGTAAAGAAGAAGATGACATAGACATGTGAATTAAAGCGGTCAAGACATGTGAAGATAATAAGTGAATTAAATAGAGTATACATTTGGAGAGAGCAAAGTAGAGGGAGAGTATAAGTGTGGAGTAGTAATAAGATTTTGTTTCTCATTTTTTCTCTATTTATTGTTTCAACTCTGATATCACATGTTGATTCATGTTAGCCGACCACAAACTCTTTTAGGAATAAGACTTGGATTTTGTTTTATTCACTCCAGAAACATCTATAAAAAACACTTCTTCAATTAGCCATCTATAGATAAGCACAAAACACAATAAAAAAGATGTGTTACATAACAAAAACCCTTGACCTTGTATAGCTATATGGCTAAACAAGGAGGAAAATTAGGGAATAGCTCATACACTCTTCGCACTTTAAAAAGAGCATAGAACAAATACACTAAACGGCCATTATGAATTATTTATTATTTACTTTATAGGGGCACCTTCTCAAATGATATATATGAAACTTGATTTGATATATATGATAACTCAACACTCACCTATGGCATATTACGCATGACAGTCTCAATCTGCCTTCAAATTGGCTATGACCCTCTCAAACTCTTTTTTCTGTTGCTGATAATTTAAACAAAGACAGTAGCTAAAAATTAATAAACTATGAAGACAGAATGAAACTATGTCGAGCATGGAAAAATAGTGAGGATGGTTTAATACGTTGTGCAGCTTCTTCCAGCAAAATTCAGATCGACATTGCCTTAACCGCCACTCCATGGCCATTTCATATTCAATAGTGTTTGGCTGAGAGCAGTGAGAAGTAGATACCGCTTCTCTCTGATCAATAAAAAGTTAGAGCTTAGAGACAGCTTAAGTCATAAATAAATCATAAATCATCAGAACTCAAATTGATTAAAATGTTTTTGCTGAAGGAGAGGAAGGGGTCTGACCATTTCTCTTTGCATTTGATGCCTAACTTTCTCAATAACAAGATGGCCAACAAATGAAGATGTGCTTCTTTGGAACTTGGGAATTGCAATAATGTCAGCAACAAGTGGCCTGCAAGTACAAGCAGTAACACTATGTGTCATGTTATCGTGTAGTTTCTTTCCTGGGTGAGCCTTTCATTTTCCAATTCAAGGTTCACCCTTGCTTAACAATCAACATAAATGTTATATGCTCTTCTACACAGAAAATGAAAATTTTACAAAGGTCAAAACGGGGCTTGCATATAAAATCACAAACCAGAAATCCCACCAACTTCCTCTCGTACTACCGAGGAGCACAAATTGCTCCAGATGGTATATGTTCTCATCATATCCTTCACCCAAAATCGATTGCCGTAACTACTACAATCATATACTTACCTATTACAATACATTTATTTCACCCGTGACCTGTAATGTGACAATTCCCAAAACCACACACGGTGCACCGTGTGATGTCAGGTAGCCCTACGATATGATAGCTAAGATGAAAACTCTACAATCTAGATACTCTAACTACGTGAGAGTTAGTCACACATCCATCAAGTATATCTGTTGGAGGATGGAGTTGGATACAATGCTTAAAAAGTACTTTTGAGCATTGATTCAACTTTGCATTTGTGAAGGAAACATAACTGCATTTTTAAAGAGTACACAATAAAGACGCTACCTTTGCATTTGTGAGGCAAAATATTAGCCTAATAGTAGAAAAGATAGAATAAATACACTATCTCAAGTAAAATGCTTGAATTTTTAAGGTGGAGAGTTGCACAAAGATGATTATTGTTTCCAGACAATTAAGGCTTTAATGGGTATAATATCTGTGTTGAAGCAGAAAAATAAAAATCAACGGGGTAGACCGTTGCCAAGATAATCAACGATAAAAATACCGTTGCCCAGAGCGAAATGACTAAAACCAATTTTATTCCAAGATGAGCAAGAATGAATCCTAACAATGAGTTTAAATACCTATCTACTAATTCTCAAACTAGGAAACAAAATCCTAGAAATCCTAATCAACTCCAACTAGAAAAAAGAGTAAAAAAGATCCTAATCAACTTCAAATAGGAAACAAAAAATAGAAATCCTAAAGAACTCTTAGTAGGAAACAAATATTAGAAATCCTAATTAACTCCAAATAGGAAACAAATCAGGAAAATTAAGAAGAATAAATATTAATTAAGCAGCCCGCAACCAGTCCACGGAGGTGGGCTCAAGCCCATCCCCGCCTTCAGTAAACCCACAGGGGCTTTTGCCCCTCTTCTTCCAAGCCCAGATTCTGCTTCATATCAATTCCATCCCCCTTTGAAAAAACATTGTCCTCAAGGTTGAAATCCAGAAACCGTCCAACATTTGTCCCTGGGGGCTGCCCAGTATCTTTAGGAAAGCTGTTCATGAAATACCCCATAAAATGATTGTCAAATAGCCTTGGGACCTGACTTGTTAGTCAAACAAAAATTGAGATGTACTCCTCCACAATCCTTGTCTGCTTGACTCCATACAACCGTTTAAAGCGATTTTTCCCTTAAACCGCGAGTCATAACGAGCCATCAACGCCTATGCAAGCTCATCCCTTGACATGCCCGGCTTTCGTGCCCGTATATAGGTCAACCGGTACAGGTCTGACCCTTCCATCGCAACTACAGTGGCTGCCACGGTTCAGTTCGAACTGATGCTTAGCCTTAGCAACCCAGCCGATGGGGTCTTCTCCGTCAAACGAGAGCAGCGTCGTGAGAGAAGTGTTGCACAGTCCAGTTCCAAATTCTTCTCTGCCGCTGGCGGCGCGAGAGAAGTGTTGCTGCCGCGTCGAGTGAAGCCACTGGCCACCACCGATGAATTCTCTTCTGCCGCTGGTGGCGCGAGAGCCTTCGTCAGCACAGCCAAGGAGGTTGCGATCTATGCCGGTTGGATTCCTTGCGCGTCCAGCATCATAGCCCTCGTGCCCAGCTTCTGGTTCATCAAAACCCGTTCGGCCTCCACCTTTGACAAACGCTGACTGGTTGATCTCGTCATTCCGGCGGGAACGGGATCCGGCTGGTCGGACCAATTGTTGAGAGCAGAAAAATAAAAATCAACGGGGTAAACCATTGCCCAGAGTGAAAAGGCTAAAACCAATTTTATTCCAAGATGAGCCAGAATGAATCCTAACAAGGGGTTTAAATACCCATCTACTAATTCTCAAACTAGGAAACAAAATCCTAGAAATCCTAATCAACTCCAACTAGGAAACAGAATAATAAAGATCCTAATCAACTTCAAATAGGAAACAAATAATAGAAATCCTAAGCAACTCCTAATAGGAAACAAATATTAGAAATCCTAATTAACTCCAAATAGGAAAAAAATCAGGAAAATTAAAAAGAATAAATACTAATTAATCAGCCCGCAACGAGTCCACGAAGGTCGGCTCAAGCCGTCTCTGCCTTCAGTAAACCCACGAGGGCTATTGCCCCTCTTTTTCCAAGCCCAAATTCTGCTTCATATCAGTTTGCGGGATAGAAACTAATACCCCACAAAACACTTCAACCATAAGAGACTTATGTCGTACTTCATTAATTTGAAACTTAAATCCTAGTTTTTTTTACTTCCTCGCACTAACTGTAAGATTATCCTAGGTGAGAGTGTTGTCACTCAGCATAGGATGCATGTGCTTGATTTTCGAAGTAAGAATCATGTAAGACAAATTAAGCAACAAATGGAGCCAAAGATAAAATGGTGGAGGCTCGAGGGGATCTCCAACACGCCCCCTCCAACAAAGCTTTACACACAAAATGTTTGGTGAAGATGTATGGTGTATTGATAATGAAGCACATGTGGAGGATGTGTGGTTATCAATGGAGTTGACCATTAGCAAAGTGAAAATGAGGTACTTGAGAGAATCTAGAGGGTGTCTACCACAAAAAAAGGACATGTTTTGGTGGAATGATGAGGTGAAACAAGGCATAAGGAACAAAAGATATTGCTACAAAAAATTGGGAACAAGTTGGAGTGATGAGAACATAGAAGCATACAAGGAGGCTAAAAGACAAGTAAAGAAAGTCGTAAAGGAAGCACAAAGAAAAGTGAACCATGAGTTGTATGAAAAGTTGAACTCTAGGGAATGAGAAAAAGATATAGACTTGCTCGTCTTCGTGATTCTAGGACTCAAGATATTGGAAAAGTGAAATGTGTGAAGGATGTCGATCAAAGGATATTAATGGACGGGGATATAAAAGAGAGGTGGAGGTCATACTTTGATACATTATTTAACGGGAAAAAAGCGCAAGATATTGGTGATTTGACCATACCAGATTGTATGATGAATCGAGATTGTGTGAGAAAGATCCAATTGGCAGAAGTTAAAGAGGGTCTGAGGTAGACGGGGCAGAGGAAAGCAGTGGATTCAGATGACATACCAATCGAGGCCTAAAGAAGTTTGGCAGAGAGAGAGAGGCGTCGAGTGATTAACAAGTTTCTTCAATAAGATTCGGAGAAACAACGAAATGTCAGCGAGTTGGCGGAAGAGTGCCCTTAATCCCTTATTTAAGAATAAGGGTGACGTACAATAATGTGCCAACTTTTGAGGGATTAAACTCACGAGTCACACCATGAAACTTTGGGAGCGAGTGTTTGAGCAAAGACTCTGAGAAAGTGTGAAGAATTCAAAGAATCAATTTGGTTTTATGCCTGATTGCTCAACAATTGAGGTCATTCACCTTTTTCGAGAACTTGTGGAGAAGTATAGAGACACTAACAAGGATCTGCATTTGGTGTTCATTGACTTAGAAAAGGCCTAAGATAGGGTACCTCGAGAAGTTCTTTGGTGGGTCTTAACTAGTGTAGGGAGGACTGCAAAGTTCCTTATTACTATCGAAGTGCACCAAGGATCAGCTCTAAGCCCCTTGTTGTTCGCCATAGTCATGGATGAACTCACTAAGTCAATTCAAGACGATATATCATGGTGCATGATGTTTTCCGTCGACATTGTATTGATTAATGAGACGCAATCAGGTGTTCAAGCAAAGTTAGAAGTATGGCGAAAAACATTGGAGACCAAGGGTTTCAGAACGAGTCGAAACAAGACTGAGTATATGGAGTGCAAGTTTGAGTATATGGAATGCAAGTTTGGTGGACGTAGAAATAGTAACAACGGTGGAATTACTCTTGATGGTACGGAGATACCGGTTTGTGATGTGTTTCGATACTTGGGCTTCATAATTCAGAAGGATGGTGAATTAGATGATATGTGCCCCATAAAATTAAAATAGGGTGGATGAAATGGAAGAGCGCTTTCTAGTTTATACTTTCATCATAGAGCTTCCATATCAATCTCTCAAAAGCCTACACCCTTGTGCAAGAAACATAAATCAAATATTTGGATGAGTCAAACCTTTGATCTGACACCATTAAGTATTTGTTATCTAATGTTCTTTTGACCCTCTCTGCTGCTTCTCTTGTTTTGAAAATAGCCAAAGCTTGACCTATGGAAAATATAAAAAAATCAGTTAAATAAATCCACACATATAACATGTGCATGTGCATACAAATGGATGTACACATAATATCCATTTACATAGGGAAACAGTACAGCTCAGAGGGCCGCCAACTCACTCTTCCTTATGCAAGGACTCAAGTTTGAAACTCTATGTAGGCAGTTTCAGCCTGTGTTGTAAAAATCGAACCAGAGAGCGACCTGGCCGAATGACTGGGTCACGGGTCAACCTGGACCCAGAGGGTCAACCCGGTCAACGCCGGAAAACCCGGTCAACATAAAAATTAAATTATTATTTACAATGTACAAGTTTTAACAACAAATGAAATGTATTTTAAATGAAATGGACAATGAATATGTATGCTATTTAAGAAATATTAAATATAATAAAAATGTTTTAACTTATTATAATAGTAAGTAGTGTTTATTAGTGATGTTATATTTTTATTATTATGGTTATAGATTATCTACCAAGTAGTAGAGCCGTATCTACCAAGTAAGTAGGTTGTAATGTGTTGATTGAAACACAATATATATAATAAATAGAGTTAAAGAGCCTAATGTAACAACTTTCCAATACAGCTAGATGGTTTAGTAGCCGTATATTCAAGTCGTTGCGCAGGGTTCGATTCCCCCTTGTGACTAATTTTGCAAAGATTTTCGGGTTTTACCCAATTTCCGGGTTTAACCGGTCTGGTCACGGTCCGGTTCGGGCGGGTCAAGCGGGTAAATGTGGTTAACTGCGGGTTTGGACACATTAACGGGTTAATTGCCTACCGGACCGAATTGGGCTCCAGGTGACCGGGTTCCGGGTTGACCCGCCCGGTCCAGTTCTTTAAACAGATGTTTCAGCCCCCTCCCCCGGACCCCCTGGGGTAAAAAAATATTAACTTGTCCCTCATTGGTTATATATTTACTAGAGTACCGCCTATTTGCAACAAACTACAGAGAGTATCTTTTCGAAACATTCATACCAGTATTAGGGTTGGAGAAAGCAGTATGCTGGATAATTTTTGCTGAGCATTTCTCCTTAAATGCATGCCATATTATATCCTGGGAAGCATAAGAATTCAACAAAAATAAGAATAAAAGAAAGAAAATGATTACATAGTTGAGCACAAAGATCAATACCAAAGGAAGTTAAGAGTGTCTTGAGATAGAAAAAATGGTATAGTATTACCACCAACTAAGAAATCAAAATAGCAGTCATAATATAAAATAAGTCAATTGCTCAAGCCGACTGATGACCAACAATGTTCATCAAGATTTGAAGAAATCTAAACTTCCAACTAACTTAGCATTATGATATACATTGAATATTTAAAAGCTTAGAGAAGTGTTGGCGGAGAGCTAAAATGAGCAATTATTAATTAACAATATCATTTTTGCTAAGTTTATCTTGTATGCTCCTTTTCTTTTTTGAATACACTTTCTCTATATTTATAGGCTGCATAATGCATATGACTCCATTAGTGAGTGATAGGATCCTGGGAATGAAGAGAGTAATAATAAGAATATTAGAATAATCAGAATAATTGTGAGTCTATTAGTGGGTCTCGGGCTAGGTAATAGAGTTAGCTTTGGGCTGGCCCATAAGTAAAAGTATAAATAGAAGTGCGGAAGACTACTCGAAGTGTCTTCATTGTATCTTTCTCTTTCAGTTTTAATCAATTTCCATCTTAATCTACTTCAATTTTCCTTCAAATTCGTGAGTACCTATCATCACTAGCTACTGGAGTCTTAATTGATCGTGGAAGAGGAGAATTATTTATACGCGTGTGATGCTGAAACACGAACGAACAAAGATCGTCGCTGAGCAGCACAGGGAACATCGACGGTCAGAACTGGCCGCCGTTGGACTTCGCGCGGACACCTGAAGAAGCGTTCGAACCTGGAGAAGGAGAAGCTCATGCCAAATCGAAGATCCGATAGGGATGCTTCGCGCGAAAAACTGAAGAAGCACTCAAACAGGGAGAACCGCTCGAACCTGGAGAAGTGCGTGAACCCGAAGTGCGTGAACAAGGGGAAGAGCGCGAAGAGCAAGAAAAAGGTAGAAAGTGATTGGGAAAAAATTGGAGGATCTGGTAGGATGAGTTTCGCACGGAGCTGCGTCGACAACGTCGTCGGAGACCTAGAGGCCGAGCGAGGAGCCCTCCAAGATGCCATCGGCCAACTGAAAATCAGGTAACACCGTTCGTCGCTCTTCCTTCACAAACGCGAATGGCTTCTTCCAGTTCGCAATCGCGAATTTCATCTCCCAGTTCGGTGACTTCATCTCTAGCTTCGCTTAGTTCACACTCTGGAACCGTGTCATCTCCCAATTCGTTGTGATCTGTTTCTCCTTGAATATCCTCATCGCCAGCAGCTTCATCCTGTTGGCCAGCTTCACAGTGAACAATAACTTATAATTCTCAGATTTCATCGCAAACAAATATCCCGGCTTTGCAGGTTTCATCGCATGCCTCTTCTCAGTGCTCAAATTTCATCGCTCGCAATGAAGTTGAGGCCAGCAGAACCATCAATTAAGGAGCCAGGTCCGGATAATGATACGACTCAAACTACCGCATATCCGCCAAATTATCTGGAAGATTTGAAACTGCCTGAGGTGGATGAAAATGGAATTCGTTCGGGAAAAAAAGGAAGAGCAACTGTCAAGGCAACTGGAGGATCAGATAAATGTCACAACTACTACAGATGAGGCGAAGAGGGAGTCTACTGTGATCGCAATGAAAGAGAAGGCACTGAATAGGGTTCAGTGGGGGAAGGAGCAGACAACTGTTTGTACCTGGAAGCCTGTGAAGGAGGCAGGCCTGTGAAGGAGGCAGGTAACAGGACTCAACCAGAAGGGGTTCAAAATTCATTTGCACTAATGATTAGCATTGAACGGGTAGGCATAGTATTGAAATTCAGAGATGAAGTCAAGAGGGGATGGAAGGAAAAAGGAGGCTGTATGGTATGTATAAACCTCAGCATGGTGTGGAAGGATTGAAAGGAAGGACACTTACCAGTAATGTTGAGGGAGGTACAAACCGCCAAGCCTTGCTTTTATGCTAAAGGTATGGTTTTCAGGTTCGGAATGTGGAAGAACCTGGTGGTGTTCAAAATTTAGTTTCCATGCAGGATGGTACTGTTTCATTCATGAAAAGCTCACCCAATCCAATTTTGTCAAAGCAAAATATGCATGAAATTGCTAATAGTTGGCCATTGTTGATAATATGTGCTGATGTTCTAACTAACTATTGTTTGGTTCTATTACTTGAGGTTTCACTATTATGTACATCAGGTGAAGTTCAGATAAGTTGTTCATTCTGTGAGATGCAGTTCTAGAGTTGTTAATGTCCTACCAGCAACTCAGATACATTGTGGTAATGCCGCAGTTTTAGAGAGGGATGAGGTCAGGAATTCTTTAGGAACATTTTCTGGGAAAGATAGATGGTGCTAGGATGAAAGTGTGACCAATATCAATTTTGAGACCCACAGTGTTACAGGACTAACATTTGTGCCGAAGGGGTACTGGGTTAAACAAGTTTCTGGTCATGAAGTAGAGGATGTACATGTAGCAAAAGAAGGTTCTCTCGTGAAATTTGAAATGAACAAGGGATCTCAGCACCAATGTGGGGAATCTCCTGGAGTGCAGAAACTGGAATTTCACAAATCATGCATTCCCTTTGAGAATTGATACATCTGATCCATTGCCAATATCTTTGAAAGGAGAGATTTATCTTCTGAAGGGTCAACAACTTCATGTAGACCCAATTTCACTTGGTGATTCACAATATTTGCCTCAGAACGTACAAGTTGATGTATTAGACACTGAAGGTTCTGTGGTTGTTCATATTACTGCTGCACAGGCGATGAACAAGGGATCTCCTTCCATCTTAATCTACTTCAATTTACCTTCAAAAATATTAGAATAATAGGAATAATCAGAATAATTGTGATAGTCTATCAGAATAATTGTGATAGTCTATTAGTCTGGGACTTGGGAGTGCGGAAGACTACTCGAAGTGTCTTCATTGCATCTTTCTCTTTTCAGTTTTAATCAATTTCTATCTTAATCTACTTCAATTTACTTTCAAATTCGTGAGTACCTATCAGTGAGGACTGATGAAATTTGTCTTCCCATAAGAATGATTGGCAAATCCTTATGTAGTGGTCACAAGTCCGGTTTTATTTTTTTTTGGAGTTTGCGTGCCCTTACTAATTACCATGTGGTAAATCAACAATATTCTTCTTGATTTGTTTACATTTGATTTTCCTTGTTTATACTATCATGTGACATCTATATATCATCCGGAAACAGTCTCTTTTTGCTTTAGTATAGGGGTAAGACTGTGTACATCTGACCCCCTTACCCCACCGTAGGTGGAAGCCTTTGTGGCACTGGGTAAAGATGATGATGATGATGATGATGATATCATGTGAAATGAAATCAGCAAAAGCATTAATGCACATTGCTCTCGACTTTTCTTAGAGTTTTCTGTTTTCTTTACTTTTGCATAGCTCATTGAGCTGATCAAATTTGTCTCTTGTATGAGAATCTAGTTTGTAGTCTACCATCGAATTTGTTACTTCTAGTATTGGACACTCACCTGGGTATTCTCCTGTTTGACAGTATTGTGTAACTATCTTATCTTTCTATCTTTGAGTATAACTCTTTGATTTTCTATGTTAGAGTCACTCTTCTATCTCTGGTCACTCTCATGTGAAGTTTATGTCACTTCCCTACTTTTTGTCAGTTGCACTTTCTGCAGTTGAAAACACACTCATGTTTCTCGAAGGTTACTTTCCTGTCAAGTATACGATCATTCTCATGTTTTCTCTTTTAATAAACTTCTTTTTTTATTCTTTTTCTTTATTTTTATTCATCTTTTCTAGTTCTTTTTTTCTTTTTGGTGGTTTTCCTTCTCTCTTCCTGGGGGCTATGACTGAACGATAATTAAAAAACAAGGAGCATGATGAGTTTTCCATCATTTCCATCATTGACACGATTTTAATCATGGGTCATCCGAGAACAGGGGTAAGACTGCGTACATCCGACTCCCCCTTACCCCATCGTAGGTGGGAGCCTTTGCGGTACTGGGGTAATGTTGTTGTTAAGGACCATGATGAGTTCTAATAGAATCATACAAGAGCACCATAAAAAAAGGGTTCCTAGCATTGGGGAATATTTCAAAAAACTCGTTTGCCCTCATTCATACCGAGGACAGACTTTGTAGTTAGCATACTGTATAAGTCATTTTGTCTATATACACCAGCACAAAATGTAGTGTCAGAACGGACAAATCTGTATCTTGTGGAAACTGCACGCATCAAGATTCTCCATTATAATGTCCCTTGCACATATTTGGGTAAACAGACTAATTTCTATTCTTGTTCATAGCTAAATCGTATGCCCTTCATCGGTCTCACATGACTAAATATTATATGTGTGTGTGTATATGTATAATATGCTAAAGCGCATCTGCTTAAACTCCTTTTATAGGGATTCTGTCTGTCTTGTTTTATTCTTGACGTTACAATGAATTGCAATGAACTCACCACATTCCTAAAAGTGTCTGTTGGGTATTCTAGGGTGAAAAAAGGCATCAAATGTTATGCTCCGAAAAATGTTCATCTGCAGACATCAGCTTCTTTGATTCAAGACTATTCTTTATATCCACCATGGAAGACCCTTTAAATCTCTTTCTCGATGTTCTTATATCCCTTTGTTTCAAGGGGTTTCCAAAAACCCTTTTCTACACACCATCACGACCAATACCACAAACTACATCATCATAATTTTCACTTATAGAACATCAAGAAACTAACAACCCACTATTTTTTATATCCACCATGGAAGGCCCTTAAATCTCTTTCTCGATGTTCTTATATCCCTTAGTTTCAAGGGGTTTCCGTAAACCCTTTTCCACACACCATCACGACCAATACCACAAACTACATCATCATAATTTTCACTAATAGAACATCAAGAGACTAACAACCTACCCATACACCTCCCTCTCATTTAAGCGCAGTCCCATATGCTTACCACTTTCGGCCTCAGCCACATCTAAACGGTCAAGATACCAAGGACATACTTTACAGCTAGCATTCTGTATGTGTCATCTTGTCTAAATGCACCAACACAAAATGTAGTGTCAGTATGGACGCACCTGTATCTTGTGGAGACTGCGCGCATCATGATTCTCTGTTATAAGGTTCCTTCACAATTTTGGGTAAACAGACTAATTTCTAGTCTTGTTCATAGCTACATCGTATGCCCTTCATCTGTAATATGCTAGAACGCATCTGTCACAACTATTTTATTCTTCACGTTACCATGAATTGCATTGAACTCTCACCACAATCCTAAAAGTGTGTGTTTGTTGGGTATTCTAGGGTGAAAAAAGGCTTCAAATGTTATTCTCTGAAAAAAATGTTCATCTGCATACCTCGGCTTCTTTGATTCGAGACTTCTTTACATCCACTATAGAAGCCCCTTTAAAAATATTTCCATATGTTCTTCATATCCCTTTGTTTCAGGGGGTTTCCAAAAAACCTTTTCCACACTCCATCACAACCAATACCAGGTACTACATCATCACAATTTTCACTTATAGAACATCAAGAAAACTAACAACCTACCCCGCACACCTTCCTCATTTAAATGCAGTCTCATAGGCTTACCACTTTCGGTCTCGGGCACATCTTGAAGGTCAAGTTGATAATTGGCTAAACAATTTGGAGTTCTAGCCACTCTGCCTTCAGACTCCATAACCTCTCCCGATTCAAGTACAAACTCCATAACCTCTCCTATTGTGAACCATATAGATAACTGATAATCTTGTACTTTTTTTACCTCTCATGTACTTTTTCTACAAGGGAATTAGGATGAAGAAGTCAATCTCGAGCAATCTATTGGATTTGTTGTTAATGAAGACTGTTGGTGGTTTATAAACTTAAATGTTATAATTGTGGTCTTAAACAATGACCTTGTGTCTGGTTTGGAAGATTCAATAGTGGCTCAAAAGTTTGGCTCGATTTAGAACCAAGCTGACTGCTATGTTTAGATAGACATCTACATGGTAAAAGTGTTTATCTAATTATTCCTAAGAATGATGCTATAAGAGTATATTATTTAACATTGAAAGAAAGGACCTTGGAAAATTGAAGTATTCTTTGAGGATTGAGGTTGCACGGTCCGAATAAGTGAATGGGCATTATCATGAAGAAAATCAGCTTTAGATATTCTTGAAGATCTAGAATGGTGAATTGCAAACCACTTGACACTGCAATGGATACCAATGTCAAGCTCCTATCACATCAGGAAGAGCTTTTCTCAAATCCAGAGAGATAGGAGCTAGTAGGAAAATTACGTTATTTGTCATTAGTTTCGAGAGTCATCTTGGCACCCCTTATGAATGTCATTGGGAGGTTATTGCTCGAAAGTACATTAAATATCTCTAGGAACTGGTTTGTAATACAAAAGACTATGGGCATCATAATATTGTTGCTTACAAATGCAAATTGGGCAGGATGTGTGTGGGATAGGAAGGCAACATCAGAATATGGTGTCTTCCTTCTAGGGAACTTAATCTCTTCGAAAAGTAAAAAAGCGGAGAGTTGTTGCTAGCTCAAGCGCGGAAGCTGAATATTGGTTCATGGCTTCTGGAGCGTGTAGACTTGTACATTTGAAGAACCTTCTAACCGCGCTGAAATGTTGCACAATGGAACTCATGAAGTTCATGTGTAGTAATTAATTATGCTCTTCATGTTGCATCGAACCTCGTCTTCCACCGAAAGACAAAACACATCAAGATTGGTTGTCATTTCCTTCGAGAAAGAGTTTCTAGATAACCTCTGCTGCTCTCATTTTCTTTCATTCTTCTCACTTTCTCAGTTTTATGACTACTAATTTATCATGGCTTAAACCAGGAACTTGTTTTTTATTCAATTTTATTGACTCATGAAACTACAAAGTGTTTCTCATACTTTGCTAATGTGTATGTAATGTAATTATATGCTTCTAGTTACTTATCTATAATACTTGAAAGTAGTCTGAATAGCGGTCATCCCGCTATCCGCTATACCGTTTTCAGGGCTGGCCGCTATGCTCCGTTATCTGAGATTGACAACACTGATTAAACGTTACATCAAAGCCATATTACGCTTCTTCTCTAGGGAGCAACTTTCCAGTAAACAAAACTTCATTTCTTTTTTTTTGTTTCTATACTTCAAGAAAAGAATGATTCACATCATTGTTCCCCTTCACCATTGCACAGAAAAGAATTAACACCACCCATCTGTTTACCATAACCATCCTTTACCTCTATGGACAACTAACAACTAATGAACAACCAAGTGAACCAACCACCTCATATCTTTACCAGACCTTTTACACAACTCTATAAATATGATGAGTACCTCTACTTCTGCTGAGATAAATCCAGGGTCCAAATTTTGGAGTAGGACAAGGGTCCCTTGATCATTTGCAGTTTGCATTCTCTCCTCCCACGACTGAACATTAAGTTGAACAAATATAAGCTCTAATGCAATGAAAAACATAAAGCACTTTGTAGCATGAATGTATATAGAGTTAAGATAGGAATTTGTTAATGAAAACTAATTTGACATCAAACTATGAAAGCACTTATAAGAAAGAGAAACACAAAACACATTTCAATGGATATGGATTATTGCTAGACCTTTAAAATTCAGTAACAATAACTAAGGCAGAACTCTGCATAAATATATCCTAGTTATTGCTTGCTTTTATCAGTTTATGATTTGCTATAATCTTGAGAAAATTTTCAAAAATCAAAATAAAAAGAAAAAGAGTGGAAAAACACTTACAAGCTCCTTGAACCATGTGACTGACTCCTGCAAAATAAAAAAAATCCATTACAACAAGCATACAATGGAATACTCGTAGTAACAAAAATACAAGCACAGACAAATAAGATAAGCACATAATTTACAATATGCAAGTGATATATACATCAATACAAATTGTGTAGACAAGAAATTAAAGAAAACAAAAAATTTGTAGAATCTAACAAACAGCTTTCATAATTGTGATCGAAGATTTCTCAACAGTTTATCACTTTGTGTATGTCATCAAGAATATAATTAGTTTCCAAAATTTGTAGAATCTAACAAACAGCTTTCATAATTGTGATCGAAGATTTCTCAACAGTTTATCACTTTGTGTATGTCATCAAGAATATAATTAGTTTCCAAAATTGCAAGATTTGGAACTTCTAGTTCCACTTTGTCCAGCCTACACGAAATAAAAACACAGAAGGGGGGAAAGGCCCGAAGAGCATGTCCAGATTTGATAGTTAATTATTACCACCCATCGCTCAACCAGGAATTAGAACCTAAAGCTATGAAATCCGAAAAGGAAACCACTACATTCCAAACATGTGCTGATACACCAAGTCCTATTTTTATGAAATAGTGAAAATGTAAGCGCAAAGTTTTATAGTAGAAGTATGGTTGTTGTGCTAGGTGAAGACTACAATATCGTAATCAATCTCAACTATAAAGCACAACATTTGATTAATAATTGATATAAGATTGTCAAAATGGTACAATTGAATAATGAAATTTTCAACAACTCAACAACAACAACATCCAATACAATTGTACAATGCTTTAAGAATTGGCATGAGATCATCGGTGGTTTGTTGACGGCTTGAGACAATAGATAACACCCTCAATTAGCAAATTGTTTACACCAGAAACAAATCATATGTAACTTTTTATACAAATCCAAATCCATTAAGAATCTAGCTCTCTTTTTACAAACGGGTAGTTCCTTTTTGGTATTAGCACCAAGAATTTGTGTGACAGTGAAAATGAAGGGATGTTACAAACCAATAAAATCCTAACTGGTCAATATTTCATAGATTAAGTGTGAGAGGGAAAATTTGAAGATGAGGAATTCCCATCAATCACTAATGACTACACAAAAAGTACAAGTACCACCTCAACGACCATTCACGATATTCCCTTGGTCACTGCAAGCAAATAAAATAATACTACGTAGTAGGTAAAGGCAATGACTAGACAGCACTCACACCTCCGTCAACAATTTAATGCAATAATAGCCAGTTTGTAGTCATAGCAAAAAAACTACACAATCATTATCTTAGAGAGTCATCATTTTCATTTACCCCAGTGCCGCAAAGGCTCCCACCTACGGTAAGGTAAGGGGGGGTCGGATGTACGCAATCTTACCTCTATACTAAAGCACAGAGACTGTTTCCGAATGACCCATAGTGAAAATCGCGTCCAAAAATGCATGGACTTACTGCTGCTTCATAACAAAGAAGTGCAGACAGTTTAATGAGACATTTTGCTTTATTCCATCATAATCTCAAGCCAAAAAATAATGAATCTTTGGCTCCATTGCAAATGAAGGAAGTCATTATCTTAGAGAGTAAGTATAAAAAAATAGGTGTTGATATACTTGTGTTCCGAACTACTCCCCCTGTCGCATTTCACTTTATTATACTCAAATCTCAACCATAACTTTTACCTTTTCAACCAAACCACTATTAATAATTGTGCCAAGACCAAATGAGACACATAAAGTGGGACAGAGGTAGTACAAAATATAAATAAACCGATGAAAACAAGAGAATTAAAATAGTCAAATAAATTTCCCTCACCAGTTTCTCAAATTATTAAAAAAATCCTTCATCACCTGTTTTTGTAGTTTTACGTTACTTTTCCGATTTTCCATTTCTTTTACGCAGTTTTCAATTTCTTGTTTTGTATATTTTCTAATTTTCCTGTTCTTATTTAATGTTTTCTAAATCGGGAATACATTTTTCCCTACACATATGCCCAATACCATAAGAGTCAATTCCCTAAATAGGACTAAAAAGTGGCAAAATTGCACAAATAGGACTACATTTTTTAAATTCCCTTAATAGGACTATTTATGTGTGTTTGGACAAATATACCCTTGTAACTTGTGAAATATTTTAATTAATAATAAAATCATAAAAAAATTAATAAAAATCGAAAAAAATACTAAAAATCGTAAAACAATAATAGAAAATTAATAAAAATATTTTCTAAAAAAAAAAAAAAAAAAAATTTTAAAAAATAAAAAATAAATAAAAAAATCATAAAATTAAAAAAAAAAAACATTACAACCCCTGCCACCCCCCAGCACCACCATCTCCCATCACCTGAGAAAAATATGCCAACATTTTAAATAATGCCATAATGATGGCATATTCAATGAAAATGTTGGCATATTGAAGAGTAATTATGCCATCTTTTTGGCATTTTCAGAAAAATATGGCATTTTTTTACCAAAAGTGGAAGAAATTTCACCAATCGGAGGTGGTGGTGCTGGGAGGCGGCGGTGAGAAAGGTATCCATAATTTTTTTCATTTTTTATGGGTTTTTACTATTTTTTATTATTTTTTTAAAAAAATTAAAAAAATAAAAAATTAAATTTTTTATTTTATAAATGTTTTATAAATTTTTTATAATTTTTTTACGTTTTTTAAATATTTTTTTACGTTTTTTGTGATTTTATTATGAATTAAAGCATTTCATTATGAATTAATACTCTTAGGGGTATTTAGGGTAGAAAATCAATGTTTAGTCCTATTTAGGGAATTTTAAAAATAGTAGTCCTATTTGTGCTTTTTAGGAACTTTTTAGTCCTATTTAGGACAATTTCCGATACCATAATACCATAGATGTGGTGTCGGATCCACATGCAGAGATGGCATTATTGACAGTATCATATTGATTAATGGCAATGATCGGTGGTATCATCGCCCTTTGTGATCAATAGTACCAGCGTCGGCCAAAGTAGGCAACCACATAGTTACAAACTGATCAGCATAGCACAACGAGAAACCACCAGTACTGAAGAACATCACCACCCATAGCTGCCACGCCCGGACATCCGCAAGCGGACCACTATCAGTGACAAACTTCAATCTGGCAACCATCAATAAGCACCACCATTATTTCAACCATTGACAACCAAACATTTGATTTCATTATCATTGAGGACCAATGTCACTTCGATGTCCATAATTACCAGTGACCACCACCTCTAATGACACCAGCCGTTGTCGATAACCAGTGACATTATTAGTAACTTTACCAAGAGAACCAATGACAACCACTACCGCTCTCAGTGGAAACAACCAATGACAACCAGCAACTACGCCATTATTGTTGTGACATTAAATATGTGTTGGTAAGCATGTCAATGGAATTAGAAGGCCAAAAATATACAACTAATTGATACATTTATGAAATGAGTGCCAAAAATTCATATCATGGTTCTCTTTCCAATTTTTTGAAAACAGGGTGAAAATACACCCATAAAGTTTATGGGATCCTAAAGTAGAGTTCTAGAACTTAACATGCAAATTGAGTTCAAAGTCCGTACAAAAAGACTCTAAACCTTCTTCCATTCACTTTCTTCATGACATGTCTATCCCGATTTTATCAAGATTGACAAGGACAAAGACTTTAAATCCTTTGTCAATTTTATACCTATAGGAGGTCTATGTCTGAAACAAAATGATAAGTGGTACAAAAGCTTATGGTACAAGGGGTTAGAGCAATAAATTAATGCAAATGAATCAGACTCAATATTTTTTGCTTGGGAATATGATGGAATAAAGCAAAATGGCTCACTAAACTATTTGCGCTTCTTCGTTATGGAGCAATCCATGCAATTTTCGAAGTGATTCTCATCATGGATCATTCAGAAACAGTCTCTTTATGCTTTAGTACAGGGGTAATGCTGCATACATCCGACTCCCCATTACCCCAATGTAGGTGAACCTTTGCGGCACTAAAGTAATGTTGTTATTGAAGACAATGAACACCCTGGACATGGTTTTGGCACTAGAAATGAAGTGAGAAAAAACATTTTGGATTTTTCCTCGACATATGAGTTGGATATAATGAACATGTAGTTCAAGAAAAGAGACCCTTACCTTGTGACCAATAAAAATGGGGCTAATGGTACCCAAATTGACTATTTCTTGGTATGGAGTACTTAGAAAACTAGTTACACAGATTGTAATGTTATCTCATCACTAAATATGGGATGTTTGTGCTTAATTTTCAAGGTAAGAAGCAAAGAAGCCGGGTTAAGCAACAAATGAAGTCAGAGATAAGGTGGTGGAGGCTTGAGGGGATCTCCAACAAAGCTTTGCACACAAAATGTTGAGGAAGATGTATGGTGGATTGATAATGATGCACATGTGGATGATGTGTGGTTATCAATGGAGTTTACCATTAACAAGGAGGCGAAGGAGATACTTGAGAATGTATGCCACCAAAAAAGGACACATTCTTGTGGAATGATGAGGTGAAACAAGTCATAAAGAACAAAAGGGAATGCTGCAAAACGCTAGGCAAAAGTTGGAGTGAAGAGAACATAGAGAACAAGGAGGCTAAAAGAAAAGCAAACAAAACGTAAAGGGACACAAAAGGGAAAGCGAACAAGGAATTGTATGTAAAATTGAACTCTAAAGGAAGAGAAAAAGATATTTACGAACGTGTTCGTCTTCGTGATCATTAGACTCAAGATATCGGAAAAGAGAGGTGAGGGTCATACTTTGATACCTTGTTCAACGAAAATATTGCGCAAGGTATAGATAATCTTATTATACTAGATTGCATGGTAAATCGGAATTTTGTGAGAGGGGTCCAAATGATAGAAGTTAAACTTTGATAAAGATGGGGCAGAAGAAAGCCGTGGATCCGGGTGCATACCGATCGAGGCCTAGATAAATTTAAGAGAGAGGCATCCAATGGTTAACGCGTTTGTTGAACATGATATGGAGAAACAACAAAGTGTCATTATTGGATCATCTTTGGAATGTCATAGGCCTCGAAGATTATCTACATAGTACCATACTCGATCCACGATGGGCCATTTTCACAAAATACCTGCAAGCGACTTTCTACGATAAACTTAAGGAATTTGTCGGGCATTGGGGTAAGGGCCTTTTCAAGCTCTACCCTCACCATAAGAAACATCCATGTCATGCCGAGATTTGATGTCTCGTTCCACTTGTTGCCGTCATCGATTATGGTGTTGCTTGGTTCCATGTGCTTCGAAAAATAGGCAATGGTTTAGTCGACGGGGGTGTGGTTGGCAAAAGGTAATAGGAGGTGTAGATTAGTAAAGGAGCGTAGAAGATAGAAGTGGGCAAAACAAGCAAAAAGGAGCTTGTTTGAGCTACGAGGCGTGGAAGAAGAAAGCAAAAAGGGGGAAAGAAAGAAAAAAGAAATAAAACGGAAAAGGAATAGCTTAGAGGTGAAAAAAGAAATCAAACGGGTTGAGAAAAAGAAGAAATAAAAATAAAATAAAGCTCAGCCAAGTGGGGATGGAAGAAGAAGAAAGAAAAAAACGGAAGAAAGCCAACGCACAGAGAAGGAAAAAGGGAGGAAAAGAAAATAGGAAAAAGATAAATTTACCCACGTTATATGCATATCCATATTAACTTGGTAACCGGTTGGTTAATGGGTGAAATGTTGATTTAAACACTTTAAAAAAGTTAGGGTGCTTGAATGAGTGTTGGTTGAGTACGGAGGTTTAATAGTAGAGGTGCCTATCTGATAGTTTTCCCTTGTAGCATGGTTTAATATTTATGATTTTTTGAGAATTAATCACTACTTTTTAATTTACAATTATACCCTCATCATTATTCTATATTTTTCAAACTTGTCGTATCACCGTACTCGTATCTCCATATTTATATTTAGTGTATCCATGAAAGACAAATGGGAAACCTTGGTTGGTTTACCTTCAAGTGGGACTTTGCCAACAACAGTGACAATGAGGATTTACCTCATATACTCCTTTGGGTAGCGGCCGCATGTCTCCCTCATCATCCAAAACACTTGATAATACAATAGTACTCACCTACTAAATTTAGTTGAACTACATTTGGTAACGTAATAATAGCGGAGCAACAAAACGGGGTTAATTCTTATGGAAAAAATCCATTAAACTCATGGCTCGGCATCATAGCATGTAGGAACTTCACTAGACCCATTATTCTCCATCAATTATGTGTATATTGTGCCCCAATCAATATTGAACTCACAAATCCTCAACTTAGATATCAAGTAAATTAAATTTTAACAAGAAAATGATGCATGATGTACTACTTACGTCATGTCTTGGAGTCACTTCGATGCCATTGTCGTGCAACTTTTCAATTGCATTTGACGCTCCGCCTAGCCTTGAGGTGTTGATATTAGAGAGCTTGTTTGGTTTCATAGAAGATTTAGCTTTTGGAGCCACTTCAATACTCTTGTTGTTCAAATCTTTAATTGCATTTGTTGAAGCACCACCCAATGATGAGATGTTGCTACTAGAGAGCTTATTTAGTTTCATCGAAGATTTAACCGTTGGAAGGCCCTCGTCTAATCCATGTGTGGCTTTAGGATGCATAGCCCGCTCTTTAAAGGAGTTAGTGGGTTTTAACAAAACATTGCCATCCTTCTCTCCTTGCTTATTACTAGTTCTTTGAGAATTATATTTCCCATCCATCAATATTTTATCACTAATACCAACATTTGCCTTCTTTGAAGCTCCATCTCCTACAATAATAGAATCCTTTCCAGATTTGTCCTCCTTTGCCATCTCATACAATTGTCCAACTTGTCCAGGTTTAGTCTTTGTTTTTGCTGCTGCAGCGATGGTAGATTTAACAAGACTTTTAGCTCCATCTGGGCAAGGAATTTCACTGTTTGAGTTATTATCCAATCCATCAGAGATTTTAGAAGTTCTAGAAATCTTTTTTTGAGAGGAATTCAAAGTTTTTGTGATAACTTTGTCCTCATTCTCTCCAGACCTACAATTAGATTCAGGAACATCACTTTTAATCTTATCTCCAGATATTGTGGCAGAGAAATCAATCTTAGCCTTCTTCCAAGGCCTGTCTAAATCAAGATTGGAATCCTTTCCAGGTTTCATTTCCTTTCCCAGCTCACAATGATTTTTGACATTATCAGCTTTTTCTGTATGTTCAGAGCTAGTGACGCCTCCAACTTGTGGTTTTGCGTCATTCATACTTGACCTTTTATTACTCTTTGGATCCTTGTACTCCAAGGGCATGGCAGAATCATGTTTCACTCGGTTTGAAGCCCCACTGTCTGAAGTACCAGAACTTCTTATATGCTTTGTGTCATTGTCAGTGATCTTGTTAACTGTCTTGTTTGCAGATATATCCTCTTGTAGAATAATTCCATTTGCCACTTTGTTGTCTTTGATTTGCTGCATGGCAGTAAACTTCACCTCAGTTGTTAAATCTAACTCACTGGACAGAACAATTCCATCTCCACGCACTTCTTCTGGTTCATTATTTCTCAAAACTAAAGAACTTGAATTTGCATTACCCTTTTCAATATCCAATCCATTAGATGAGTTCTGCATATTATACTGCACAGTAGCATTCGAATCTTCATCACAATCAGAAGCTATTTTGAGAACCTCATGGGCCTTTTCGCTTTCATTTCGATTAAACACAAACTTAACTGTACCAACAATGTAAAACACTACATAAGATTTTTAGTCTATCAGAACTAATACAATTGAGAGAGAGAGAGAGAAATGTTTTCCAGCTAATACCACTGCATCACATAAGTGAACTGTACTAGAAGTACTATTCAAATAAATGATGAATAACTAATCCCAACTAGTTTGGCTTTAAGATAGTTTTTTTCAGTTATTGTATCATCACCAAGTGAGTATTATAAAACGTAAAGATTCTTACCTTCCAGGCCACCAACTATGTCACTATCACCTATCTGATCCATGGTAAGTTTTGCAACATCGAACACCCGGTAAAATATATAATCAGCAGCCTTAAGCTCTTCCTCAGAAGGTTGACGGTTTCTCTTGTCCTCTGAAATACAAACAACATTGCATTTCCCAGCAATTGCTTCCTGATGCAATCCACAAAAACACCAATTCAACAATCAATATTCATAGCTAAAAAAACATATATGGGTGAATATATCATTCACAACATCCACTATACACATCTCAATGACAATTGACTTTACAGAACGTTGGACAATTGCAAATGAGACTTATAAAACCACTCAAGCTAGTGGCATAGATAAATCTGCCAGCATATGAAGATGAAATTCATCGAGAGAAATTGTCAAATAAAGCACCAGTTAATGCTCGGCTTATTGAAGAACCTTCATACCAAGGTAAGGAGAAACTAAAGTACTTTATTAATAATAGGGTAAAGTGCGGAAAAGGTACATGTGGTTTGGACCATTTTAGATATGGGCATGTGTTTCATTTTTAACAAAGTAGGATATGTGTTTCAATTTCGTTATCACAGGAGGGGCATGACGCCTAACGCCGTTAGAAATCGCTGAAGAAAGATGATGAACAGCAACTCCTATTTTCAAAAGTGCCTCAAAAACTAAAAGAAACCCTTGTCGACAGAAAGTCCATCGAAAAAGTGATATTAGCGAATTCGTTTAAAAAATAATCCAAACAGAGCCAAAAAATCCAAAGAGGAAGATGGTTTAGAGGTCTCTTTGACGAGGCGTACCTCCCAATATTTTTCTTTTAATTTTTCGGGCACCTTTGAAAATCGGAGTTTCTGTTCATCGTCTTCCTCTGACGATTTCTAACGGTGTTAGACACAATGCCCCTCGTGTGATAGCGGAATTGAAACACATGTCCTACTTTGTTAAAAATGGAACACATGCCCCTATCTGAAACGGGCCGAACCACATGCACTTTTTCCGTACTTTTCTCTTAATAATACAATATCAAGGTTGCAAAGTTACCAGTATACTTGCTAACTAGAGTTGTCATGCAATCGAGGTTTGGACAAGTTTGGGAGAAAGAGACATCGACTCATTGAGTGGTTAACAACTCTCTTGAACCACATTTGTAGAAACAACAATGACCGAACAATATAGGTCCATGTACAACCGCACTTGAAGCGTTGACAGAAGAGTACTTTTATCCCCTTGTTTAAAAATAAGCTCGATGTACAATAATGCGTTAACAATTGAGGGATTAAGTTTAAGAAATACCATGAAACTTTGAGCAAAGGCTATGAAGAAATGAGAAAATTTCAAAGAACCAATTCAGTCTTATGTAGGCGTTCAACAACCGCAACAATTCACCTTCTTAAACAACTTGTGCAGAAATAGAGAAATAAGAAAAATGATATGCATATGGTGTTTGTTGACTTAGAAAAGGCATATGATGGGTATCATGAGAAACCTTTTGTGGGCATATGGTGTTTGTTGACTTAGAAAAGGCATATGATGGGTATCATGAGAAACCTTCTGTGGGCATTAACTAGAATATGTATAAGGATTGTACTGCAAGTGTTCCCTTTTTTGTTTGTCATACTTGTTAGGAATTCACAAAGTAAGTTCAAGAAGATATCTCATGATGCATGATGATTACAGAAAATATTGTGTTGATCGATGAGACAAGATCAAAACGATATTGGAATTATGGCGATAAACCCCGGAGGGCAGGACAATGGTTTCAGGCCAAGTGGAAGCAAAATTAGGTATATAGAGAACAAGTATAGTGGTGAGATTACTTTGAACATAAGGAGATTCTGATTAGTGATAAATTCTCTTGAAAGAAGTCCATAGTTCAGAAGGACGATAAATTAAATGGAGATGTATCCCACAAAATAAAAAGGGGGTGAATAAACTAGAAATGTGCTTTAGAGTTTCTATGTGACTGTGGGATGCCAACTAGACTAAAGGGTCAATTTTGAACAACAATTATGGCTGCATTATTGTATGACATAGAGTTCAGAGGTAATGCAATGCCACATCAAAAGATGAGTTTCTTTGAGATGCATGAGCGTTGTATGTGTGGGCATACTAGGAAAGGTAGCTTAGAAAGGAGAAAAGTGAGAGCAACACCTTGTGAGAAAACAACGTCGACGAAGGCGCGTGGGTGCACTATTTCACGGTGAGGAATAATTTTTCATGAATTTTCCATTTGTCACTTAGCAAAGGAACTTCGCGTATTTCTTTTTTAAGGATAGACGAATCAAATAAAAGTTTTGTTCCGATTTTTGCCTTTTATATCTCTAAATCAAAAATTTTATTGCCATAAAGATGGAGTTCCTATTAGTATCGTATAAATAATAAGTGTAATCCTAGATGTAGAAATAAAAACATGTTCCATTTGGTAAGTCACTCTCTAGCCTGCATTTCACTATTGCCATCTTCTCCAACCTTTTCCATCACAATTGTGATAATGTGATCATGTGTGTAAAATACCGAGTGATTCAATTGTCACACAGACTAAGACGTGAATTGAAAGTAGTCAAGAATGATATGATACCACTTAGGTTAGATCATTGTTCTAAAACTTGGCCTAGTTGGACCGAATAATCGGCCTAGTTGGCCTTAACTATAGAGAAACATTAAATGTGATTAAAGGCCTAATCGGCCAAAAAATGTGATTAGTTGGTCTATAGGGAAACCATCTTAGGGGGCATGTTAATTTGTCACGCTGACCAAGTATCGAGTTATATATCTTAATATAAGGATGAAACACTAAATCTTAATCATGACCAAACAATAAAATAAAATTGAATAACCAATAAAAGATCAAAGAGAATGAAAAGGTGTTCTTTTCTGTTGTTGATATCAAGAGGAAATATTATAAGAGTTTGAATATTGAATTCTCGTTTCATACATCAAGAACAGAGGCACTAAGAAGTAAGAGTGAGTAATTAAAGACATGACAACTACATAAAGGACCCTCATAGATAAACTTGGACTAAAATCACTTACACATTTTATCCCTCTTTGGAGTGTTGATGTTGACATTACGCATCGTAAATATCTTAGACTTTTCTATTTTAGATTTGATCTACATACATAACCCTTTAGTGACGTGACACTTCAGCTTCTCACATGGCCAAATCAACACGGCACACCAATGTGGTATTTGTAAAACCTTGCTCAAAGATTCCATGATCCTACCTTACATTCTCTTCTTATGCACGATTCAATTTGCACAAGCATACCCTAATCATAAGATTGGACGGTCTTACGAGTTACGGGTTAGCTCATAGTCTAAACTACAATGGATAAAATGAGACGATCTTCTGAGTTAACTCTCCATCTTAACAATTATCCAGAAACGGGACATGTGTTTTCCGACGCAAGTATTCTTATGGATACTTGTGCAAGGTGGTATGTCATATTGTAAACCAGTGAACACGGTTAAAATGGATTGTGGCGGACTTTTTTAATCCATGGATAATTTTATAGACTTTAAAAAGGTCTATAGACTTTTAAATCCGGACCGTCAGTGCTGAGTCCTTGGCATTTTCACCTAGATCGTCTCTACAGATCTGCCGTTTCGCCTCCACCGGAGTTCGCCACCGTCATCGGACTGATCGCCACCAATAAAATGACTTTCGTTATGTAAGGGAACTAGTGACAATTAATTATATTAATTAATTAAATTAGAGGTAAAAATTTAATATTTAATCCTATTTAAGGAAAATCAAACATATGATGATATGACCATACTTTGAGAAAAATGATATGATTTAGTCCTACACTCCTACCGTGAGTAATTTCCTCTGTATAAAATGATAAGAAACAATTAAATAAATAAATGAAACAAATGTAATTCATCTAGCAACGCAGAGTTCAACAAGAATAAATGAGGCATAAGAATCTAAATTTATATTTCTTGAAAAAGAAAATCAAAGTTTTGAGAATGTTAAACAATTTTGGTCTCTTTATGATCAAATGTTATATTACACAACTCCATGAGTAAGAACATTAATGTTACACTCATTGCTGCATGTGGTACAAGCATAGGTGCAATCGAGCTTTTCTTCTTAACAATTATTTTCCTTTCGTTTTTTGCTTGTTCAATTTTGTATACTTATTTACGGTAAAATATTTATTAACTTGAAATTATATTTTTATGTGTTGGTTTAACAATGAAACCCAATAAATGTTATTCCCTCCGTCCCATTTAAATCTTTACACTTTCCTTTTTGGGACGTCCCATTTACTCCTTTATGTTTCCTTTTTGGCAACTCTTTTTACATAAAATCTCTTAATTACCCTTCACTATCCTCTCACATTTATATTTAATTGGACAACACTAATTACCCACCAACTACCCCAAACACCCACTGTTAGATCCGGAGCTCCGGCCAGATGAGTTCTCTTGACCCATTCATATCCCAATTTATCCCTGATCTGAGATAGAAGTCTTCATCTTCCCGACTGTAGAAGCCGGCATTTATGGTGTTGATGCCGCCACGAATAGGGGACGCCTTCTCCGGAGGTGAAGGCCTGGATAGGGTAATCAAAGGCGTCGACCTCTGTGTGGGCTGTAAGATACCCCGCCTCTCCGAGATTTCAACAGAGCCGCTGCCAGTGGGAAGCCGGCAGTGGTGCCGCCCCCAACGATAATGTACTTATAGAACTCTTCCAGTGGCAGTCGTGTTTAACTGTTTACCAAAACAAATTAGGTAATTGGGGTCTGCTAGATGTAAAAGAAGCTTATGAAAAATCAATAAAATAAGTATAATGAGAGTGAGGGAGACATCTTGCAGATTTGTTCTTCAAGTTAACAAAGGGCGCTGCTGTATATGGGTAGAATGGAACGTTGCTGTATATGGGTAGAATGGAACGCTGCTTTATTTGGGAGGAATCGTTTATGACAATGAAGGAAAAGGGGTATACATGACATTTGCACCTCTATTGATTGGCTTCCTAAAATATTGTGCGAAAAGGAAACATAAAGATCCAACCAGGACGGAGGGAGTACAATATTTTTTTCTTACAATGTACCAGAATTGCACTGATGTAATACTATTGATTCTTGCATCTGTTCTTTTAAAAACTTCTAGAACCGAATCGATATGGGATTAATGGTTCTTCAAATGGTTCCTAATTTTCTTTCAAGAATTGAGCCGATCTCACTCCTACAATTTTCTTCGTAAGACGACATATGAAATATCACTGTTTAATTTTTTTAAGTTTATCTTGTGTATCCGTATCAATGTAGAATCTCCTTGTTCAGCTTTATTTATCGTAAAACGATAAAAAACAAAATTTAATGTTCAAATCTTGCATATTGAGACCATTATGGTACCCACATCCCGACCCGGCCGGTACTAGTCCAGGACTTGTTGGCCGGATTGTGATCCCGGGTAAATAATTAGCCAAATCTGCAATCAGAAAAATCCACAGAAATCTTTGGTGAGGAGAAGAGACAATTGCAGAGAATTAATAAACTAAGAATGGGTTAAAAGTCCAAGAGAATCCATGATTTTAGAAGTTAATAAGAATGAACGAATGTTTGAATATGCCTAGACTTTTATAGACTTTTAAAAGTCTACATTGAATACACATAGACTTTTGTAGACTTTTAAAGTTCACATTGAATACACCTAAACTTTTAAAATCCATGGACTTTTAAAATTTTGCCACTAATTCCTAATACAATACACCCCCTAAGTGTATATATTGGGAAAAAAGGGAGCCTTCACATGAAGGTGTCAAATAATTACAGTGAAACTCCTCTCAATATTATCACTCCCCCAATATTTGTGTCACATTTGCTATGAGTGTTACATGTCATGATGTCAGTTCTTACTATCTCCATGTGAAAAATATTGAGATACCTTTGAAAAAAGTTGAATACACTAAAAAGGAACCGGATAATTGTTTGCTATATGCAGATCATGGGCACGCGAGAGTCGTAAGGTTATAAAAAAGCATACTAGGTTGGCAGTCATTGGGGCCGGAGATTCACAATCTGGATATTGTGTTCCTTTTGAAGGAGAACTAGTATCTTGGAATCAAGTGGCGAATCCAAATATCGTGCAATAGCTCTTTGAATGTGCAAACTCATTTGTGGATCTCTCTTCAGAACATAACTTCAATAATCAAACATCATTGCACATTTATTGGATTGATAGCATACCATTTTTAGACAATAGATAAAAAGATTCAAATATGAGATAAAGATAGGATAAAGATACAAATAAGACAAAGATAAAATCATAAAAAGGGATAAAAAGTTAAGATCAAAAGTAAAGAAGATAAGAAAGAGAAAAAATAAAAACCATAAAATGAGATCAATTGGTAGGTTGTTAGAGTACATTTCTAACAAGTTTGACTCATTTGATAGGCATGCTTCAGCTTGAGGCATATTGTTGTGTTAATCATAATGTTTATGCGCTATTGTGTGCAAGTATTCTTCGCCCTATCTCCCTCTTCATATACCCTACCTCTTGATCTTCCACCTACCTCTTCCTTTGTATTTATTTACACAGTTTGAGTATGATAATAAAAGTCCCATTACGCTTCGAAAGTATCCTAACTCGAAGGAGGCTAACTAGTGGCCTACAATAAAACATAAATTTATTACTGGCAAATAAAGCTTTATTTTGAACCCTTATAAATGGAAATTCTCTTCGAATCTTCATCCTCTATCAACAAACAATGATGATGAAAGGGAATAATTAATATCAACCAAGTATACTTTATCTTTCAAAACAAAATTGAAATGGAAGAAAAAAAACCAATGGAATGCATAGATGATATAAATTAAGGATTTAAATCTATAACTCCGCTATGAGACAATTATTTGGTATCATGCATGTCCCAAGCCAAGATACAGGGGAGGGTATTATTGAATGCATGTAATGTCCAACAGTATAATGTAGTCACATAGTATGGCGTGAATCAAAATATGAATATCACTACAAATAGGTTGTTGCCCAAAAGTGACGTGTCATCCCTCCACCTGGTGTCAAATATGCAAGGACGCACTACACTTCATAGCCCTAAGTGTGGTGATAAGTATACTAAGGTTGCTAGGTCGTCACCAAGAAGCGGTGAAGCCAATCCAACGCTCGGGGATGGTGCCAAATATGTGAAAGCATGGTGGGGGTCAATGTGGTGATAAGAATAGAAGGTGGAGTTCTAGACTTTGGGACATGGACCATTTGGTCTCTTCAAGAAGATCATCTAAGGTAGTCGAGGTAGGCATCATCGTGGCACGTGACAATGTTTAGAATGTGGTGGTAGTTTTTAGGAAAAATGACCGCGTTATTAACATTAAATTGGTGATAAGGGATGAGATCATATACGTGGCAAGTGCTTATGCACCACAAGTGGGTTTAGATGCATTATCATTCACATAATATTGGGAAGAACTTTACGAAGTGCCGAGAAGAGAGGTATTAGTCAGCATACGAGGCAACCTCAACGGTAATGTGGGCTCAGGTTGTGATGATTTTGAGAGTATTCATGGTCGACATGATTTTGACACTAGAAATGTAGCTGAAAGTACATCTTGGATTTTGCATCAACATATGAGTTGGATGTAATGAGCACATTGTTCAAGAAAAGAGGCTTTAACCGTGTGACCTATAGAAGTGGAGCAAATATGTAACAGACTACTTCTTAATACAAAATACTATGAGAACTAATTACACGGGTTGTAAGGTTATCGCAGGTGATATCGTTGTCATCCAACATAAGATGCTTATACTTGATTTTTAAGATAAGAAACATATAAGTGGTGGAGGCTTGAGGGGGAAATCTCCAACAAAGCTTTGCCCATTAAATGTTTTGTAAAGATGTATTGTATATTGATAATGACGCACATTTGGAGGATGAATGGTTATTCATGGACAGGCAGACAGCCTATTCACAAAGTCACAAAGAAGATTCTTGGAGAATTTAAAGGATACTTCCCATTAAAAAGGAAACATCTTGGCAGAATGATGGAGTGAAACAAGTCATAAGAAACACAAGGGAATGCTACAAAAAGTTGGAGAAAAATTGGAGCGATGAGAACATAGAGTACAAGAAGGCTAAAAGAAAAGCTAAGAAATCTGTAAAGGAAGCAAGAGGGAAAGTGAACAAGGAATTATATTTAAAATTGGACTCTAAAGGAAAAGAAATGTTTACAAACTTGTTCATCTTCGTGATTGTAATACTCAAGATATCGGAAAAGTCAAGTGTGGGAAGAATGTCGATCAAAGGGTACTAACGGCCATGGTTTTAAAAGGCGTTTAGCCTTTACGCCCCTGAGGCGCAAAAGCGCAAAGGCACTGTTCAATCACACGTAAGGCTTAAGCCTTCCATTCCCATAACAAGGCTTACGCCCTTTTTTCCTGATGCGTAGAATTGGGCGGCAAGCGCAAGGCTTAGACGAAGCGTACGCCTCTAATTAGAAGCAATTTGGGCTTATTTTTTCTAATTATTGGAGGCCTCGAATTTGTTTTCATCCTAAGTCTAAAATACAAAACCTGGGTCGCTCGTTTATCACCTAGCACCTAGGTCCTCGCACATCGCTGTTATTCCAGTTGAAGAGGTGATGTCTCAGCCGAAGTTCCAGTACAGACTATAGAGGAAGGACTTCCGAGCTGCTTCCATGCTTCGTCCAGAACTCCATGTAGTTACTCGTATAAAAATATCACACCGCCTAGTTTCTTATTCTGTACATAGTATTTACGTTTGTTCTTTAAGTTTTTTATTTAAGTTTTTAGCTATTTAAAAGTTCAGTTTTGAAGTATTTAATATTTATTGTGCCACAATATAAGGCTACAGTCTAATCTTTGTCCGTTTTTAATTAAATTTTGAAACATTTAATTAAGTTTTTGAGTTTTTTTATTTAAGTTTTTAGTTATTTAAAAGTTTCAGTTTTGTGTTTCTGATCTTTGCCTATTTTAATATTATTACTGTATATATTATTAGCCTAAAGTTTAAACTTTAAAGTTATCATATAAAACTATCACTTAGCTTAGTAACTTATTTGTTTAATATTACGTACTTTATTAGTTTACTACTTTACTTGGCTCAAGATAATTTAATTTAATTAGAAACAAGAGTTTGTCTATACTAAATGATATGTTGTAGGCTTGTGGCAACATTTAAGCAATCAATTTTGAGGCTTATGCCTCATTACACCTCGAGGCTTACGCCTCGGGAGGCTACCACCGAACGCCTTGAGGCCCGATTTCACCTTTCAAAACCTTGTTAACGGCGGATAGGAAAATAAAATAGAGGTAGGCACAAGTGAAAGTGGACAATGGAATTGTATGAGCATATCACGTAAGTATATCAGCATCATCATGGATACGTATGAGGCTTGTACTTCAAGTGTCCATGCTAGTGTAAGAAGTGCTGCAAAGTTTCTTATTATTATCGAAGTGCACCATGGATTGGCTCTATGAGTAAAGAGAGCTATGAAGGAAGCACAAGGGAAAGTGAACCATAGAATTGTATGTAAAATTGAACTTTAAAGAAGTATGAAAATATATAGACATGCTCTTAATCATTATCATAGGACTCAACATATCGAAAAAGTTAAGTGTGTAGGATGTCGATCAAAGAGTACTAATTGAGGAGGATCTGAGAAAGATTTGGTGAAAGGATGCAATGGGTCCAAATAGCATACTGATAGGGGCCTGAGAAGTTTTGGAGAGAGGCATCGAGTAATTAACACGACTCTTGAACAAGATTTGGAGAAACAACAAAATATCGGTGAGTTGGCGGAAGAGTACTCTTATTCCCTTATTTAAGAATAAGAGTGATGTTATCTAAGGGATTAAACTTATGAGTCACACCATGAAACTTTGAGAGCGTGTGATTCAGCTAAGGATCTGAAAAAGTGTGAAGATTTCGGAAAATCAATTCTGTTTTATGCTCGGTCGCTAAAACTGATGTCACTCACCCTTTTAGACAACTTGTGAAGAAGTATATTGTAGACACCAACAAGGATCTGCAATGTTCATTGACTTAAAAAAAAGGCGTGTGAAAGGGTACCTCGGGAAGTCCATTGGTGGGTTTTAACAAGGGCATATTACTTATGTATAACAAATCATCATGAATATTTATGAGGAATGTACTACAAATGTCCGTACTAGTGCAGAGTTTCATACTACTATTGGAGTGCACCAATGATTAGCTATGAATCTTTTCTCATTTGCTATAATCATGGATGAACTCACAAGGTCAAACCAAGAAGATATACTCTGGTGCATGATTTTGCCGATGATATTGTGCTGATTGATGAGAAAAGATCATTACTTAAAGCAAATTTGGGAGTATGGCTGCAAACTCTAAAAAAAACAGCGCTTTAAGCTGAGCCAAAGCGAGACTAAGTATATGGAATGTAAATATAGTGGAGGTAGACGCCATGGTAATAGTGAAATTACCTTAGATAATAAGGAGAACTCGTTCAGTGACATGTTTTGTTACCCGAGCTCCATAGTTTAGAAGGACAGTGAACTAGATGAAGATGTATCTCATAGAATCAGAGCATGGTGGACGAAATGGACGAAATTGAAGAGTGCATCAGGACATCTATGTGATCGAGGTATCTCGATAGGAGAGAAGTTAAGTTTTACTGGATATCAATTATGCCTGCATTACTGACGTACTAGCATACAATGTTAAGCGGTAAAACAATGTCACATTCAAAAGATTATTGTGGCTGATATGCGCATGTAGCTTTGAATGTGCGGACAAACTAGGAAATACCATTTGAGGAATGGACAATCTGGCAAAAGGTTGGAGTAGCACTTATTATACGAGTTGAGAGGCCAACCCAAATAGGTGTGCATTTTAAATTTCAAAATAAGATTGAGATGAAGAGAAACCACAATGGAATACATACATGATGCAACATCAGCAAAATCTTACATAATTGATAAAGCTTAAGTGTTTTAAAAGACACTTGCTAATTCCAAAAAATCATCATTAAGGATTTAAAGCTTATCCAATAGTTATACAAACAATAGTTAGTACTAACTAAAAACTTAACATTGAATTAGCTAGTAGCATAGGCAATTATATAAAAAGGAGAAAAAAACTAACAAATTAGTATTGTTACTCAAAAGCATATTATAAAAGTTGTATCACAATCTTAGGTCTCTCAACAAAAAGTGATAAATATTTCATAAAATAAGCCTAGTCAAGCCAAAAACTTTTCATGTCTCTTTCAATTGTTCATCTTAATGATTAGACTAAAGTTTATGGGGAAGACCTATTGACTGGGCTAAAGTTTAAAAAAGAGTTAATTCCCAATGTAAGAGTAAAACAATGCCAAACTGTAAAAATAGGAGTTAGAAGTTTCATAGTGGTAAAAAGAGACAAGTGGACGACAATGTTATTTTAGTGTACATCTTCCACCTTCAAAAAGAAACCACCATAGGACCACCAAGGGCTGGTGGTCAGAGGTAGGGGCAACCTAGGACCAGCCCACCCCAAATTTCAATTTTTTAAAAATATTGGTTTAAAATAATTGTGTAAAAAATTGTCCACCAATAATCTTTGTACCGGCCCAACCCGGTGCCCTGGCTACATCCTTGAGGACAAACGACACTACTCGCAATGTCTGAAAACCTACTTTTTTTTTGGGGGGAGGGGATGCAGGGAGAAAGTGTGGTTAATAATAAGTTAGGATGTCACCCTTAATGGCATATCATAGTATCATGTAGAAATAATTAATGGATGTGTGAACAATGAAATCATAAACGGGAAGGAAAATTCAGGATAAGTGCACGACAAGAAAATGCGGAGAAAATGAGGAGTAGAAAACACCCAAAACATAATTACCAGTGGGTTGACATTGGAGAGACCATGCCCTTCACCAGAGGCAAGAAATATTTCATTCCCCATAAAAGTTTCATCCTTTAGATAATTCAGAATTTCTGAAGGTCGAAAAAACCATTGAAGCTTTATTTTCTTGGACCTATCTGCATTTTCCCAGATTTTAATAAGCTTTCCGATGTATGGTTCAGGTTCACCTTCCTTGTGCATATACACACAATCATAAAGTGCATACCCAATGCCATCATATGTAAAAGATTCATAAAATTGGACCTCTTTCCTCTTTCCACCAACTCCTCTCTTCTTACCCCAAAGAAATTCAAGACCTTCGCATATGTCAAGCTTGCTTGTGGATTTTGGAGTATCCTGAAGAGCAGCTCCAGTCGAAGATGTCATGATTTCACCACGTATAGTCGGTGGGGTTGATCAAATGTCGTTGCTGAAAATCCAAAAGAACACATACACAATAAATTCCATGCATTGATAAACTTAATAAATAAAAACAAGCATCAAAAATAGAAAAAAGCTACTCCCTCTGTCCATAAAACTTGGCCAACTTTGACTTGCACGAAGAAATAACTTCAACTACCAATTTCTTACTTTAAAAGAAATTTGCAAACTTTTTTGGGACGGCTAAATGCCTAAATAAGGAAATTTGGAAAAGTTTTGTGGGGCGGGTGGAGTATAAAACAACCAGCAAACAAGTTGCTACAATCATGTGGTCAGTAGCGGTGATCAAATCATTTAAATGTATGTACCTATATATTACACATACATTTTACAGAATACCACAACCATATCAGTATCTATTGTCTTTTTATTTTGTTATTATAGTGATCTTTCTTTACAGTTCACAACACGTCCCTCACAGGAAGGAAGAAAAAAGCAAGAAATGAGTCACAAATCAAAATACTGCATGATGCCATTAAAATGAACCAAGAGGTGAGACCCATAGTGAAGACACACGAGAACAAGAAACAATGCAATATAAAAATGGGAAAATAACTTTAACTAATACCAACTATCTTCCATGAACCAAGAATAATACCAACTTGAGAAATAATTTTTAATAATACCAACTATTTGATTATCTATCAAAAGTGATACATAGCAAATTTTCACTAAAAATTCATTTATTCAATAAGTGATCATATTTTCAAATATCAAATAATTTGATGATTTGATCTTACTTTTTGATGTCTTAAATGGTTGAATTTCTTGTACAAAAGTGTCTCTATTTTATTTTTGGTTCACATTCAGATAGTTGGTATTATTAAAAGTTATTTCTAAAGTATGTATTATTATTGGTTCATTGAAGATAGTTGGTATTATTTAAAGTTATTTTCTCTATAAAAATCCATTTAAGTCGCACACTGCCCAAATAAATCAAAGATGACGCATTATTAAACAATTCTCGTTGTGATCTACAGATAAAGGTGGCTAAAGAAGGTTTTTAAATTTGCGCGAAGGCATCGGTTGTCCTTCAAGCTGTGTTGCTCCATTATCATCATTATCAGCACCTTAATGGCTTAATCCTAACAAGTTGGGGTTTGTTGAATGAAATCTATATTTCCAATTAACCATACAAGATTAACTAGCACTATAAATTCATGCAAAACCATACTGAAAATTTTTAGGGCCAGGTGACCTGCCTGTCGCAACCTTAATAAGAAGGAATAATGAGATGAGAATTCTAACACCTCCATCATCACAAGTTATTTCTACATGCATGGTTTATATTATGAAAAAGTTATGGATTGAGATATTAACTGTTGTTATGTCCATTACATGATTGATATTGCAAGACCAAATGCAAATTATAAAAAATGGTGGGGACAGTGTCCACTGCCCACTATCTGTTTGTCCATTAAAACTTGTTCACGCATAGCACACAATTGTGAAAGCATGCCCAAGAGGAAACATTCTCCGATGGCACCCCACCAATACAAATTAATTGATATGATAGCTTGGGCATATTTCCAAAAGATGAATATATGAAATAAGCCTGTATATCAAAACTGGCCTAGTTGGTGACATTCTCCAGTGCTTATACATACAATTCGTTGTAGTGACATTACAACAATACAACATACCGTAGTATGACATATGTACTCAGTTTAAAATGTACTACATTCTTTAGAATAGATTTCTTTATTTAAATATAAAATAATATAGTGAGAATCGGTAAAAGTGATAGTTTCCGCCGGTTTTGCAATCGCTTACCGCCTGAGAGAGAGCCCGACAGTAGCTGCGGGGGTTTGCCGCGAGGAAGTTGTATATCGACTGTGAGTAGTCGGTTTATGAATTTCCGTTAAGCGCCGACAGAAGCCTCAAAAAGGGATGGAATTTGCTAGAGTAGATGAGTTCTTGCTGCCTGAAGATAATTCGATCCGCCGACGCGTGCTCAGTGCACCGATTGGGTTAGGTTAAGAACCTTGGCTTCGGTTGTTCATGACGAAAGAGGATGCCGCAGACTCCTTGAGCACTCGTTAAGTTTAACTACGCCGGATATTTAAAAGTTTATTAATAGGCCGGATGAGGGGATAAACGTCAGAAAACTTTATCAAATGGGCCAAATTGGGAAAATGTCAAATAGGGATTTCAATAAAAACCACCCGCAATGACCCGCCATGGCCCGAGACATTTGGGGCGGGTCCGCCCCGCCCCATCTTGCAAATGGGGCGGTCCGCCCCGCCCCGCCTATACAATGGGGCGGGTCCGGGTATTAGAATTGACCTGTGTCGCCCCGACCCGCCCGCCCCGACCCGCTCAATATATAAGTATACATACTTTTTCTTAACTTATACTACAAATATACTTCAACATACATATGCGTGTATACAATAAATCATAAATTCTTTGATCTTATAATGAGATGCACGACGGATTATCAATGTCTTCTTTATATATAGAATTTTAATACATTTATTCAATTATTAATATAACTAATTAAATTAACTATTCAAGTTTGAGTAATTTTTCCTTAATTATTGAAATTTTTAGCGTATCATGAATTTGATTTAATATATTGATTTTTAATTATTATTTAGAGATAAACATTATGTAGATTCAATTGGTAACAACTTCCCACAAATAAAAATACAAACTGGCTAATTAGGTTGCGGCGGGGCGGGGCGGGGCGGACCCACCCCACATGGGGCGGGTCATGGGTCAACAAGTTTGGACCCTTGCACGTCACGGGGCGGGGCGGACCCGCCCCGCCAAGTCACGGGGCGGGTCCGGGTCTTGAAATACCCACCCCGCCCCGACCCAATGTCATGCCTAAATGAACCCGCTAACGAGGAGGTTATAAAGACCTTCAACACAATTATCACTCAGAGCCCGCTTGGTAGCACCAATATCGGCTGATTTGGATGATTCTGCTGAAATTTGTGAAGTTTTGGCTAAAGTGAATGCATTGGTTGATTCTGCTGATTTAAAGAAAAATTATTTTAAAAATATATTTTATTAATAAAATATAGAATAAATTATTTGTAAAAATAGCTAAAATGATCATCTACGGTAACTTCAGCCAATACGGCCAGAAAAGTAACTCCAACCTTACCTTTTCTGTTTATTACACAATTCAGCGCGCGAAAGCAAAAGTTACGCGTTTGGTGAAAAAGTTGTCTGATAAGTCGAAAAACAGTATTGCCAAACGGCATCTCAAAAAGTACCTCTCGATTAGTTTTCTACCCGGTAACGAAGAGGTTAGCCGGTTATATGTACATGTGGCGATTTATGAGGCTATTTCACTTTTGCCATTTTTTTCTTTTCTTTGTCTCCTTATCCACCTTTATTCTTCCACTGTTCCACCGCTCCAATTTGAGGCCTCCGGCAAACTTCATCCCGTTTCCATCTTCTTTCACCCACCATTTCTTTTCTCTTTTCTTCTTTCTTCTCCACCCATCATTCGTTGGCCGGTAATCCACTGCGTAGAGTTTGAGAGGAACTTAGGTCATCGTGGATGCTTGAGTACCCATTGCACGCCGCACCCTCGAACGTCTCCTTAGGATGTTTTCTTTTGGACTGAAATTTGCGGGTCTGGTCTGGTCTGATCTGGTCTGGTTTGAACTGGTCTGATCTGGTAAACGTATGATCTGTATTTTATAACTACGGAAGTCTGGTCTGGTCTGGACTGATCTGGTCTTGTCTGGGACTGAAAACAGTCCAAAAGAAAACATCCTTATTCCATGTCAGTCGTCTTTTCCACTAGTCAATGGCTTGGAAGTCGACAAAGGTGCTCCGTTGAAACTGTTGGGACAGAAACACACGTGAGAGACGGTGCTCCGTTGAAACTGTTGGGACAGAAACACACGCGAGAGACGGTGCTCCGTGAGACATCCAGGCCAATGATGCAAGTTGGCGACGATGCTTAGGTCGGCGTCAACGACCTCTTCCAGATCCGAAACTTCGAGCTGGCCGAACACCCAAGTCCGTGGTGCAAGTCAGGTGGAGATATCTCAGACAATTGTGCATGTCAAGCAGAGGGTCTGTAGGTCATTGAGCAGCAACACCTAAGCCAGAAGCAATTCCTGGTCCTCAGCGGCATTCCCCAACTCATTCTCCTCTTTAGGAAGATTGGTAACAACAAAGTACCTGCTTTGACCGGATAAGAAAAGGAAAAAATAAATAAAAACCACACCATATGCCATGTAACCAATAGGCTTGTCGACTAAAAAGCCTATTTGATAATTTTAAGTGTGTTTGTGGGTTTCATTGGATGATAATTTAGTTAGAGGTTTTAAATGACATTTTTCGAAATAGTAGGGGGTTTATTTGATACTTTTCCCAACTAGATTTGATATTTTTGCAATTACTTTAAAAATGACTTTGTTATGAACTAAACTGTCTAGGAAAATTTTAACGAAAGGGTTTTCTAATATTACTAATAAAAAGTTATTGAATAAAGTGTGACTTAGTAACTATTAATGACTATAATTGTGTTCAAAGTGTATATATATATATATATATATATATATATATATATATATATATATATATATATATATATATATAGTGGCCCAAATTATTTGTCATAACCCTACAAATCACACCCTTCAAGCTTGGAAGCCGCATGGCTCCATCACAACCTTGAAATTGCACAGCTCCCAGCTCGGAAATCGCACGAGATCCTCGCCTCTACCTCTCTCCCTCCTTGGTCCTCAAGCTCACAAATCGTACGACTTCATTATTGCCGACATTGACGCTGTTTATATCATCATCATTGACGCCTGGATTTTGTGGCTCTGGCGGCGATGTGGCGGTGCGGCTAGGGCGTCAAGGCAGTAGCGCTATCGAACTAATGACATGCGGATAGGGTGGTAATTGGGGCTTTGAGGCAGTGGCAATTTCGTCTCACAGCTCTGATGTCACTGTTGCATATGTACGAGAGCCGTGGACAGAGTGTAGGTTGTTAGAGATATTTTTATAGTTGTGATCAATGTAATTTATTAGGCCTCTTGTGGACATTGATTATGTGTACAATAGCACTTATTTCCTAAATGAGCTAGGGGCTCTAAATAGGGAAATGGGCATCTTCAAAATAGGAGTCCAATCATTGTAAACCTATCATTCCCAAAAGGCTATAAATATGTCTTTAGGGAATGGATAGGTAAGTTTTACGCCAAATCTTCTTCATCTTTTTGTACACTTCTGGGTATCAATGGAAAGCTTCATCCACCATATTTGAGCATCATTTCATAGTTTTATAGACTAGAAACAGGGACTTGACATCTGGTATTAGAGCCGAGGCTGATTGACCGATTGACGCTGAAGTTTTTCTCTCATGCGCGAACCACTCTGCTTCGTGCGCTACATTTTTCTTGTTTCTGTTTGATATTTTTGCACGTGGAAAAGCAAAAAATGAATGCTGGAAGATGTTTTTCTGATTGATGTTCATCATTTTCTGCATCGTCCCGCGTAGTTTTTGGTTGCGTGGAGGTTAAACAGGAGCGTGAAGTTGCAGGTTGGTGCATCTCTCTCTGTGTGAAACTGCAGTTGGTGCATCTCATCCGTGCGCAAGGTAGCAGTTCATGCATCACTCTTCGTGCGCAAACCTTATTTAGCGCATCATCCATGTGCACGAAAATTTTTTGTGTGATGAGCGAAGTTTTGTGCACGAAATTTTATAGACGGGTGAAGTTTTACTCACGGGCAAAGTTTTTGTGTCACGCCCCAGACCGCAATCCAAGCGCGTGTACAACCGCCGTGAAATCAAGTGATGTCACCCGCGAGTCAACCTCACTTGATTACACAAGGCGTTCGAGAAAAATAATCCATCCATACTCAGTAGTAAACATACATAACAACATCACATTTAAACCAATGAATAGCGAAAATATTCAACGGTAAGTCATAAGCCACAACCGGCCAATAACATGGGCATGCAAGCCCCAAAAGAATAGTTTATAACAAATAAAAATATCCATGAGCAATGTTTAGTAATTTGAAATAAAATGAGGAAGCACGAACCACGTCTTCCTTGATTTGATGTCACCCGTAGGAAGGTGCAGGTAGCAAGCCCTAGCTTCAACCTGAGAATGGTGGGGCCCCCCGAAGGGGTCAGTACAAGTACCGAGCGAGTAGCAGGCTAAATATAGAATAACTAGCGTTTCAAGTATAAGACCCAAACATAGGATGATACATATACGTATAGTCCTTCCCCCAAGTTTGAAATACATATTAGTATACATACACTTGGAAATACCCGACCCGTAGGTCATTGTTTATTTGGGAAAATAATAGTAGCCAATATCCTTGACTTAAATCCCAACCCACCCATATACCTATGAGTGTATAGAACTCCTCCTTGTTCAAATAAATTATCATAAGGACACCGTCCGGTCCTAGATCATTAAATGTAGCCTATGAGTTTTGAGGATACACGCCCGATCCTTGGGTACTCCACCCTATAACCGAGTTTTGAGGATAACCGCCCGATCCTTGGGTACTCCACCCTATATAACCGAGTTTTGAGGATAACCGCCCGATCCTTGGGTACTCCACCCTATATAACCGAGTTTTGAGGATAACCGCCCGATCCTTGGGTACTCCACCCTATATAACCGAGTTTTGAGGATAACCGCCCGATCCTTGGGTACTCCACCCTATATAACCGAGTTTTGAGGATAACCGCCCGATCCTTGGGTACTCCACCCTATATAACCGAGTTTTGAGGATAACCGCCCGATCCTTGGGTACTCCACCCGACCTATGACTTACCACATATCACACTAGATAGGGTCTATATCATATTTAGCCATTCATAACTAATCCAATACATAAAACTTATGTATCACATTCCATGCAAAGCCATGCAATTATGTAAATGTACAATTAATTAATATCGACCGGTATTAATTAATCCATTATCCACCGGTCAACGTGGTCGTTGACCGCCATTTCAAACCTTGTACAAATCAACTTAATCATCGCATAATTAAGTTAAAATATTCATTTGTGCTTCTAATGCACTTCAAGCAAATATGCATTTTATATAATTCTTCATATCATATTCTATGCATAAACAATCTATTTCTTTCATACAAACTTAACCCTATTGGCTAATCACATGTTTAAATATCTTTTAAACATCATTATGAATTCATATAACATTTATTTAGGTAATCTTATAATTAACCCAAAAGTTATAAGATATTAAGCCGTCCACTCACCTTGAACTAGCGTTATGAAGTTCTACCCTTCTTGGTTGAACTCCGGTGAAACTCCGGCGACTTTTGGTCAACTCCGGCGACAACTCCGGCGACTTTTCCAACTTTGTGAAACCACTTGAAATACCCTTTACAAGTGCCTAACAAGGTTTTATAATCATAAAACTCATATTAATACAAATAACCTCTAAAAGGTTATTTTCCGGTGAACCGGTAGTTTTGGTCTCTAAGTCCATTCTTGGACATAGAACCATCTTCCTACCCATAAATCCATACTTATAACATGTGGAACCATACTAGGGGTCCTTCACATGATATATACCTCATATGGTAGAAGAAAAATAAAGGAGAAGTTATAATAAGGTCATTACCTTAATTATTCACACTTTTCCCAACTTTTTCCCTCTTTAATCTTCCTTCTTGGAACCCTATGGCTTGAGCTCGAATTTTGGCTATGGAAGATGAGTTTGCAGAGGTCTCCTTGTTCTCTTGGTGTGCCTTGGCCGAAATTATGGGGTGGGTGAGTGAGGAGATAGCCCCTTTGGCTTTTCTCTCAAAATAATGTGGGAATGGGTCCTCCCCATTGTACTTTTGATGCCAAATGCATCTCCTCCTCATTTCCTCTTGTCAACCCAGCTCTCAATTGATGTGTTTAGCACATAAAAACGTGGGGTGGCCCCCACTCATGTGGGAGGTCATCCCTTTGTGTCCCGATGTGTACAATCGGTCCCGAAAGTTGTATTTTTCGGACTGTTTTAAATATATTTTATTTTATCGGGTCCAATAAAATATATTACGTGTTCTCAATCGTAATGGACTTTTGAAATAATATGTATTCCAAAACATTAATTTAGAAGTCTCCGAAATTCATTTTCGGGCTGTTATCTGTTAAATTGTCGGTACCGGTATTTGGGCCTCTTTTGCCCAATCGGTCAACTCTGGGCCTTTTCACGACCCAAATAAAATATCCACCACTATATAAATATTATTTCGACCCATAAGAATGATTTATGTGATCTCGGGAATATCGGGTGGCCCCTCGCTCCCGGTGTGGGTCCCACGTGCAATTTACTATTCACGCGAAAGAAATAATAAAAATTTACAACTTCGTAAATTCATTAATCCTTTAATAAGGTTCAATACATTATTTACATGAACGTAAATATATTTGGGGACGGTGTTACAAGTTCACCCCCCCTTATTTGGGATTTCGTCCCTGAAATCCAAGTATCTAATTGAAAAGAAATGGGTATTGTTCCCTCATTGAGACTTCGGTCTCCCACGTTTCTTCCTTGACTCGATCACTTCTCCAAAGGACCTTTACCATAGGAATCTCCTTATTCCTCAATTTCTTTACTTGTTGACCAACAATCTTCACTGGTTCAACCGCATATTGTAAGTCCTCACGGATCTCTACCGGCGGTTTATCAAGAATATGAGATGGGTCTCGTATGTACTTCTTGAGCATTGATACATGAAACACGTCGTGTATCTTCTCAAGTTCAGGCGTTAACTTGAGACGATAAGCCACGGCCCCGATCCTTTCACGGATCTCAAACGGACCTATGTATCGGGGGTTAAGCTTTCCCCTCGATACAAATTGAATGATGCCCTTCCAAGGAGAAATCCTTAGGAAGACCTCATCACCGACTTCGAACTCCAACCGTCTCCGCCGTTTATCAGCATAACTCTTCTGTCGGTCCCGAGCAGCCTTCAGTCTATCCCGAATGATCCTCACCTTGGCCTTGGTGATCTCAACCAGCTCTATCCCTTCGAGTTTGGCCTCGCCAACCTCGTCCCAACACAAAGGTGTTCTGCATTTCCTCCCATACAATGCCTCATATGGAGGCATGCCGATACTTGCTTGATAACTGTTGTTATAAGCAAACTCCACTAGGGCCAAATGCTTGTCCCAACTTCCTTGGAACTCCAGCGCACATGCCCTAAGCATGTCTTCCAAAATCTGTATCACCCGTTCGGACTGTCCATCCGTCTGTGGGTGAAAGGCTGTGTTAAACTTCAGTTTAGTACCCAACGATGCTTGAAACTTTGGCCAAAATCGGGATGTGAATCGTGGATCCCCATCCGACACAATGGATATTGAGACTCCATGTAATCTCACAATCTCCTCCGTGTATAGCTTGGCCAATCTTTCAAGAGGATAAGTAATGTTGATAGGCAGAAAGTGTGCACTCTTGGTGAGTCCATCAACCAATACCCATACTGCATCGTAGTTGTTCACTGTTCGTGGCAGCCCCACCACGAAGTCCATGGTCACATGTTCCCACTTCCACTCTGGGATGGTGAGTGGCTGCAAGAGCCCTGCTGGGTGCTGATGCTCTGCCTTAACTTGCTGCCAAGTAAGGCATCGACTCACATACTCTGCGATATCTCTCTTCATACCTGACCACCAGTAACTTTCCTTCATATCTCGGTACATCTTAGTACCTCCTGGATGCATAGCATATGCTGAAGAATGAGCCTCCTCAAGTATAGACTTCTGGAGCTCCTCATTCTTTGGTATGCACACACGATCCTTAAATAATAAAAGACCGTCATCACGTACCCGAAAATTCTCAACGGGCCCCTCAAGGATCCGTTCGCGGATCTTCTGACATTCCTCATCAATGGCCTGACATCTACTGATCTCACCCAGCAATGTAGGCCTCACCTCGAACCTAGCAATGAGCGCCCCGGTCGTGGACACCTCCACGTGTGCCCTCAATACTCGTAGACAAGTGAGTAACGTCCCTGACGTACTCTTCCTGCTCAGTGCGTCGGCCACTACATTGGCCTTTCCGGGATGATAGTCGATGATCAAGTCATAGTCCTTGATCAACTCCATCCATCTCCCCTGCCTCATATTCAACTCTTTCTGAGTGAATACATACTTTAAACTCTTATGATCAGTATAAATGTGACACGTCTCCCCGTAGAGATAATGCCTCCAAATCTTCAATGGAAACACTACCGCCCCGAACTCTAGATCGTGAGTAGGGTAGTTCACCTCGTGTTTCCTCAATTGCCTAGAAGCATAGACAATCACCTTACCGTTTTGCATTAGTACACACTCAAGCCCTTGGATGCTAGCATCACTGTAGATGTCATACCCTATCCCAAATATGGGTAGGGCAAGGACTGGTGCTTCGGTAAGTCGTTTCTTCAATTCAAGGGACCCCTTCTCACACTTGTCGTCCCATATGAACTTGGCCCCCTTCTTTGTGAGCTTCGTTAATGGAGACGCCAATACAGAGAATTTTTCAACAAATTTACGATAGTATCCCGCTAAGCCAAGGAAACTACGTATCTCTTTCACATTCTTGGGTCTCTCCCAATCCGTAATAGCTTTAGTCTTGGCGTTATCCACGGCAACCCCCGAACCGGATATGACATGACCGAGGAAACCAATTTCTTTGAGCCAAAATTCGCATTTAGAGAACTTGGCAAAGAGTTGCTTTTCCCTTAGCCGATCAAGTACAAGCCTCAAATGATGTTCGTGCTCTTCCTCGCTCTTGGAGTATATCAAGATGTCATCAATGAATACTATCACAAATTGATCTAAGTATTCACTAAACACACGGTTCATCAAGTCCATGAATGCCGCCGGTGCGTTAGTTAAACCGAACGACATCACAAGGAATTCGTAATGACCATATCTAATGCGAAATGCACTCTTAGGTATGTCACTCTCCTTGATCTTCAACTGATGATACCCCGACCCCAAGTTAATTTTCGAGAACACTATTGCCCCTCGAAGTTGATCGAACAAGTCATCAAACCTCGGTAAGGGATACCTGTTTTTGATGGTGACCTTGTTCAATTGTCGGTAGTCGATACACATTCTTAGCGTACCATCTTTCTTCTTTACGAAGAGTACGGGTGCTCCCCACGGTGAATGACTGGGTCTGATGAACCCGTTGTCCAGTAATTCTTGTAGTTGGACCTTCAACTCTTGGAGTTCGGCTGGCGCCATTCGATAAGGAGGAATCGAAATGGGTTTGGTTCCCGGCTCCACTTCAATTACAAACTCTATCTCTCTATCGGGTAGAAGCCCCGGTAGGTCTTTGGGAAAGACATCCGGGTATTTGCATACGACCCGTACATCTTTGATGTCGACTTCCTTCTTGGTATCGTCCACCACGTAGGCAAGGTATGTGTGGCATCCCCTCCTCATCATCTTCCGTGCTCTCATCACGGATATGATACATGCATGGGACTTCCCCTGATCTCCTTCAAAACATAGCGTGTTCCCTTGATCATCCTCGAGCTCCAACACCTTGGTGTAGCAATCCACTCGAGCATGGTGTTTCTCGAGCCAATCCATTCCTAGGATTGCATCGAACTCCAACATGCTTAGAGGTATGAAATCACAAGTCAAATGTTGACCCGTCACTTCTACCTCACACGACGGATAGAAATGATTTCTCTCCACATCGTCTCCAAACGGTGTGGAGACTAGCAACGTTTGCGTCATAGGTGTCAATGGCACGTCAAGGCCCTCGGCGAACGCCTCACTCACAAATGTGCGTTGTGCCCCGGTATCGATGAGGATCCTCGCACACCTACCATTGATCTTTAATGTTCCTACATTTATACACATGTAAGATACCTTTTCTAATGTTTTTACACATCTTTAGGAGGTTATTAGGTTCATACTAATGTTTGGAATCAAACGGGGGTCCAAACGTAGAAGAACGGGGCGAAAAAATCAAGTTTCGGGTGCCAGGGGTCCACGCACGGCGTGCGTAGGGGGTACGCACGGTCGTGCGTACCTTGCCTTCCCAATGGAGGCTACTGCCCCCAACGCACGGAAGGACGCACGAGCAACGCACGGCCGGGCGTGCAGCGATTTCCTCCGGGGTGCTACTGCCACCAACGCACGGAGGTACGCACGGGCAACGCACGGCCGGGCGTGCAGCGATTTGCTCCGGGGTGCTACTGCCACCAACGCACGGAGGTACGCACGGACAACGCACGGACGTGCGTGCAGCCCAGCCTGTAGTGCGTTGGCAGAAATCAGCCCGATTTCGCCCAATTTCGCCCAATTTCGCTCCGTTTGATCCCGGGGTGGCCCGAACTCAACCCCCAACGGTGTATATGATCAAAATAAGCCTAGAAATACATGGAAATAAGTGTATTACCTGCGACGGAGTCTAGGTTTGCCCGCGCATCCGCCTCGATCATCGCGTAGTCTCGTGCTTGGGCCCCGCCTTGATTGACGGACGTAGCGTTGCTCGCCGTTGGTTCCGTATGGTTTCCTTCCACGGTGAGCCCTTCCTTGGCTTGCGATGTCTCTCGTTGCCTCCTCCATGGGCAACTTAATTTCATGTGGGTTGTGCTCCCACATTCGTAGCACATCGGGGGCTCGTTGCACTTTCCGAAATGTTTCTTAGAGCAATTCGAACATTTGGATGGTCTGAAAGAGTAAGGAAAGGACGTATGCCACCTTGAGGTCCTTTTCTTTTTCACCGGTGATGCCGGTGCCGTAAGAGTGCTTTCTCCTCCTTGGTCGTTTGCCCAAGGATGGGTTTGGCTGACAGTCATATCACGTTGGGAGGTGGCCCGATCTCGCCTCGCCTGACGCCTACGTTCGTTCCTCCTGGTGTTCATGTTACACATCGAGCCCACTTGATTAGCGCTTGCCGCTTGGCGGCCCTCACGGCCCCCATGCCCTATTCCTCTCCCCGTAAAGGCTCGTGACACAGCCCGGCTAGCCTCAAGGTAAGCTACCGACGCTTGTCCCTTAGGGTCATTCCTTGTTGCCATTCGCTTACCCTCCATTTCTGAAACGGAATTTGGACGAGTCTTTAGACTCCTATGAATGTCAATTGACGGAAAAACGTTATAGACACGTATTGACCCAAGTCACCACCATACCAATTGTTAAGGGTACCGTCTTAACAATTAGAGGCCTTGCAACTTAAGCACCAATAGTCCTATAAACGTCAAAATACAATGCTCATGGTTTTCGGTAAAAACTCTTTTGTAAAATCTTTTGTGAGAGGTTGATTATATAGTTTAGAACTGAGATGGCTCTGATACCACTTAATTGTCACGCCCCAGACCGCAATCCAAGCGCGTGTACAACCGCCGTGAAATCAAGTGATGTCACCCGCGAGTCAACCTCACTTGATTACACAAGGCGTTCGAGAAAAATAATCCATCCATACTCAGTAGTAAACATACATAACAACATCACATTTAAACCAATGAATAGCGAAAATATTCAACGGTAAGTCATAAGCCACAACCGGCCAATAACATGGGCATGCAAGCCCCAAAAGAATAGTTTATAACAAATAAAAATATCCATGAGCAATGTTTAGTAATTTGAAATAAAATGAGGAAGCACGAACCACGTCTTCCTTGATTTGATGTCACCCGTAGGAAGGTGCAGGTAGCAAGCCCTAGCTTCAACCTGAGAATGGTGGGGCCCCCCGAAGGGGTCAGTACAAGTACCGAGCGAGTAGCAGGCTAAATATAGAATAACTAGCGTTTCAAGTATAAGACCCAAACATAGGATGATACATATACGTATAGTCCTTCCCCCAAGTTTGAAATACATATTAGTATACATACACTTGGAAATACCCGACCCGTAGGTCATTGTTTATTTGGGAAAATAATAGTAGCCAATATCCTTGACTTAAATCCCAACCCACCCATATACCTATGAGTGTATAGAACTCCTCCTTGTTCAAATAAATTATCATAAGGACACCGTCCGGTCCTAGATCATTAAATGTAGCCTATGAGTTTTGAGGATACACGCCCGATCCTTGGGTACTCCACCCTATAACCGAGTTTTGAGGATAACCGCCCGATCCTTGGGTACTCCACCCTATATAACCGAGTTTTGAGGATAACCGCCCGATCCTTGGGTACTCCACCCTATATAACCGAGTTTTGAGGATAACCGCCCGATCCTTGGGTACTCCACCCTATATAACCGAGTTTTGAGGATAACCGCCCGATCCTTGGGTACTCCACCCTATATAACCGAGTTTTGAGGATAACCGCCCGATCCTTGGGTACTCCACCCTATATAACCGAGTTTTGAGGATAACCGCCCGATCCTTGGGTACTCCACCCTATATAACCGAGTTTTGAGGATAACCGCCCGATCCTTGGGTACTCCACCCGACCTATGACTTACCACATATCACACTAGATAGGGTCTATATCATATTTAGCCATTCATAACTAATCCAATACATAAAACTTATGTATCACATTCCATGCAAAGCCATGCAATTATGTAAATGTACAATTAATTAATATCGACCGGTATTAATTAATCCATTATCCACCGGTCAACGTGGTCGTTGACCGCCATTTCAAACCTTGTACAAATCAACTTAATCATCGCATAATTAAGTTAAAATATTCATTTGTGCTTCTAATGCACTTCAAGCAAATATGCATTTTATATAATTCTTCATATCATATTCTATGCATAAACAATCTATTTCTTTCATACAAACTTAACCCTATTGGCTAATCACATGTTTAAATATCTTTTAAACATCATTATGAATTCATATAACATTTATTTAGGTAATCTTATAATTAACCCAAAAGTTATAAGATATTAAGCCGTCCACTCACCTTGAACTAGCGTTATGAAGTTCTACCCTTCTTGGTTGAACTCCGGTGAAACTCCGGCGACTTTTGGTCAACTCCGGCGACAACTCCGGCGACTTTTCCAACTTTGTGAAACCACTTGAAATACCCTTTACAAGTGCCTAACAAGGTTTTATAATCATAAAACTCATATTAATACAAATAACCTCTAAAAGGTTATTTTCCGGTGAACCGGTAGTTTTGGTCTCTAAGTCCATTCTTGGACATAGAACCATCTTCCTACCCATAAATCCATACTTATAACATGTGGAACCATACTAGGGGTCCTTCACATGATATATACCTCATATGGTAGAAGAAAAATAAAGGAGAAGTTATAATAAGGTCATTACCTTAATTATTCACACTTTTCCCAACTTTTTCCCTCTTTAATCTTCCTTCTTGGAACCCTATGGCTTGAGCTCGAATTTTGGCTATGGAAGATGAGTTTGCAGAGGTCTCCTTGTTCTCTTGGTGTGCCTTGGCCGAAATTATGGGGTGGGTGAGTGAGGAGATAGCCCCTTTGGCTTTTCTCTCAAAATAATGTGGGAATGGGTCCTCCCCATTGTACTTTTGATGCCAAATGCATCTCCTCCTCATTTCCTCTTGTCAACCCAGCTCTCAATTGATGTGTTTAGCACATAAAAACGTGGGGTGGCCCCCACTCATGTGGGAGGTCATCCCTTTGTGTCCCGATGTGTACAATCGGTCCCGAAAGTTGTATTTTTCGGACTGTTTTAAATATATTTTATTTTATCGGGTCCAATAAAATATATTACGTGTTCTCAATCGTAATGGCCTTTTGAAATAATATGTATTCCAAAACATTAATTTAGAAGTCTCCGAAATTCATTTTCGGGCTGTTATCTGTTAAATTGTCGGTACCGGTATTTGGGCCTCTTTTGCCCAATCGGTCAACTCTGGGCCTTTTCACGACCCAAATAAAATATCCACCACTATATAAATATTATTTCGACCCATAAGAATGATTTATGTGATCTCGGGAATATCGGGTGGCCCCTCGCTCCCGGTGTGGGTCCCATGTGCAATTTACTATTCACGCGAAAGAAATAATAAAAATTTACAACTTCGTAAATTCATTAATCCTTTAATAAGGTTCAATACATTATTTACATGAACGTAAATATATTTGGGGACGGTGTTACATTTTGTGCGCTAAGTTTTAGATGAGCAAAGTTTTAGATGAGCGAAGTTTTAGATAAACAAAGTTTTAGATGAGCAAAGCTTTTATGCGCTAAGTTTTAGATGAGCAAAGTTTTAGATGAGCAAAGTTTTAAATGAGCAAAGTTTTAGATGAGCGAAGTTTTAGATAAGCAAAGTTCTAGATGAGCTAAGTTTTAGATGAGCGAAGTTTTAGATGAGCGAAGTTTTACTCATGAGCGAAGTTTTAGATGAGCGCAGTTTTACTTTTAGCGCATCACTCTGTGCGCAATCCATTTAGCGCATCCTCTTAGCGCATCAACACAGTGCGCTAACTCTCAATTAGCGCATCACTTAGGAAACATTGACTCACATTTTGCCAACTAAGCTAAATTCCCTAAAAATCGATCAACTGCTCAACTCGATCAAGGATGGAAGCCAACTCAAACTCGACATCATTATTTTCTAAATCTGATCCTAACCAAATAACTAAGGAACTTGAAGGGAGAATGGAAAATAACTATAATGTTCTAGTCAAACAGTTAGAGAATGAGTCATTCTTGAACATTAAAATAATCAATTCACATAAAACGATCACTAAGCTCACTTTAGAAAATGAAGATCTAGGAGCTAGCATTAAAGACATGACTAAGAAGCTTAAAAGCACTGAAGCTGAAAGAATTAGACTCTTTGGTGTAAACAACTCACTTTACTCCATTAGGGACTCTCTTTACACTGAGATTAAAGAACTTGAAGATTTGTTAGCCAAAATGGATCAAACAGATTTAGTAAAATTAACTAAAATGCAACTACTTTAATATTTTAATCTAACATTTTTTATATGATTAATATTAGTATGTAACAAATATGATTAACTAATATGATAATGTGACAAGTATAGTAAAATCAACAAAAAATGCAACTAATATTAGTATGTAACAAATGAGAATGTAACAAATATTTAAGGTGACAAAATGAGAAAGTTTAACTAATATTAATGAAAAATATAACCAATAGGATAAATGTATGAATGTATACTAATTAATGGGAGTGTGAGTGTGTAAGTAATAGGATAAACTCAACTAATATTAATGAAAGTGTAACTAATATATAATATAATTTTTATAGTATATAATATACAAGTATACTACTATAAGATGAGTAGTACAATTATACTAGCGTATTTAACACTTTAATATATATATATATATATATATATATATATATATATATATATATATATATATATATATACTTAATATATTAATTAGATGTAATATATGTATTTATAAGTAGATAATAAGTATATAAGTAGATACAATAATTGTATAACTAATATATAATACTCCGTATAATGTTTATAGTATATGATATATAAGTATACTACTATATAAGATGAGTAGTACACTTATATTTAATATCAATGTATATACTTAATATATTAATTAGATGTAATATATGTAAATATAAGTGAATAACAAACAAGTACTCCATCCGTCCCAATTTGATGTTCCCTTATTTCCTTTCTGGGATGTCCCAAATTGATGTTCTCGTTTCCTTATTTGGCAAACATTTAATTATGAAGTGGCTAACATACCGTTCATTTATTACACTGTTCCCTTATTTACCCTTATATTGTTTCACCCTAATACTCCCCATTTACTCTGTATCAGGTGTCCGCTCATTTATCTTTGAGTATTCTAGATCTTCACCCCCTTCGTCTCTCACTTGTCTGTAGTTTCCATCTCGTAACCTTCATGGTCTCTCACCTTCCCGGAATGGTCTTGTCTCTCTTTATTCTATGCATATGTTTGCTTTTGACGACGATACATATGGCTCCATTACACAAATCCTGTGAAACCACCATTGTGTTTCCTGAGAGTCCCACCTATCCTTATGTAGATTTTGCCCCCGGTGCGATGATATTTCTGGAATCCATCATTCCTGAGATAGGCGGTGAATGGGTAGATTCCGATTGAGGCGATGAGAGGGGTGGTTATTGCATACCTGGAATAAATCCTAGCTTCGGTGGAGGTGGCGGAACTACAAGGTTTGTGGGGACGATAACGCAGAGGAGGTGACTTCTCCTCCGGCGTCTCTGTGGTATCTGACCAGAGTTATTCGAGGCTCCTCCCATCTCCTATAAACAACTTTGATTGATTTGTTGCCTCCTCCAGTGTGTCTGTATATCTAACTCTCTATTCTCTGCGTTTATTTTATTTGCATTACGGTTTACTATGGGCTTCACTGATGATGCTAATTATGGTGTTGATTATGTGTGGGTATGTTAATGTGCTTATGAACATGCGGTGAAATGTTGTTTTAATTGCCATTCATGTTCTAAGTTTTGACTTACTCCATACTTATGATGCCTCGTGGTGATTATGATGGTTATGTGATGACTATGCGCGTATGATATGTGATTCTGTAATGTGAGGCTTTTATTGGCTTGTTTGAACTGTACTAGTCCATGTGATGAATCTGTGACACTTGTATGCCTAAGATGAGTTTTTCTAAGTATGTTAATGTGCTTGGAACATGTAGGAGGTCAAATGAATCATTGATTGCCACCAATGTTTGAACTTACTCCATACTTATGATGCCTTGTTGTGAATATGATGGTAATGTGATGACTATATGCTTATGATTTGTGATGTGAGGCTTTTATTGACTTATTTGAAGTGTACTAGTCCCTGGTTGGAACATGTAGGAGGTAAAATGATGTGTTGATTGCCACCCATGGTCTAACTTAAATTATGAAACTGTGATGACAATTAAAGATGTCTGAGACTACGTAACACATATGTAATGATAAAAAAACATCTGAGATTAATATTTCAATTTTTACATTGCATATGCTAGGCCAATAAACAAAATTTGGCCTAATGTGGGGAAAAAAGGGTCGGCAAAATAGATATGCTAGCCACCAATTGTACACACACTCTATGATGATAACAAATTCATCACAGAGCTGGATGATGTATCCTGACAGCTCTATGATGACCAATATGTTAACTGAGAGTGTTGTGTCATAGTACTACCAACGGTGTGATATGCTTACACTATGTTATTCCATTCAGATGGTCCATTGCAGCTTGTACTATGTCCTTTTCCATGACAATGTTGGTAGGAAGGATACCTTGCCTTTCCAATCTATGTTCGTCAATATGCTGAAGTGTGAAGTTACCCCCCCACTTTAATAACCTTTGCCATTGTCAGTTGTAGTGTAAGCCAAACATGATAAAGTGTTTTAGGGGATATGCGAGTGAATGCATCTTGCACATTTTGAAGCAATTCATCAACTGTTTTGCTGCATGTTTGATAATGCAATGACTGTATTGAGTTGAAAAATCCTGAATCTAGAACATTCATGTCTGGACTGTTTGGTGGTTGCATTGTCAACTTTATATTCCACCTGATGGACAATCTACCCGGGGGGTATCTTATCCGAGGGGTTATTGCGGGAATAACTAGAGAGAAGTCAGAGCAAAATAGGAGGAGAGAGAGTCGATTTTATTAAATGAACTCGAGATGTGGAGCTGGGATGTAGATTGTGTCCATTACAAGGAGAAATGGGCTGCTATTTATAGCAGCAATAAATGCGATGAGAGTACATGTGTCAGCAATCCAACGGCCGAAGGGTCACACCAGCCTGGTGGCACCGGCAGTGGTACGTCAACCGCATTGAATGCGGTTGGCGGATGTGACATGGCATTAAATGCGGTGGTTGGCTGTCTCTAAAAGGAATCTTCGATGATTGAGCCTGTTCAGCCGAAGGCTCTCTGTGTAGCCGAGGGCTCCTTGTGCAGCCGAGGGCCCCTTGTGCAGCCGAGGGCTCCTTGTGTAGCCGAAGGCTTGGTTCAGCCGAAGGCTTCCCCTGGTGCCGAGGGCATGGGAATGCCGAAGGCTCATGTCTTCGCCTGTTTTCTCCCAGCAGCTTCTTATGCCAGAGAAGGCTATCCTGTGAGTTTTGGAGCCCTCGGCCAAGGAGGCCGAAGGCATCCCAGTGTGCATTCTGAGCTACTTCGAGGCTTGGGCCGCTGCATTTGGGCCTGAGTTGTTCTCTGGGCTCAACGGACTTGTGTAGGAGAAGTAGGAGTCTATGGGCCGGGGGGTGCTGGGCCATATACTCCATCAGGAGTCCCTCACTCCTTTTGCCGAAAGGTACTTGAGGGAAAAGGAGTAGATGTGTTGATTCTTCCGGGGGCTCCATCATTTAGTTGGGCGCCTTTGCTTGAGAACTTGCTTTCTGCTGATTGCCGAAGGCTTCCCTCAGTCCCTCACATGTCGAGGGTTTTCTGAGGGAGGCGCAAATAATATCTGTATGTGTTGTGATGAAGGCTGTTCCATCATTGTCAGTGATTTTGTGGAAAATTGCTGAAATTTTGCTTTGCCGAAGGGTGTAATGGTGTATGCACCCGAGGGTTACATGCGTTACTCGTGGGAATTTTTGTTTTTAGTCATGTGTGATTCCTGAGGGGTGTGTCCCAGTCCCCCACTCCTTTAGGCCGAAGGCGAGTTCGGGCTGAAGGAGTTTAATGTTTGTGCTGAGGAGTTCCCCGAGGGGTTCCAATGGCTGGGTATTGCAGCACTGGTAAGTCGGAGGCTCATGTCGGTGATGACCCAATTCATGAGGGCGGTACTGATAACCCGAAGGTTATAACGCGTGATAGCCGGAGGCATTCGTCTTATCGGACCTGATGATGATTGATCGCCGAGGGCTGTTGTTTGTCGTGGCCGGAAGCTGTGAGGCGGGGAGCGCATCAAGTTTCCCAAATGGAGCCGTTGGAATAGAGCCGTTGGAGGGGGGAGCCACGTGGCGCGCTCTAGATGGCCGAAAGTGGGCGGGCGCCACCCATTGGCTAAGGCGGAGGCTGGTAATGATGGGCTTTCGAGTTGAGGCCCAGTTCTCGAGGCCCAGTTGCTTATAAATACCACAAGCCGAGTTCATTCTTCCTTGTGCGAACTTATTGAAGCGAAGCTCTGCCCAAGTGTTCTCTAGAGAGAGAAATCGACTTTCGATCAATCTCAGCTTTCCGAGGTCAGTTTCCCTCCTGTTCTTGAGCTTTTTAGCAAGTTTTTGCTCTTCCGCCCTTAGACCGAGTGTTATAGTACCCCTAGGGTTCATACTTTTTAAATCCGCCGACCATCAACCCGAAAATGTCCTCCGGAACTGATTCCCAAGACATCTCGAAGGAGATGCAGTCACAAGCCGAGAGCTACTCAAGCGTGGGGTCGTCGAGTGGGCGGACTTCCTCGATCAACGACTCGGATGTAGCGAGGGAGGTGCAGAGCAACCTCCAAACCGAGGCCGAAGCAGAGGACTTCGAGCAGGTTGTAGAAGACGAGGAGATGGCGATGGCGCTCCAAGTAGCCGAGGAGGAGGAGGAAAAGGAGAGGACGAAGGTGACCGTAGCTATGCTCCCTGCCCGTAATGGTGCCGAGGCCAGTTCCTCCAGGCCTTTGGATCCGGAACCTCTAAGTGTGGCTCCGGGAAAAAAGAAGAAGAAGCTGAGGGTTGCTCCCAAGAAGAGGCAAGCAGCCGTTGACGCCGGGCGACCTGTTGGAATTCCTGAGGGGCATTCGTATCTCGATACATCTGCCCTCGAGGTAAAGACCACGGTGTCGGGTGCGGACTGTCAGTCTCTCCAAGTCCTCGTGGGGCCGTCGGCCCAGGTCGTAGAGCCTGGTCCTGAAGACCTGCTATCCCAACCCCCGGAGGGGTGTTTTGCGGTGCATTTGCTGTCGGTGGAGTTGGGCCTCAGGTTCCCACTTCATCCCTTCGTCCTCGAGTACCTAAGGTACGTGAAGCTAGCCCCCTGCCAGCTCACCCCGAATAGCCACTACTACCTGGCGGGCTTTCTATCTCTATGCCGAAGCCGGAAGGTGGAGGCCACGTTGGAACAGTTTTTCCTGTCATTCAACTTGTGCCGAGGGGGGCACTCTCATGCCGGCGGGTACGCGAATCTACAGCAGGTCCCTGCCTGGAAGCTTTTCTCCGAGACCCCTTCGTCTCACAAGGATTGGAAGGAGAAGTTTTGCTACGTCAGGATAGCGGAGAATCCATTCCCGGGGGCTTTGCGGGATCACTTCAAGAGACATCCGAAGGTGGGTAGTGCGGCCCTCCAGAAGGCCGGCAAGAAGCTGATGGAGAAACCCGAGGGCTCGGATAAAGTCATCGCCATCAAGCAGGCCACGTTGGCCGAGGATCTGTACCTGCTGGGCTTCCGGAGGTATCGCCTTCCGGGGGATAAAGATGAGAAGTATCCCCTGATTGATCGTGGGTACTTAAACTCCGGAGGTTATTGCCGAGGGCTCTGATTTTTGGTACTTAGAATATTTCTCCTTGATTAGCCCTGATTCTAACCCTTCTTTGTCTTTTGCAGGTGATATCATGGATGTGCAAGCCTTCGCGCGATTATCAAAAAAGCTGTCGAAGGCCCCGAAGAAGAAGAAGGAGGAAGGGGGACCCTCGAACCAACTCTTCGTCGATGATGTTCTCAAGAAGGCTGGGGCCTCCAAAACTCCGGAAACTAAGGAACCCCCCCAAGGAGGTTGCTGCTGGTGACACCGGTGTTGGTGCCGGGGGCTCCCACGCCGGGGAGCTTAAGAGAAAAAACACCGGGAAGGGCTCCAAGCCTCCGGTGACTAAGAAGCAGAGGGGGGCCGATGAAGGTAAGGGTGCCCCCCTTGTGATCCTTGAAGAGCCCTCCCCCTCTCATCTGGTGGACCTTGACGAGGGGGCCTGGCCGCAAGAGACGGTGCGGTTCTCCTTTAAGAGGGGGACTGCCATCGTGCACGGCACCCTCGATCCGAGGGAATATCTGAAGGGTGCCACTCCCCCTTTGGATTGCTCGACCCTCGGTAAGTTCGAGGACGAAGCCCTCGAGCGAAGAGCACTCGAGGCCTCGGTCACTGTAAGTCCCTTCCCCTCGCTAAGCTTATGCTTTGTTTTCTCATATTTTCTGCTTGCATGGTTTGACCTTGAATGCCCTCCCTTCGCTTACAGGCCAGCCTGGCCTTCGGAGAGTATGTCCGGAGGATGGAACAGGTGCGTTTGGACAAGGCAAAAAATGACGCTGCCCTGGAGAAACTCATCAGGGACCATTCTGAGGCCATCAGGTGTTGCGCCGAGCTGGAGCTGGCCCTTAAGCAGTCGGGGGAGAAGCTCAAAGAGGCAGAGGAGAAGGCCCGAGCCGAGGGCAAGGCTGAAGCTGAGAAGGCGGCTGCTGAGGCCTCAATGAAAGCCGCCGAGGAAGCGGCAAAGGCCAAGTCCGAGGCCGTCTCCAAAGCCGAGAAAGATGCCGTTGCCGCCTTCCAATCCGAGGGGTGGAAAGCAGATGACTTAGAACCGTGGAGGGCCTCGGTGGTGGAGTCTTCAGTGGATGCTTGGGTGAAGGGCCCCGGAGCTGAGTGGATGGCCCTAAAGGGCAAAGATTATTTCGATGGGGGCGAGTTCTTCACCCAGCGTCTCATCTACCGGAAGCTGGCCGAGCATTTCAAGATTCCCAAGGACAATTTCGATCCTTCGGCTTATGGTCTTCCTCCCCGGCAGCCTGATGTGAGGGTCCCCCTCCCGGAGGGCGAGGAAAGGGTTCAGCTTGCGGACTCCGAGTTGATGAGGGAGTATGGCCTCCATGATGAAGAAGATGCGGAGGACGACGCAGCCTCGAAGCCGAGGGACGAGGCAGCTGCAGAATCCCAAGCTTGAATTTTCTAAGTATAATTGAATGTAATAGTGGTAGGCTCCGGCTTCGGCCTCCTATGTAAACAAACATCCTTTGTTAACACTCTGTTTTTTTTTGAATGAATGTGATATGCCTCCGGGCTTCTTTGATAAGTGGTGCCTCGTCTCATAGTATTCACTTTTTGATGAATGTATGTCCTCGCTTCTTTTTGTATTTGCGTATGAATGCTTTCCTTCACTTGGATGAATGTATATTTTTTTGTCTGGCTTCCCGGAGGCCACCAGTTTGTGGACTTAGAAAAATTTCTAAGTGCAACCCATCGCAAGCCCTCGGCTGTAGTGTAATATCACGAGCAATCGGTCATAGGGCAATCACCGGAGGCTCGTTGTCGTGGACTTAGAACATGTCACAAGTACGACCTGATCAGAACCCTTCGGGTGTAGAATAGAATCACCGGGGGTTTTGTGATTGTGGACTTAGAAAGTTTTCCAAGTGAGAACTTTTGCCATGATCCTCCGGTCATAGTGTGGAACATGAGCCTTCGGATGTTTGTAGTAGTGAGACCGAGGGCTATGACGAATTAGACTTAGGGAGTTTTTCTAAGCTAACATCACCGTAGGCCATCGACGTTGCAGAGCCTTCGACTCATAGTGCAGTCTTAGGTCCCCGTCGAGTAGTTTGAGGTTGCATTCGGCTCTAAGCCTGTCGGTAGTAGCGAAGTCCATGTTGCCCACCGAGGGCTTCCCGTTTGTGGACTTGGGAAATTTTTTCACCATTGAGTGAGTTTGGTAGCTTTCTGAGTTTCTGCCCTCGGCATGAGACCTCCGGTTTGTGTAGATATAGGTTCAGCTTGCCTTAGAACTTTGTGGAGCCTTCGGTATGTCACATAGTTGACCAATGATCCAGCCGAATTCGTCATTAGCCAAATTTAGGTGAAGTTTTGCTGAGTGAGCCTTCTTCTTAGGCCTCCGGTGGAACTGTTGTACTTCAAGGCTTTATGTAGTGGAGCCTTCGGCTATGTAGCCAGATGACTTTGTTGGTGAAAGATTTTCTGTTGCCTTTGTAGGAGCCTTCGGGAATATGTATCCGAAGTGTTGAGCCTCCGGGGAGAATAGTATCCGGGGAGTTCCTTCCCCCCTACACATCTTTTTTTTTTTTTTTTTTTTTTAGATGGTGTAGGAGAGGCATCTAGAAACTTGGTTGCTAGGGAAGGCTTGGCCTATACGGGAGGCAACGGAACAAACCGTTGGCTCCCCCTTCGGGAATGACCTTCCGATATCCCGAAGGGTTTGAGGGTCGTTTCCTCGGCCCGAGACATCGTCTGTTGCCTGCTTCCCCTTGGGAGATAGCACGGAAAGCGCCTCGGTTTTGAAAGTCGTCCCCTCAGCCCGAGACATGGTCTGTTGCCTGCTTCCCCTTGGGGGATAGCGCGGGGAGCGTTTCGTTTGTGGAAGTCGAATCCTGGGCCCGGGACATGGTCCGTTGCCTGCCTCCCCTTGGGGGATAGCGCGGAAAGCGTTCCTGGGAAGGGTTTTATTTGCGTGTAGAACGCAAATAGCCGGGGGCACTTGGTACCAGCCGGAGCCGAGGGGTGTTGAACCCCCCGGTTTTTTTTTTTTTTTTTTTTTTTTTTTTTTTTTTTTTTTTTGGGAGAGTATGTAAAAAATTTTGAAAACACTTGGTGTTTCCAAAGAGTGATGGGGGTGGCCCATACACTTGGTACTTGGTACCTAAATTGTTGTTCCCCCTCATAAGAGGGAGTGGCCTTGGGCCTTTTATGGTGAAGAGATGAGGGGGCCTCGGGCCTCTTGTATAATATGTAGGTGGTGAAGGCTTGGCCTTTTGATTATTCTTCAAAAACAGATGGGGCCTTGGGCCATTGATGTTTACACTTGCTGAGGATGAGGGCTTGGCCGCTCATGCTTTATTGATAGAATTTGACAAGGTGGTGCACATTCCAATGTCTAGGGACCTCCGTCCCATTGGGGCGTTTAAGCTTGTATGTCCCTGGTTTGATGATGGCTGAGATGATATAGGGGCCTTCAAACTTGGGCGCCATTTTTCCTCCTTCGGTGGGTAGACTGGCCTCCCTTCGTCGGAGGACGTAGTCTCCCACCTGGAATTCCCGAGAGCGGACCTTGGCGTCGATGTAGCCTTTGACTTGTCTTCTATAGTTCTCAGCCCTGATGAAGGCTTGCTCTCGGCGTTCTGAGATGAGATGAAGGTCGAGGGCCATGTTGGCATCGTTGACCTCGGGCTCATATTGTTCCACCCTTCGGGTGGGAAGGGTCACTTCTGTTGGAGCCTTTGCCTCAAAGCCATAGCATAGGGAGAAGGGTGTCTCACCTGTTGCACGCCGAGGGGTGGTGCGGTAGGCCCATAGGATGTTATGAAGCTCTTCTACCCAGCCTCCCCCTTCGGCTTCCAGCTTTTTCTTCAATCCCTCGAGGAGGGTGCGGTTGGCATTCTCTACTTGCCCGTTGCCCTGAGGGTAGGCAACGGAAGAGAATGTGTGCTTGATGCCCCAAGCTTCAAGAAGGGCGCAGAAGGGGGCTGCCTCGAATTGAGTCCCGTTGTCGGAGATGATTTGTTGGGGGACGCCAAACCTTGTGAGAATATTTTTGAGGACAAAGTGGCGGCACCGGGCCTCCGTGATGCTGGCGAGGGGTTCGGCCTCTACCCACTTGGTGAAGTAGTCGATGGCCACAATGATGTATCTGTTGTTGGAGGTACCCCTCGGCAGAGGGCCCACTAAGTCAATCCCCCATCTGGAGAAGGGTATAGCGGTGCTGATGGGGGCATAGTTAACCGCTGGTCTGCCGGGGGCCTTCTGAAAGTGTTGGCAAGCGGTGCACCTTCGGGCTAGATCAGCACAATCTCTAGCCATCGTGGGCCAGAAGTAGCCCTGAACTATGAGCCTTCGGGACATGGAGAAGGGTCCCTGGTGAGCTGAGCAAGTGCCACTGTGCACTTCCTCCATAGCGACTTCGGCTTCATCTTGATGAAGGCACCGAAGGAGGGTGCCGTTGTAAGATCTTTTGTAAAGCCTTCCATTCTCGAGGGTGTAGCTGGGAGCCCTCAGTTTTGTCAATCTCGCGCGGGCCTCATCTTGGGGTAGGTTCCCCGTGGTGGTGAATTTGGTGATGTCGGAGATCCAATCCTCCGGTCTCAGGTTAATGTTCATAATGGGGCTTGCGTGGATGCTTGAGAGGCTGAGTTCCTCGATTCTTGCAATTTTTGAGAGGTGCTCGGGGGATTCATCCGAGAGCTTGGATAGAATGTCGGCCTCAGAGTTTTGAGCCCTCGGTATTTGGGTAAGAGAATGTGCCTCAAACACGTTGAGCAACTCTTTAGCCGCTTCTTTGTATTGTTTCATCCTCCCTTCTTTGGCTTCGTACTCCCCGGAAATTTGACCCACGACAAGCTTGGAGTCACACTTGACGTGGATCATCTTGGCCTTCAGATTTGCTGCCAGCCGAAGGCCACATAGGAGGGCTTCGTACTCGGCCTCGTTGTTGGAGACTTTGAAGGAGAAGCGGATGGCATAATAGGCGCGGAAGCCTTCGGGTGTGATCAGAACTACTCCTCCCCCGCATGCTTTGGTGGCTGAGGAGCCATCGGTGTAGAGTGTCCACCACTCATCGAGGGGTGCCGAAGGCTCCTCGTCAGTTGCTGATCTTGCGGTGCATTCCGTTACGAAGTCTGCCAGGGCTTGGCCCTTAATGGCAGGCCTCGGACGGATATCTATGTTGTATTGGCTGAGGAAGATGGCCCATTTTACCATCCGGGAGGAGCTAGTGGGGCTCCTCATGAGGGCGCCGAGGGGTTGATGAGTGAGCACTTGGATCGGATGAGCCTGAAAGTAGTGGCCAAGCTTCTTGACGGTCCAAACGATGGCTAGCACCGTCTTCTCAACGGGAGAATATCTGAGTTCGGCCTCCCGGAGGGTTTTGCTGACGTAGAAGATGGCATGTTGGATGCCGTCTTCCTCTCGTATTAGTACTGAGCTGATAGCCGCAGGGCTAACGCCGAGGTATAAGTATAGGGTCTCCCCCACCTTCGGCTTGGAGAGCACCGGGGGAGAAGAGAGGTACTTCTTAAGTTCGTCGAAGGCCTCTTGACACTCAGATGTCCATTGGAAGCCAGCTGTCCTCCTCATGATTTGGAAGAAGGGGAGGGCCCTCTCGGCTGACTTAGAGAGGAATCGGTTGAGGGCCGCCAGGCGACCCGTCAACCGTTGAACTTCTTTGACGTTGCGCGGAGGCTCCATGTTGATGATGGCCTGAATTTTCTCGGGGTTGGCCTCAATACCCCTTCGGCTGACCATGTAGCCCAAGAACTTTCCACCTTGTACGCCGAAGGTGCATTTCTTTGGATTCAGTCGGAGGTTGAATTTTTGCATGATGGCGAAGATTTCCTGGAGGTCCTCGGCGTGAGTGCCGGCCTTCTTGCTCTTGACAATCATATCGTCAACATAGGCCTCCATAGTGCGCCCCAAGACAGCTTGAAAGACCCTGGCCACCATTCGGGTGTAGGTGGCGCCTGAATTCTTGAGGCCGAAGGCCATCACGAGGTAGCAGAAGATGCCTTCGGGTGTCATGAAGGCAGTTTTTTCAGCGTCTTCTTCATGCATATAGATTTGATGATACCCGCGGAATGCGTCGAGGAAGGACATGATTTCGCATCCCGCGGTCTCATCCACCAGTTGATCAATGTTTGGCAGAGGGAAGGGGTCCATAGGGCACGCCTTATTCAGATCAGTGTAGTCCACGCACATGCGGAAGGTAGGAGGCTTCTGTGCAAGGACTACATTTGCTAACCAAGAGGGGTATTTCACCTCCTTGACATGTTTGATGGAGAGGAGCATGGCTACCTCCTTCTTCACGAACTCCCTTCTCTCGGCCGAGAGGGGTCTTCTCCGCTGTTGTACTGGTTTGGCCGAAGGGTCCACCGCTAGGCGGTGGGTGATGACCCTTCGGTCAATTCCCGGCATATCCTCCGGCCCCCATGCAAAAACAATGGAGTAGGCGCGGAGGGCTTTGGTGATGCCAGCCTTCAAGTCTTCGGGGAGCTTGGCTCCAATCTTCAGGACTCTCTCCGGCTTGGCCGGATCGAGTATCAAGTCTTCGGTCTCCTCGGCAGGCTCAGCTCTCGGCCTGCCTTCTTCTTCCTCCAAGGCCCTGGTGGTGATGGTGTCCACACGTAGTTCTGTTTTACTAACCTTCTTGGTAAGTTGAAGGTAGCAGGCCCTGGAGAGTTTTTGATTCCCCCTCGAGTAGCCGATGCCGGTGGGTGTGGGGAACTTGAGGCAGAGATGCCTCATAGAGATGACGGCTTCCAAATCCTCGAGGGCGGGCCGGCCGAGGATGATGTTGTGTGCGCAGTCGAGGTTGACGACGACGAATTCCACTTCGAGCTTGGCTCTATGGGATCCGTCGCCGAACTCAACCACGAGGGTGATGACGCCCTCGGCGTCTATGCTGTCCCCCGTAAATCCGGAGAGGGGGGGTGTTGATGTGTCGGAGGGACCGCCTGTCGAGTCCCAACTCCTGAAAGGTGCTGAGGTACATGACGTTGACAGAACTCCCCGTGTCGACATAAGTCCGGTGGATGATGGCGTCATTGATCTCAGTGCGGATGACGAGGGCATCTCTATGCGGCAGAGAACCCGAGGGGAGGTCCGCATCTGTGAAGAAAATTGGATCCGCCTTCGGCCGTTTAGTAGGGGGCATGTGGTTGACCTCCCCAACGTAGAGGGACTGTGCCCACTTCTTCCTTTGGCTCGTAGAATCGCCTCCGGTGTTGCCACCGTTGATCATGTGAATGTGGCGCTTGTACTGTTGATGGGAGCCCTCTCCCTCGTCTTCGAGGCCGCCAATTTCACGCTTCTTCCCATGCGGGTTTCCCAAGGGAATGGTGTTGGGGTTCACCCACTTGTTTGCCTTCGGCGGAGGGCCTTGATGATGAGGGGGACCCTGGGGCGGAGGGCCCCTGATAAACTGGGACAAGTGGCCCGCCTGTATCAGCCTCTCGATGGCGTTCTTCAGCTGATGGCAGTCGTCGGTCTTGTGTCCATGGTGGCGGTGGAAGCGGCAATACGGCTCATCAGGGCCGATGGCATAGATCTCGAGGGGTGTGCGGGAGTCCCGCTCAACGAGCCCCCGCTCTTCTGCATGATCAAGGATGACGCTGACGGGATGCGTCAAGGGAGTGCGTGGGTGCTCAAGGAGGACGGGTTGCGCCCATGCCTTCGGATTATTCTTGTAACCGCCCCCGGTTCGGGCTTGGCCACCTCGGGGGCGATCGTTGTATTGTGCCTCTCGATTGACCGGAGGGGGAGGCCCTCCAGGCCGGTTCCTGCCTTCATTTCTCTGGGAAGGATCCGTGTTGCGGCGGTCCTTCTCGATTTCCTCCGCTTCAGCATATCGGTCCCCCCCGCTGAAGGGCCTTTGTATAATCGCGGGGGGGGATCAGTAATGAGGCTCCGGGAGAAGTTACCGTTGCGGAGGACGGTGTGGAAGAGGGCCATCAGTGTCCTGTCATCAGCGCCTTCGACCTCGAGGGAGGCCTGCCTCCAGCGTTCCAGGAAACTCCGAAGGGTTTCTTCCCTCTGTTGCCTCACATTCAGAAGGTGGGAGAAGTGCTTCTTTGAGCGATGCCTCCCAGCAAATTGCGTAAGGAAGCGGTGGGCAAGTTCTTGCCAAGAATCAATGCTGCCTTCGGGCAACCGGTTGAACCACTCATACGCCGGTCCCTCCAAGGTGGAAAGGAACCAACGGCATAAGTATTCATCCGATGCCCCCATCATCATCATGCTGTTTTGGTAACGGCTATAGTGCTCTTGGGGATCCGTCTTCCCCTCATACGGCTTGATGGGTTGCCCCCGGTATTTGTGAGGGATTTTGGCCGCCAACACCCTCGGGGTGAAGGGTGTTCTAGTGCGGAGTTGAATGAGGGGCTCACCGGAGCCTTCGGCCAGTTTACGCCTCATTTCCTCCACTTGTGCCCGGAGGTCAGCGTATTCCGGATCTGGTCTAGCTGTGGAAGCCGTCGGCGGTGCCTGACGATTCTCCTCAAGTTGACGGAGGAGGGCCTCAATGATCTCATCCTTGGGATCCTTCGGAGCAACCCCTTGGGAGTTGGCCCGGAAGGATTGCGCCTGGTTGATCTGGTGTCTGGCGTCATCGGCATGGAGGAGGGCTTTGCCCTTGCTCCGGGGTGGAGGTACGCCCTCGGCTCCCAAAGCGGAGGCTCCACTCTCCTGAGGCCTGTTGAATTCCTGTTTGCCGAGGCGGTCTTGGACCCCTCGGCGTATGGGAGCTCCCCCAAGCCTCTCGAGTGCAGAGGTCCGGGGTTTCTCCTTCATCAAGGGACGTTTATCCCTGGATTGGGCCTCCTGGGAGGCGGTGTCCTGCGCCATGACCCCTTCGGCATTCCCCATCCCCGGGGGAGGATTGTTGAACAGAGGGGGGGAGCGGTGGTAATTGAATAACATTCCCTCCAGCGTAGGGCTGGAGGGGTGCCTGAGAGGCGAGGGCTCCGGAATTGAGAGCCATGTTCTGAACAAAGGCCGCAAAGGCAGCCTGAAGATCGATGGCCGGGGCCGGAGGGGGAACTTGGTTCTCACTCCGATCCCTCCTTCGATTATCAAGGCCGATGCGGGCATCAGGGGTGTTCTTCTGCAGCTGTTGGCGTAGGTCAGCGGTGGCTTGCTCTAATTCGAGGATGACACCGCCCTCGGGTACTAAGAGCCTGTTGGAGGCCTCAGCCCCGTTAGTTTCGCCGGGGGCTACGTAGTTTTCCTCAAGGGTCTTGGATTGGGCACGGGTGGTTCTTCCCATTTTTCGGTAAGTGTTTTGTATTTGGTAGAGGGGGAGGGTTTCTTACTTGATTGTTCTGACCTCTCAACGAGAGCACCAAATGATGGACAATCTACCCGGGGGGGTATCTTATCCGAGGGGTTATTGCGGGAATAACTAGAGAGAAGTCAGAGCAAAATAGGAGGAGAGAGAGTCGATTTTATTAAATGAACTCGAGATGTGGAGCTGGGATGTAGATTGTGTCCATTACAAGGAGAAATGGGCTGCTATTTATAGCAGCAATAAATGCGATGAGAGTACACGTGTCAGCAATCCAACGGCCGAAGGGTCACACCAGCCTGGTGGCACCGGCAGTGGTACGTCAACCGCATTGAATGCGGTTGGCGGATGTGACATGGCATTAAATGCGGTGGTTGGCTGTCTCTAAAAGGAATCTTCGATGATTGAGCCTGTTCAGCCGAAGGCTCTCTGTGTAGCCGAGGGCTCCTTGTGCAGCCGAGGGCCCCTTGTGCAGCCGAGGGCTCCTTGTGTAGCCGAAGGCTTGGTTCAGCCGAAGGCTTCCCCTGGTGCCGAGGGCATGGGAATGCCGAAGGCTCATGTCTTCGCCTGTTTTCTCCCAGCAGCTTCTTATGCCAGAGAAGGCTATCCTGTGAGTTTTGGAGCCCTCGGCCAAGGAGGCCGAAGGCATCCCAGTGTGCATTCTGAGCTACTTCGAGGCTTGGGCCGCTGCATTTGGGCCTGAGTTGTTCTCTGGGCTCAACGGACTTGTGTAGGAGAAGTAGGAGTCTATGGGCCGGGGGGTGCTGGGCCATATACTCCATCACCACCCATCTTCACTTGTTTCCCTCATTGAATTCATGATCATTTGTAATTATGTGTGGTCTGGTGTTATCTTGTTGTATAATTACATCCCTAGGTAATGCTTGTGCCCATTTAGCTTTGATGGCTGGAATGAGTTCTTTCAGTAGCATTTCCCCGTAAACTTACTTTATCACTGAAAGAATTGGATTTGTTTGCATTGTGTGCTTTGGTTTGTTCTTGTTGTTTCTGGTTGCTGCCACCTTTTCCACAAATGGCCATATTCCTATTTCCCCATCCCATATGACTTGCCCCATTGTGTCTATATGATTAAATTGAACCACTTTTCATCTATATGGATAAACTTGTCAAATCCTTGAAAAGTGGGTGTTTATGGTAGGGAAGTTGGAATGAGGTGATAAAGAAGGAATTCACACCTTGCTTTCTTATTTTAATCTGTCAGAAAAGACTTTATGGTGCTTGTGTGTGGTTTTACCTCACCTCTCTCTTCATGCTGTGAAAGGTTCTTTTGGAGATTTTTAGGGCATGAGAGGCAGACCTTATGTTTGTCCTTTTGCTCAAAGGGATGTCTTGAAACTATGAAGGGGTACAATCACCCTTTTTCTGCCAACGTGTCCAATTAGCTTGTGACTTAGATCCATGTTTTCTTCATGCCGTAATTGTTGCTTTACAGTTTGCCATAGTTTAGACATAGATTTGTTTGACACTTGAAAAAGAGCTACACCTTTGTTGATTACACCACGTTGAAGTAGCCCAAAGTTATCCACGTGCTTCAAAAAATATTCCTTGATTTTTCTCTTTTGGTATTTGTAAGACTGTTTCTTTGTGCATGTTGGTCTGGGGGTGGTGGGGCGGAAATGACACTTGAGGAAGCCATTAATGGTGGTAGATGGAAGTGAAGAAGTAGACTTTAATGTTGTGGAAGGATGTTGTATTTATGGGCCTTAAGTGTAGTTTTATGTTTGAAAAACAATTCAGACAATTCTTTGTTGTAAATTTTGTTTTCCCTCCAATTTTAGACTCATTAATTTTTTTTTACGAGGGAAACACTCTTCTTGTGGAGAGCTTTAGACTAACATGTCGTGTAAATGTGATGTTTGTGATGTACAAGTACAACAACTTCAATCAATGAATAGTTAGTTATCATTACCAAAAAGTAAGCACTTTCTATAAAAGTTACCATGGTAAAAAATCTACTCCACTTCTTCACTTTAAGGGTACAAGGATACTTTTATCTTACATTTTTAATTTTTGTTCCTGAAAGTTTTGGGGTTTAATGCACCAAACTTCCCCGTGAAATATATATAAATACGGCGCATTAGTCATTTGTGATTTAAAAAATGCATCAAACCCTCTTGTGTTATAATTAGTCATGCGCAAAACTCCCTCCAAGAACAAATTTTACAATTTTGAAAACACTTTTTTCATAATATGATTGGATATCCAAGTAACTTTGTCAAAATTTCTAACTCATACCAAAAAACTAATCATTTTTCATTTTTTGGAAATTAAATTTGTTCTTGGAGGGGGTTTGGCACATGATTACTTATAGTTATAACACAGGGAAGTTTGCCGCATTTTTTAAATCACAGGGAGCTAATGCGCCGAATTTCTATTTCACGAGGGGGGGTTGTGGAATTAAACCCGAAAGTTTTGGGAACATCAAATTGGGTCGGAGGGAGTATAAAATAAGTAGATATTGAGTATATAAATAGATATAATATATGTAATTATAAGTAGATAATAAGTTGTTGGGTTAATGGTCCAACTAGAGTGTCGGCCCATTCAACCCTCCTACAGTCCTATGCACGAACGTCCAAGCCCAACAAGGGTAATGGGTAAAGATGGACGTCTCCACGAAAACATGGCAGTTATATCCCAGAACCCAAGGCAGATGCAGTGTATCTCTCCATGCCTTGTCCACAACCCAAAGAAGATCAAGCCCAAAGCTAACCAACATATTTTTACTCCAACGGCCAGAAGACGTATGACCTTCAACCCTTTGCAACACAACCAAGGATAGCCCCAGTTGTCGAGAAGACACTCGTCTCCAAGAATGGGAGGGAAACCGAGATCCTGACAGGAAACACATTTATGCTGGAGATTTGGTGGTTGGGACTCCAGCCATCTACAGTTGGACACATCAACATATCCACCTGCCCCTTGGTAGTATAAATAGTAGCGTTTATTTTATTGTAAAAGGTTGACAATTTACCCGCATTAGCATTCTAGCATTCCAATAGCTCTTAGCATTGTTCGCAGCTCTTCTGTTGAGTAGTCAGACGAACGGCCGTTGGCCAAATAACGTCAGTGTGTTGTATGAGCTCTTATTATCACTTAATAAGAATACAGCCCACTATCTCATATACTTCTTTCTTGCCTCATCTTACTTGCTATTTTCACACTCAAACACACCATCCACTTGAAATCCATAGGCTTATGTGTTGGGCGTACTGGTTGAAGGAATAAACCTCAACATAAGTATATAAGTAGATATAATAATTGTATACCTAATTTAAATAGATATAATATATAGTAATAGGTGCATAAAGAATTGGTATTGATGAAGATGAAAATGATTAGAGAGTAGGAAGGATTGGAGAATAGGTGTAGGAAAATGTTTAGAAAATAGGTGTATTTATAGGGGTTTTTACCCCCCCCAACCCCCCCCCAATGGCTACAGAGCCGTTTGGCAACGGCTAGGAGCCCTTAAAGCAGCCCAATGCATTTCATTTTTTTTAATTATTGTCGTTATGGCCCGGATAGGTCCCAGACCGGCCGGGCCGGTCAACATTTTCCTCAGCCCGTATCTCGCTCCAACTACTCCTGGTTCGGGCCCTCAATCCCGGTTCTGGTACCGCCTGACCGGGCCGAGTCGGGCTGACCCGTCCCAGTCTACCCTACATAGAACAGAACAAACACAATAGTAAAAGAAAAACAGTCAAGTTGGATCATACTCCTATCAAGAATATCCGAAACCGATGCCAACTTTAGCCCAGCTAGGGAGAGAAGGACGATATGGCAGCTCTCCCCTACCCACTTACGCTCATTGTGGTCAAAGGGCAACACATTGTGGATAAAGGGCATGTGTAAAAATTATTGATAAATGTAGTGTGCATTAACTGTGGTAATGTGGAGATGTGATAAATTAAATAATGTAAAGTAAGAAAAATGCATCAAGGCCTAGCACAATAATTATATTATTAAAATAATTAATTTTTTTGTCATGAGATATGAATTGTATAATATGTGCATCATATATGACAAAATGTGCACTTTTGGATTATAACTATCATGCATATTATAATACCCATGTTGTGTACACTTAGATGAACATGGATGACAGACTTGGTGTTATATGTTGATGCATTGTGAGATGGAGTGTTGAGATGCAAAGTCGAATTCCCCATATTTTAAAATCACACCAAAGTTAAATGTATTTTAGTGACGAAGTGAGTTTATTAATAATAATTACAAGTTTTAGTTTTAGCGCAAATGTGAAAATAGTTATGGGTCAATGTGCACCTTGCACACATTCTTAAAGGTTATAGTGATTAGAGTTTTTACTTCAGTTACTCCTTTTATTGTTGTATTAGTGACACATTTAATCGGATCTGGAGCCTCTGCCTTGCTTCTAGACAACCGTTTAATCACAAATTCAACGACCATAGATCTTGGGGTCCACACTTTCGCTGATCTCGAGGTCATCCTCGCCGCTGCTCGACTGTCGGATGCGCAAGAGACCCTGCTGTGCAGCAAATAGTGTTGGGCTCGGTTCGGGCCACCCGGCCCGATACTGTAGGGGCCCGACCCGGCCCGGGAACCGGGTACCGATTCTAGGTCTAGGCCCGGTTTTAGGGTGTAATCGGGGGCGGTCCCGGGATAGGTGAAATGCGAACAGGCCCGGCCGGTTCCGGGACCGGTTCGGGCCTTTTTATTTTATTATTTTAATTTTTTTTGGGGTTGGGCTGGGCTGACTGTTTCCGATGGGTTTGGGGTGGGGATGGGGGGATTGGGGAGGGGATGAAATAAATTAGAAAAAATGGAACCGGAACCGGAACCGGGCCGGTCCCGGGCCTAAACCACAACCATCCAGACCCGGCAGGGCCTAGGCCCGACTCAGTCCTGGGTCCATGACTAGCAACAAAGGATCCTGATTTCATTTACAGCCCGTTTGGTAGCACCAAAATCAACTGTTTTGGTTGATTCTGCTGAAATTTATGAAATTCTGGCTGAAGTGGCTGCATTGGCTGATTCTGCCGATTTAAGAAAAAAATATATTTAAAATATATTGTATTAATAAAATAAAGAAAAAATTATATGTAAACATAGCTAAAATGGTCAGCTACAGTAACTTCAGCCAATACAGCCAGAAAAGTAACTCTAACCTTACCTTTTCTGCTTATTACACAATTTAGTGCGTGAAAGCAAAAGTCATGTGTTTGATGAAAAAGTTGGCTGATAAGCCTGATAAGCCGAAAAGGAGTGTTGCCAAACGGCCTCTTAATCTCCCACTCTTATTTTTTCACTTTTAATCATTCAAATATAGTGAGAGAGACATTTCATATTCAAAATTTACATTTAGAAGCTGTTCCGTTCGTCTTAATCTTATTACTTATTCCTTAATCTTATTTTATTCAGATCAGATCAGATCAGATCAGAAAGATTCAGATCAGATCAGATCAGATCAGAAAGATTCAGATCAGATCAGAAACATTCAGATCAGATCAGAAAGATTCAGATCAGATCAGCAACATTCAAATCAGATCAGAAAGATTCAGACCAGATCAGACCAGATCAGAAACATTCAGATCAGATCAGAAACATTCAGATCAGATCAGGTCAAAAAATTCAAACATGATTTATCACTTTTATTATTATATTAATTATGATTATTATATTATAGTTATTGTTAATAATATTAATATATTAATATAATAATATTATTAATAATAATATATTAATAATGTTAATAATATAAAATTATTATTATATTATAATAATATAATATAATATAATATAATATAATATAATATAATATAATATAATATAATATAATATAATATAATATAATATAATATAATATAATATAATATAATATAATATAATATAATATAATATAATATAATATAATATAATATAATATAATATAATATAATATAATATAATATAATATAATATAATATAATATAATATAATATAATATAATATAATATAATATAATATAATATAATATAATATAATATAATATATTTATAATTATAATTATAATTATGATTTACAATGTAATTATAATTATAATCATCATTATTATTAATATGATTGTTGTTCTTGTTATTATTGTTGTAATTATTATTACTTCGGAGTAATTATATATTTAAATTAGTAATTATAGACATAATTATGACTATAGAAATAAATATTATAATTATAATTACAATAATAATAATTATAAAATTAATCATAATTAAAAATATAATTACATTTATAATTGTATCTGTATTTATAATTAGTGTAATTGGTATAATTATTATAATTTTAAATTTAATTTTAATTATTATTTTTTTTATAATTATGATTATAATTGTAATTTTATTTAAGTTATATTTTTAATTACAATTATAAATCTAATAATTATAATTGTAATTACAATTACAATTATAGAAATATTCAAATCAGATCAGAAAGATTCAGATCAGAAGAATTCAGATCAGATCAGAAACATTCAGATCAGATCAGAAACATTCAGATCCGATCAGATCAGCAACATTCAGATCAGATCAGAAAGATTCAGATCAGATCAGAAAGATTCAGATCAGATCAGATCAGATCAGAAAGATTCAGATCAGATCTGATCAGATCAGAAAAATTCAGATCAGATCAGATCAGAACTTAAAAAATTCAGATCAGAAACATTCAGATCAGGTGAACGGAACAGCTTCTTAGTTATGAACTTCTGACTACGTTAGAAGTGACACTTTTAATTAATCAATTATTATCCTCATAAAAAATTTTAGTCCTCCACAACAACAATAACCACAATAATTAAGTCTTATTTTAATATTTTTTTAGATCACCTAAAATGTCTATTATAAAAGTCGAAGGACCAAAATTGAAAAATTCCACAAACGGCATTTAAAATAGGGAAAACTGTCAAATAAGTCTCTCTACTTTTATAAAAAAGTCAATTAAGTCCTTGTACTTTTAAACGAATCAATCGGGTCCTCAAAGTATTAAAAAACAGTCAAATTAGACATTTTGTGGGTAAACATCCAGTTTCCCGGTTGATGAGTTATGTGGATCTCCATCTGTCAATTTTTTACTATTTTGTACAGAGTAGTTTCTTTACATTTTTTTCCTCCTTTCTTCTTCCTTTTTTCTCATTCTTCCTTTATTCTCTTTTTTCTTCTCGCTCCTTTATTTCAGTCGCCCCTCCCGCCAACCAGCCACCCCCTTCCACATCCCTCCATTTTTGCAGGCTGCCTCCCCTCCATATCTATCACCTCCGTTCACCTCCGCTACCTCCACCTGGTGACCTCCGCGCGCGGGACGGCCGGCCTCCATAGCCACCATCTTCGTGACCTCCATTTCCGTCGCCCCTATTTCCTTAATCACCGTCTCTGCGGCCAACAACTCCACCTCCATCTTAGCAACGAGTGATTTAGATTCCATATTTAGTAGGAGAAATCTGAATAATATGGGTCTAAATATAATATGGAAATTTCTTATTAAAGGATTTATTATATTAAATTTGTTAACACTGATGGTGTGGAAATTTCTTATCTATAATACGTAGTATAAAATACCTTCTGTGTGATTTAACCTTATGGAGTTTGTTAATCCATCGGAGATTTATATTAAATTTGTTAATTTTTATGGTTATGGAGAATTTGTTAACCTTTATAGCTATGGAGGTCGGGTGGCGGAGATGACGGCTATGGAGGACTGGCAGACGGGCAGTGGAGGACCGGAGGTGGCGGCTATGGAGGTCAGCTGGCGGAGATCACAAGTGGAAGTTGGTTGAGGTGAAGGCCATGGAGCCACAGAGGTGGCGATCTGGCAGATATGGAGGGGCATCGGAAATAAAGAAATGGGGAAGGTGGGGGAAGGGGAACTGGAAGTGTGGAACTACACAAGAAAGGAGCGGACAGGGAAAAAGAAAGAAAGAAAGGGAGAAAGAGAAAAAGAAAAAAAGAGAGGAAAAGAAAAAGCAAAACTATAAAAAAAAATACACCTAGACATCCACGTAAGCCCATCAACCGGGAAACCGGACAATTACCGGTGAAATAGCTAATTTGACTGTTTTTTAATACTTCGAGGACTTAATTGACTCGTGTAAAAGTATGAGGACTCAATTGACTTTTTAATAAAAGTACAAGGACCTATTTGACAGTTTTTCCTTTAAAATATCTCTGTCACAGTAGTTCAAACTATAACTAAAAGTGAATAAATTCAAAATTGAATACCAAGAGCCTGTTTGGTGACTCATTTTTTCGGCTTATCAGACTTATAAGCCATTTTTTTCACCAAACACGTAACTTTTGATTTCGCGCGCTGAATTTTGTAATAAGCAGAAAAAGTAAGGTTGGGGTTACTTTTCTGGCTGTATTGGCTGAGGTTACTGTAAATGATCATTTTAGCTAATTTTCATATAATTTTTTATTTAATTTATTAATAAAAATATTTTAAATATAATTTTTTCATGAATCAACAGAATCAGCCAATACAGTCACTTCAGCCAGAACTTCATAAATTTCAGCAAAATCAGCTAATTCAGCCAATTTTAATGTTACCAAACGGGCTCCAAGTATCACTAAAAATGAAAAGGGAAATTATCATTAATCTCCCTTGAGGTTTCATGTATTACTCCCTCCGTATCAAATTAATTGACCCGTATGCCTTTTCACGTAGTTTAAGGCAAATATATGTAAAGTAAGAGGTTTTTGGTACTGTAGCAGTACTACTGTAGTGCTACTGTAGCTGCTTTTTGGGTGGGTTTATTTCCAAAAAGGGAAATGAGACATTTATTTTGATACGTCCCAAAAAGGAAAGCGGGTCAATTAATTTGATACGGAGGGAGTATCATTTAGGCCCCTGCACTTTGAAAATATGCACTTACCCCCTCCCTATCCTTTAATGAAAGTGTATTGACTCCTAATTACGTTTAGCAAGAGTATGAATTTAGTTTTATAAATTTACTCACTTGTAGATTTAATCTGATTATAAATAAATTTATCTGTATTAAGAATCTTTCCACCAGAACATACTTTTGTCGTGGGAACGCGTACTTTATGATGAAATAATCTTTATTATTGACAAATTTATTAGGTGCATAACTACATCTACATGTGAGTAAAATTATAGGACTAGTAGCAGACACAATCGAAAGGCACAAGCTTAAAACAATAAATCTCTGATACTTTTAAAAGTTTGAAAATATATCTGAGATTGTAGAAATCTTGGTGAAACTTTTGTAATGAGGGAAAGATGCCAAATAATGAGCAATGTTATTTTACACCTAAAACAGATGTTGGTGAAGGACTTTTAGGAGACTATATTGTTACCTATTGGAAATTTGTATGAGAAATACTTTGTTCAATTTTTTGTAAGTAATAAACTTTTGTCCTCGACTTTAGAATTCCCGACATTTCATATTTTAAGTATTGTGAAATTGACATTTGTCGTCCTTTTACTTTGATTTTGTCATCAAAAGTGGAGGTCTAAAAATGTTAACTACCGTGTTTGATAATAGTAGTTGTTGCTAGCTCATACCCGGTTGAATCAGCAGATTGATAATAACGGATTACATTAGCTTTTTAACTAACCGCTTTCATTAGTGGTTTGAAACAAAATGTTAGTAACTAGGTAAAAATTTGCAACTAGCTTTTCAGACGTAAAATGACTGTTAAAAATTAATTTAAAAATTTATATATTTAAATTAGTTTTATTTCTTTTTTATTTTTAATTTTAGATCGGGATCAAGACCAGACTGGTGAAAAAAGGCCCCAGGCCTCACTTTATGGGATCGGGATTGGAGTCCATGTTTTGACCCTGTTCATTTGTTTTATTAAAATCATTGAGAACACTTTAAACTGGGCTATATTCCATTTAAAAGTAGAAATATAGGTAGTTAAAAAAATATTGGGAACGAACCTAGACCAATTAGGGGATTAGAATTGAAGATACGGCCACGGGCCGCCCTAATTATTTAGCACTAACCAATTTGGGTGTGAAACCCATCCTAAACTATAATGTCTGTACTAATATTTTAATTTACATGTAAACATGTTCATATTTTGTCAAATATTTAAATCTACAAGTTATTATTATACCTATATATAGTGATCTCATTTTCAGTGATAACAAAGAGTGTCTAAATTGGGAATTTTCTTGCATTCAATTTTTAATGGTTAAATCGAGTAGGAAACTTCACTTTTGAGTCGGTTTGGTTCATTTATGTTCATTTGTTTCAATTTTTGTCAAATTTAGCATATCTTGATCATTTTACTCACTTTACAAATTGAAATGCATAAAACGAACTACCTAGAGTAAGGTCAGTTTTGGTCTTTTTTTTATTTGGTTCGACTTCCAATAGAAAGGTCTTTAATATGGACAAATTTATTAATTACCCGACCGGATTTGTGGTTGAATAGAATTACAATATTAAAAGAAGACTCATAGAAAAATTATGAAATTATATTCATAATTTAACCATCATTAAATGAAAAAACTCGATTGATTATATATTAAACCAAGAACTCGTGTAATACCGAGTAGTTTCCTAAATGGAATTGTTTCATAAAAATGTAAGAACACTCATAAAACAACAAATACTTCTACTCCTATTTGCTAAAAAAAAAACTAAACAAGAATATCTTCGCCCAAGTATTTGGGGTGCCTTAAATTGCTCAAAATTTTGTTCTAAACCTTAAAAACATCACATTTGTAAAGAAATAGTTGCATCTGAAAGGAGAAAATCATCCACATCATTCTCAGAAGGAATGTCACATATGAAAAGAAAATGCAGTGAGCATGAACATCAACGAAAAACAAAGCATCTGTTGTCTATACTGATCATTTAAGACCAAATTAAACATCTGGAACAATTGTTTCACCGTGGCAATAAGGAAACATGACGTACATATTATGCAAGTGATGATGCCCACAAACGGGAATAAGAATAAGCCAGCACAACTTAACAAGACCAGCAAACTTCTTCAGATTACAGCTAAAAGAAGAAAAGAATCTAAAGCAGGAAAGAATAATCCCGCCTTTTACTCTTATGGTGTGACCAGATATGGATGGTATAGTAAGTAGTAACTTATGTATCTCCCCCGCTATCCAATTTTACATCTCAACCAGTTGAGAAGGGAAAAAGGTAAAAGAAAAGCCTACACCAAAGGGGGATAAATCGAAGTCCAAACCTCACAGAATCCGACGCACTGTCCACAAGAGATCTTTCCGATGTATAAAAGGCTCTCAAATCATCTCTACAGAAAATGAACATCTAGCACTGAATTTGTGAGCGTCATTTTGAGTTGGACTATAAATTCCATCTATAATAAACAGTTGTAATCCACAGTTCCATACAAGCCGTGTCTTCCTAGGCAGTACCTCCTGTAACATATAACAGGAAGTTAAAGATGACAATTCCAATATATGAGCAGCAAAAGTGAGACATTTATGTAAGATACTACAAGTTATTAGGATGTTTTTACTTAGACATTTTTCGATCACAAACATGACTAGTCTCTTAAACAGACCAGACATCTATCAGACCAGTTCACACCACACCGAACTTAAACAAATCAGACCACACCATGACATTTCACTTGGGCTGAACAGGAAAAGTATAAGTTCAATGTTGATTTAGTTCATAAATATACAGTGGACGGGTATACTCAGCATGTTTACTTGTAAGCAACTAAAATACTTCGTAGGTAGGTGAACCTTTTCCGAAAATACAAGAACTTTTTCACGGGGAAGTCCCCTACAACCCGTCTACACGTGCACAAACAAAGAACAGGAAAAAATATCCGCTTTTTATGCCTTAATAAGGTAAGAAGGAGCTACAGGCACAACAATAATGTAAGTAACATTAAGAACAAGTAAATCAATCAGCACTGATGCCACCAAGCAATGGGCTAGTAACACAATATAGTGTGGTGTAGGGTTTTAAAATGCGGACAGAACACGAGTTGAGGATGCAATATTGTGGTTTGCAGCGCAACCACAACGCACCAGAAATGAGATGTGCTTGGAAATCACCCCAAAAAAGTTTAAGTTAACCAAATCATGCCGCAACATAACTACATGAGGCTGAATCACCACTTTCAGGCCTTTTTTAAAATTCATACCACATTGGCCATATCACACATCATAGCGGCCACAATTATTGCAACCACATGGACCACAACCGCGACTGCAACACCAATTTAAAATCATGGGTACAATAAACCATTACCCTACATATTCGTTGCATGCCATTCAGGCATACAATAGTAATAATCCATTACTGCAATGTTTGGTATTAATTGACAAAGTATGGTTATTAAGAAAAAAAATGATTGAATATTATCATAAATATTATTATTCCTTAATATGTTAAAATGATAATTCAATGTCAATTAAATATTAAAAATATACTATTAATTTATTATTATTAGTGGTGGTACTAGTAGTCTTATTGATTCCCCAAACTTTTGAAATACTATACTACATAATACTCAAAAGTAGAATGAAGATAACACAAAACTCACCTCTATTAAATCTTTTTTAACACTATAACAAGCCAACATAACCAAGCGAGTTGTTAGGTATAACGTCTGAAGCAATACTTCCAAGCCCATAGCGGAAAGACGAAGCATGATCTAGTTCTGGAGAAAGTGAACGCCAAGTTGGCTCCCCATACATTGAGCTTCTTCCGGCCCCGTACAAGTTTCCAGAATCTCCAGTACGAACATCTTTTCTAGCAGTAGTAAATGATGATGTTGGACCAGGACTGTTGACAATGTTTTGTCCATAGCCTCCAGCACTTGCAAAACTGTTGGCCCCATTATTGGCCATAGCACCATTCCTTCCTCCTTGGCCTGAGATAGGAGAGGAACCCCAAATTGTTCCAAAACCTCCAAGGGAAGCATCCAATGCACTACTATAATGAGTATCCTCATTGTCTAACATTCCCCGACCTGCTGAAGTCAACATAGAACCACTTCCAACTCTCCCTGAAACATATCCAATTGGACCAATATACCTGTTTGAATTTCCACTATAAAAAGAATTTGAATTGTGTCCAAACCCAGCATTAGAGCCAAAACCCCCACCATAGTTTGAACTCAGTGATGGGTCTAGAGTTGGTCCAATATTATAGCCAGCTGGATTAAGTGATAAATGACCACTACGACCAACAGCAGTTGGACTGAATCTTTCCATTCTTACTCCAGGGCTTCCAAATGAGCTCAGATTGTAACCTTGAGTATATGCATTCAGAAAATTGCTTACTCTGTTCAAACCATAATTGTATCCACCTAAAGGACTTCTGGCTGGCCCTGGTGATAACTCCTTGGGAACAGCACGCTTAACTTCAACCATTTTTCCATTGAGTTCATGAAATGTTGTTTGTAAAACTTTGTCTACAGCCTCCTCGGAGTCATAAGTTATGAATCCAAAACCTCTAGGCCGCTGCGTGTTATGGTCGTACATCACCACAACATCAGTTATCGTTCCAAATTGATCAAAGTACTTCTTGAAGTCGGTTTCAGTCACGGAGGATGGCAACCCACCTACAAATATCTTTTTGGTGCGTATGGTACTTTGTGGAGACTGTATATTTCCATTGTTCCGGTTTATGTGCTGATCTTCCCTAGGCACAGCCTTCTTTGCCTCTACCTACTCAAAAAGGCAAAGTTTTAGAAACAAATGAGGTCAGTATCACATTAGAAGGATAAAAAGAAGAATATGAATCATATCACTAGCATTTTCCTTGATTTAATATGAGATTAAAAGCTGCAGCTTTAACTGAATGATGAGGATCACGTACAATAACATATACTAGAAGTTCAAAAAATAGATATATACTAGAAGTTAAATATGCATTTGAAGTATGGATCATAAGTTGAAAGTAGAAGGCAATACACACTGTAAATAGAAATTTTTATCGCACTATATATGCCATGTTTATAATCAAAAAACAAAAAACAGATATCTGGAACAATCACACAGTTTCGCATTCCAAAAAACAAATATCTGGAACAATCACCATGTAAAAGTCAGTTTCGTATTCCAGACAGCAGGGTAAATCTCTAGATTCAAGTATTGATCTTTAGAAAAAAAATCTTTAATTTCAAGCTTCCTTGTTGACTAGACATCTATCCCTAAACAGCATAATATATTGATTTCACAATCCATATACAGCTTTGCAGTTACATCTCCTCTATGAGCAAGCACATTTCGTTTTATTGACAATGTCAACACTATATTAACAACAACAACAATAAAGCCTTATTCCCAAAAGAGTTTGAGCTCTGGTAACATGAACTGACATATGATGTCCGAATTAACACAATACATAGAGAAAGAAGGAGACAAACAAACAATGTAGGATTAATCCTCCACTTCATCCTCTATAACATCATACTCTCATCTAATCCAAGTAGTATCACATCATTCTTGACAGTGTTAAAACTAAGATGATATAATCATATCTGCACATTACATGCCAGTTTCCAGATGTTTCCTATAGCACTATATGCCTTCTTCAAGTGCATCATTGTTTAGCACTTAAGTCAATGCAAATGTTAAGCATTTACTAATCATGGCGACAGGTCTAATAGTAAAATCACCACCTTCCACGAGTACAAGGAAATTGCTCTCTGGAGATAAAATTGGTAGAAAGTTAGAAACTAGAGCAGGATCATGTGCTAGTGGAAGTTTGAATAAATGACTTACCGTTCTACCATCTATGGTGTGTTTTTCCTTTACAACTCTTTCCGCAACTAAAGGATCAGAAAAAACAACAAAACCAAAACCACGGGCACGGCCTGTGGTCCGATCTTTCATGATAACTGCCTCAACTACTTCACCAAATGTTTGGAAATAAGCTCTGAGACGCTCTTCAGTGGTGTCCCAAGATATGCCACCAACAAACAACTTTCCAGGCTCCATTTCCATCCTGCACAAAACAATTCTAATCATCCCATCAGACAAGACATGGTAATATAAATCCTCAACAGATCTAATTCACTCAATCAAAAGCTAAATAACGACTTTCTCACACAAAAATACTCAAACAATAAACAAGTATTGATGGGATCTACCAAGCAGCATAGAATTTTAGTGAACCAGCAAGTCATCAATTCAGAACCAACATTTTGAATAACTACATGAATGATGAACCTATAACCCCCTGAAACAGACTAATCAAGCAGATAATATTCAAATGCGGATTAACCATCAAGAACAGCTCAATAACAAAATAAACTAAGAAAAAGTCGAAATCTGAGAACAGGCAGATAAAAACGCAATCTATGATTATAAAAAATCTGATCTTTGAAAGATCCGAAGCTGATCGATCAGCAACCCAGTATTCCAGAAGAAGCAAGAAAGTCAGAAACTATGAGAATTAACAGAGATGAATGGATCAGTCTGATAACAAAGTGGTTTTATTTACCAAAAGGTGAAGACACCAATGACAATAGAACTCAAGATCTAAAGGGAGGCATATGTAATGATCAGAGGGCTGTATAGGCCCTCTCTATAGCTCTATCTTTGCTTTTTCTTCAACAACACTCACTTTCAAAGAACTGCTCAAGTATATCTGTATATATATACGGAGTATTTATTTAGGGAGAGGGGCACGGAAAGAGAAGATAAGAGAAGTAAAAGTGTGGTGTGTGCGATGATTTATTTAGGCATCTGAAATTAGTGATTTATTATACATAAAAGCCAAGACAATGGAAAATCATGATTTAATTTGGCTTAATTAAAAAGGGAAAAGGGTTAAATAGGCCCTCGAACTTACATAAAAAGGTCAAATAAGTCCTTATATAAGAGGCCAGATATAAGAGGCCCTGTCCGGCCGTCGTCATTTGCGATGGTTCCCGGTGGAATTTTTTTATTAATTTTTTTGAGAATCTTATTCATTAAGTCTAGTTTACTCATACAAAATTTCAGCTAAAAGTTCAATTGGTAAGACATTCAAATAAATTCTTTAAGATAACCGCGCAGTTAAAAGCGCAGTTATTTTCAAGAATTCATTTGAATCTCTTCATGTTGAAATTTGGTGTGAGTAAACTAGACTTAATGAATAAGATGCTCAAAAATTTTCATCAAAAAATTACACCGGGAACTGCCCCAAATGGAGACAATCGGACAGAGCCTCCCATATAAGGGTTTATTTGACTTTTTATGTAAGTTTGAGGGCCTGCCTATTTGACCATTTTCCCAATTAAGAATAAAGCACTTAAAGCTTCTATTTTTAGAATTAAGGTAGATTCTATATTTGATACTAATATTAAACCTGGTGGTCCTCAATGCTTACTATTTTAATTAGTTCATTATAAAAGTCTCCTTTTCTTTTTCACTCATTTGAATTTCACATTGGATATCGATATATTGAAATTTTTATTTATTGAGTATTGCTCACTAATTTTAAAATTGTACTCATTCTCTTTGTCTTCTCATGCTCATCTTTTCGCATTCTAATCATTTTAGGTTTAAATAATGTCCACTTATATATTAGAAATGTTCAATTAAAAATAAATTACTACGTACTTCAAAGTTTTCCCTATAAATTAAATAAATTCCTACATCCTAAACTGATATTAAACCACGGTGATCCTCAATGTTTAATATTTTAGTCCATAAAAAATCTCTTTCTTTTTTCACTCACTTGAAAATGAAAAAAGTACATTGCACGTGGATGCATTCATATTTTATTGCTCAAGTATTGATTATTAATTTAAAATCACGCTTATTCACTTTTGTCTTCTCATATAAAATCTTCTCATGTTCTAATCATTTTATATTTACACTTTAATTATGTTTAAATAATGTCAATTGACAAGTTATAGGTTTGCAATTAAAAATGAATATTTAGGTATGTGAATGTACAAGTACAATTATAATGGCACATCCGGATTTATAAATGTAGGAGTATCATGTATAAATTCTATGTCTCTGGTTGAGATTCTTATCCAAATGTTAAACTAATTTCTTATAAAATATGATTCTATTATATATAATAATCTTCACAAACCTATTTTTGTTTTTCAAAGTGAAATTTTTATCATCTATAATAACTAGTGATTGAATGTCCAATAATACATACATCTTAGTTTAATATCCATTAAAAATATATATTATTCTGAGAAAATTGGGTGTATATACACCTCTACCTTAAAGTTAATGTTATGTATTTAGAAAAAATAAAATGCATAACCATTTATTGTACTTCATTGCGATTTTACGTCACTCATTACAATTTTCATGTGCATATCAGTTATCTTTTCACGTTCAAACTTTATATAAATGTGCTATTTGTTTTATTACATATAAATAGTGACTACTTCGTATAACCTAATGGGAACCTAATTTCTTTGGTTATACAAGTATATCCGTTTCTCCTTATTATTTTCTACCTATTGACTAGACGAAATCTTCTTGCTTTTCAATTACTTGTATCCTTACATCTTGCAGGAATATTTTTTATTATTATTGATTTATTTGCTAGTGGTGTAAAAATATAACCTATTTTTACATTTATTCGGAACATATACTAGAGTTAACAGTATTAAAAGCTAAGAAAATTGTTGCGAGATTCAGATTTTGTTAGGAATATGACAAAAGTGAGTCAAGTGACCCTTTTATACAATAAAATGCTCATGTCTTGTTCTTTTAGATTTAAATTGATCCAAGATAAAAAAAAGTCTTGTTCACTGTACAAAGCCTTAATAGAGAAGTAACCTTTTATGCCCCAAGGCATAGGAAAATGTTTCACTCTTGTGATGAAAACATATTAGCTAATTCAGGAGTCAACAATTATAACTCCGTTGGTCGCCGACTCAATCTCCCATACGGGAAGTCTCAAGTTCAAAATTTCATGGAAGGAATTTCAACCCTGTTTACACCAGACTTCTCAAGCCCACTCATTTTGACCCATTGTGATATAAAAAAACAATGTACATTTATACTTTAGTAATATACTACTCCCTCCGGTTCTTTTTAAACTTCAGTGTTTGACTTCACAGTTATTAAGAAAATAAAGTTGACTTTACTGTAGAGTACACTGTTGAGACACTGTTGAGACACTGTTTGGCACTGTTGAGACACTGTTTGGCACTGTTTAACACTGTTTTGATGTATATTTCTTGGCCTTTTGGCCTGGATATTACTAAAAAAAAGATAAAGGACAAAAAAGTGAAGTGTTTTTAAAAATTCCAAACATGTGACCAACATCAAATTAGCCCCAACAATCCAAAGTGACTCCGACCAAAGTGACTCCGGTCAAGTGACTGCCCACCTGTCACAGTGACTGCCCCACCGCCACCCACCAGTCATAGTGACTGCCCCACCGCTCCAGTGACTGCCCCATTGACCACAGTGACTGACCACCGCCACAATGACTGCCCCACCGTCACAGTGACTGCCCGCCCCACAATGACACTCCGTCTCTGATCATAGTGATTGCCCGTCCGGTGACTGACTGCCACTGCAGCCCCACTCATGCCTATCAGACTAGCCACAGTCCACCAAACCCATCATAGTGAACCGTCTGATGGCCGCCACTGCACCTATTCATCAATTGACCACCGCCTAATCCCATCCTCAGCCAAAATCAGATTCGGTTTTCACCCCAGCCCCAACCACTAACCCATCCTCACCACCTGCACCCGTCAATTCCCCATTGCCTAGCTGCACGAAGAAGACGACCTGGGAGATCCAGATCTGGGACAAAATAAACAAATTAAAGAAGAAGAATATGACAAGCGAGCAGAGACAGAGTCAAAGAGGGGTAGCAGAGTGTCGTCGTCCTCGGCAAACCCTGGTCACAGAGCCGGGGGCGGTAATGGTGATGCGATTGGAAAGCGGCGGAGATGGTACGGTGATGTGTTCGTAGACGGTGGTGATGCAGGGACAAGCGATGGAGAGACCGGCGATGTGGAGTTCCGAGTTCGCTTGATGGATGCTTCGCCACAGGATGCTTTGCCACTGGATGCTTCGTTGAAGATGGACATAGACTCGCTGGGGGAGACGGGAATTTCAAGGCTCCGTATATTTTAAATCAGGCACTTTTTTGGAAAATACAAAAGTTGTCATATGCTTGGAAATGAAAACTCTAATACTAATATACGGGCCATTTTTTCATATTTCTTTGCCAAATAACGAAATAAGGAAATGTGAAGTTTATTTTGGACCGTCCCAAAAAAGAAAGTGTGAAGTTTATTTAGAACCGGATGGAGTAATTTATTATAAAAAGTAAAATCGCTACATCAGAAGCTATACGACCAGGGCCGGCCCGGACAAATAGGAGGCCCTGTTCAGAACGAAATAAAAGGCTTTAAGATTCCATACATAGCATAATAATATTAATAATTAATAATTTATAATTAATAACAATAACACAATACTATTAATTCTAGCATTCTTCCACAGATACACAACTGTAATATATACTCTACGATACAAAAACAGAAATCTTTAAAGACTAAGCTAGGTAAAACTACAGACTGAAATATTGAAATCACTAAAGTGAAAAACTAAATTTATTCATATACGGATTGTGGTTTGCAAAAAAACAACAAAAACTCACATATATGGTTGAATATGCAGCCAATGAAGAGGTGGGAGTGAAAGAAAATCAAGTTGCGTAGGGTATATTTGAATTGCATTTGAGATGCAGCATAAAATTAAAGAAGATGGGTTGTTGCTCCACTCTCAGGTTATTACAGAAACAGATACACCAAGTCCCCTTTTAGGGTTTAATCTCCTCCTTGGCGGCGCCTTGGAGTTTTCAAACATTTGTGCCTTTCTCATCGATCCGTACGTCGAATTTCTGGTAATCAATCACAAAATCATTCACACGTTTCTATGGCAAGGGTAAGCTCTACATTAGATCAATCCGCGACTCCAAACTCTACGCAGATGGGGGGGTCAAAAGAGGAAGGAAGAGCAGAACCTATTGAGGAGATGCTGAAGGGGCTTGTACTAAGGGAAGATGAGGAGGATGACGTGATTCTGGAAGAGAACTTGGAGGAACTGGAAGCTGCGGCCAGATGGTTAGCCCTAGCTAGGGTCCATACATCCAAAACATTTAGCCATAGTGCCTTATTCGGCAGCATGCGTTCTGCATGGAACTGTGCCAAATACGTGGAATTTCGAGCAATGAAGCCTAACCTGTTTGTCATCAAATTTAACTGTCTGGCGGATTGGGAACGGGTGATGGAAAACGGACCCTGGATATTCCGAGGGTGTCCGATTTTATTAGCTCCTTATGACGGATGGGCAGAGATCGATTCGGTTGAACTCGAAACTTTTCCTGCATGGGTTCAAGTCCATGATCTTAGAGAGAAAATTCGGACTGGAAGTATCGCGTCACAGTTGGCTCGAAGGGCAGGGGCTGTTGTTAAACTTGATGCTGAATCTGTGAAAGGCAGTGGTGAAGGAGTTCGGGTGCGGGTGTTAATTGACGTTCGCAAACCTCTGACCCGGGTGGTTGCCACTACCTTGAATAAAAAGAAGATGTATTTCAGGCTAATGTATGAGAAACTGCCGGTGTTTTGTGGGGTGTGCGGCCTAGTGGGACATGTCACTAAGGAACATGGGGATGGCGTGCATGTGCCAGAGGCCATAGTATACCCGGAGGCATTAATAGCACCAGAATTCAGAAGAAAGAGCCTTTGGATGTCTGAAGGGGAGGGACATGGCCGCATGGATAGGCGAGTGGGGGGAAAGGGGACTGGTCCTTACCATCCGGGCTCAGTGGTTTATGGAGAGAAAGATGAGAACTTAAAAAATGCAATAAGTAAGAGACGACTGGGACCTGATAATAATGACACAGAAGAGGCGGGTGAAGGAAGGAAATTTGAGGAGCCGCATAACGGGCATTCTATCATAGCTCCTCATGTGATAGGCTATGAGGTGGATGTCAATATGCAGGAAGGAGGAGGGGTTCAAGAGAAGGAGGGAAACATCACTCCTTACAGGGACATTAAGAGGCAGAAGAAAGGGAACAATAGTCACTCAAACTCCGACGACTTGGCAACATCGGCGGGCTCCACTGAGGAGCTCCGCCGGGCCTAATGTATCTACTAAGTTGGAACTGCCGGGGACTTGGGCAACCCCGGACAGTTCAGGAGCTTGTCTGCTTAGTGCAGAAGCATAAGCCTAAAATCGTTTTTCTGTCTGAAACTAGGCAGGAATGCGATTACGTTCGTAGATTAAAATGGCGTTTGAGTTTAAAACATTGTCTCACAGTTAAGGGAGATGGCAAAGGTGGGGGCCTTGGTCTTTTTTGGGATGAAAGCATCCTAATTGAGCTCCTCTCTTTCAGTAAACATCATTTTGATGTGTTAGTTAGAGAATATGTGAAGGGTGCTGCATGGCGGGGAACTTTTGTGTATGGCGAGCCAAAAGTGCAGGATAGACATAACATGTGGACCCTTCTCCGCAGGATTAAGTCAAATTCAGATGCTCCATGGCTAATGATTGGTGATTTTAATGAAGCGATGTGGCAAGGAGAGCATTACTCACGTTCTAAGCGACCGGAGAACCAGATGTTGGAGTTCAGAGAGGTTTTATCCCATTGTGACCTCCATGACATTGGTTATCTGGGACTCCCATGGACGTATGATAACAAGCAGAAGTGCGGCCGTAATGTTAAGGTTCGACTGGATAGAGGGGTGGCCAATCCGGATTGGTTGGCCTTATTTCCGGATGCAAAAGTTAGGCACCTGGTGTCGTCAAGATCTGATCACTGCCCGCTTTTACTCCAGTTGCAGCATCCTGTCTTTAAGCAAAGGGGTTGGAGAATAAAAAGGTATGAAGTGTTCTGGGAAAGGGAGGAGGGTTTATGTGAGGTGGTGAAGGATAAGTGGAACAGGTCAAAACCTGTGGAGAACCTCGGTGATATGGTGTCTAATTTAAAGTCTCTGATGGTAACTCTCCATGGTTGGGGTCAGTTGTGCATTGGCAATATCTCAGAGAAGCTGGAAAAACATAGGACCCGACTGGGAATCCTACAAAATGATCATTCATCTGCTGCGATTAAGGAAAACGAGGTGTTAGTTCGGGAAATGGATGAACTTTTGTACAAAGAGGAGATGATGTGGCTCCAACGATCACGTATTTCATGGTTGCGGGAAGGGGATAGGAACACGAAGTTCTTTCACAGGAAAGCTGCATGGCGATCAAAGAAGAACAGGATCCTTCGCTTAAAGGATACAAATGGTGCTTGGATCGATGAACCAGAGAAACTGGGGGAACTGGTTAATACTTTTTTCATGGATCTTTATACCAGCGATCTTTCAGTTGACTCCAGGCCTTTGTTACAGGTCTTGGAACCTTTGATATCTGATGATATGAATGCTGGACTTTGTGAGGCTTTTTCAGATAAAGAAATCAGTGACGCCCTGTCTCAAATTGGCCCATTAAAGGCCCCGGGGCCTGATGGTTTTCCAGCACTTTTTTTTCAAAAGCATTGGGATATACTCCGAGGAGATGTCATTAGAGCGGTTCAGAAATTCTTCACAGATGGTGTTATGGATCCAGGTGTTAATGATACTGCTATAGTTCTTATCCCTAAAACCAACAACCCAGAAGTGGTGAAAGACTTTAGACCCATTAGTCTATGCAATGTGATATACAAAATTATATCGAAGTGCTTGGTTAATCGATTAAGACCACTGCTTAATCATATTATTAGTCCTACACAAAGTGCCTTTATTCCGGGACGTTTGATTACAGATAATGCGTTTATAGCTTTTGAATGTATACATGCATTGCAGCAGAAGGATGATGAACGAGGTGAATTTTGTGCTTACAAGTTAGACCTTGCCAAAGCTTATGATCGGGTTGATTGGCGATCTCTGGAGGGTATTTTGTTGACTTTGGGTTTCCACCGAAAATGGGTAAACTGGATCATGAAATGCGTCACTACTGTGCGTTACTCGGTCCGTCTCAATGGGGAGCAACTGCAGGATTTTACACCGACTAGAGGCCTAAGACAAGGTGATCCCCTGTCCCCTTACTTATTCTTGTTGGTTGCCGAGGGTCTTTCGTGTTTATTAAACAGGGAGATTCGTTGTGATAGACTAAAGGAGATGAAGATCTGTCGTGGGGCTCCGGGGCTGTCACACCTGCTGTTTGCAGACGATAGTCTGCTTTTCTTTAAGGCAAACCATGATCAAGCTTCAGTTGTGAAAGAAGTTTTGTCAATGTATGAGAAGTGCACGGGCCAACTTCTGAGTTTAAATAAATGCTCTATTTTGTTTGGAAGATCATGCCAGACTGCCAATATGGGAGAGGTAAAACGCATCTTAGGTGTGGAGAAGGCTGGTTTCGATGAGAAATACCTAGGACTTCCAATGCCTCAGGGGAGAATGAAGAAGGAAAGGTTCCAAACTTTAACGGAAAAATTCAACAAAAGGCTCAATGGGTGGTCTGAAAAATTTTTGTCTGCGGGAGGCAAAGAGGTACTGATTAAGTCAGTGATGCAAGCGTTACCAACTTACTCTATGGGAGTTTTTAAACTGTCATCTGGTTTATGTGAGGACTTAATGAAACTGATTCGGAACTTTTGGTGGGGAGATGATTTGAATGACAGGAAGATTCACTGGATTGCGTGGGATAAGCTCTCGTCCCCCAAGGGTTATGGAGGTTTGGGTTTTCGGGACTTGAAAGCTTTTAATCAAGCTCTTCTGGCTAGGCAAGCTTGGAGGCTCTTGAAATTTCCCGAAAATCTATGCACACAGGTGCTTAAAGCCAGGTATTACCCGAATGGCCAAATACATGATACTGTGTTTGCAGGGGGAGGTTCTCCTTCTTGGCAGGGGATCTTACACGGTTTGGAACTTCTGAAAAAAGGCATAATCTGGCGTATTGGATCCGGGAAAGGAGTGGACATTTGGCGCGACAACTGGCTTCCAAGAGACTCTTCTCTCAAAGTAATTGGTAAGCGGAGTTTCACCAGGTGTAGGAAAGTGTGTGACCTCATTATGCCCGGTGAGAATAAATGGGACGTGGAACTTATTCGCGAGAAGTTCTGGCCTTGTGATGCGGATGAAATTCTGAAGTTAAAGCTTCCAACAAATGCGAGGGAGGATTTTTTGGCGTGGCATTATAGCAAAAATGGTGACTTTACCGTTAAAAGCGCTTATGTTCTTGCCATTTCAAATCGTTTGCGCACTCAGAGCATGGGAGAGAGCAGTATTGCTGGGAATGGGGATCGTGGCATTTGGAAGGTTCTATGGGAAACTAAAGTCCCTCAGAAGATACGAATCTTTGGCTGGAGGTTGGCTCAAAACGCTTTAGCAACGCAGGTTAATCGGCACAAGAGAATGCTGGCCCCAAGTGGCATTTGTTCGATATGTGGACATAGAAATGAAGATGGTTTTCATGCTGTGGTCGAATGTACAAAAGCAAGAGCATTGCGGTGCAGATTGAGGGCGATTTGGGAGTTACCGCCAGAAATTCAGTTCAGGAACACTGGTCCTGAATGGTTTTTAAACCTGTTGAACGGAGTTAACAAGGGACTGCGGCCGCGAATTCTGCTTCTCTTCTGGCGAGCTTGGCATTTGCGCAATGATGTGATACATGGAAAAGGGTTGGCCTCAATCGGTGCGAGTGTGTGCTTCTTATCTTCCTACCTGGAGTCACTTGACCGTTTGCATCTTGATGCGGTCGATTACAAAGGCAAAACTAATGGGATGAAGGAACACTCAGGTCCTGCACTCTCAAATTCTCGCTGGATCCCTCCGCCTGAAGGTTGGGCAAAACTAAACTCCGATGCGAGTTTCGACCCGGTAACAGGTGCAGCTACGGCCGGATGTATAATTCGCAATTGCAGAGGTGAGGTTCTCATTTCTGCTTGGAGAAGACTCCAAAATTGCACTTCAGCAGAGGAGGCGGAGGTTTTAGCTTGTGCAAATGCGATTCAGATTGCAACGACCTGGATAAACATGCCACTCGTCATTGAAGGGGACTGTGCTGCGGTCAAGAACAGTTTGGCCACACCGGACAGAGATGCCTCTCGTTTTGGGATTTTGTTACAGGAGGTGAAAGAGCTGACGTCCGTTTTCCCAGAGGTGCGTTTCAACCTAGTTAAGAGAGATGCTAATTATGCAGCCCATATATTAGCTCAATTAGCAAAGGAAACTGATGAGGTTGTGGTGCTACGGCTAGAGGCTCCCTGGCAGATTAATGAAACTCTAATCTCTGATTGTAATCCTGCTTGCTTCTATTAATATATTTGTTTTTCTCGCAAAAAAAAAAAAAAATTAAAGAAGATGACATTGATTATAACTTCATATAGGAAGATGTTCGGCGGACAGTTAGAGGCCAACTTAAGCTACCGGAAAAGCTCCCAAACCACGATAATGATATTAAATACACTGTTCCTTTGCCTCCTCGGAATTCGAAAACTGTTGATTAATGTTTGCCGCTTCAATTTTCTCTTCCGGTTATCCGCGTGAAACGTTGGCGCATATCATTAAAAAGTTCAACGCCGTATGAAAAGTTGGAAGGGTTCAAGTGCAGCAGCGAGACAGTCTCTTAACCGGGCCTATTTTGGTAATACGCCTATTGGGCTAACAAAAAATGGAGGCCCTTCTAAAAATGGGGCCGTGTGCACCAGGGCCGGGCCGGGCCTGTATACGACACTTATAATTACATGAAGCACTAAACCGTTTTATAGTCTAACTTCAAATAATAAGTGATATATAATGTAGTTCCCCATCTATTGCACTTTCTCATGTGGGTGGATCCCCATCTATTACACTCATTCATCCATTACGAGTAGTGAATGAATGTTGTTTAGAACAATTTGCATGTTTACTAAAGAGTTAGTCTTGATAGTAATTATATATTATGGTTAATATATGACCATTACACATAGAAACCTTCTTTCATATATGAAGGGGACTATGCGCAGATGAATTTTAAAAATTAAAATGCTTTGATCAATATATATTTAACAAAGTTACTTGTCAGTTATAATTACGTAGGATATTGTCAGTTATAATTACGTAGGATATACATAGAGACTATTGATATATCCATGGACAACTTGCTTTAAACATTGTCACTCAATCTTGATGAAATTGCTACTATCATGATGGAAGCTAAGTGATTGATCAAGAGGCTTATATGGATGTGAATGATCAAGAGACTTATGGATGAGACTCAAATTATTGCACATCATTACATTAGAAGAAGAAAAGAGTAGAATTGAAGATGAGGTTCAAAGAGGATGTAACACACATGTGAAGACAAATGCAAAAGATCTATATCGTGTAGCTAGGGTATCTTTGTTACTCGAGGTAGTTACTCGGGACCTCTAGTACTGTCCTCACAAACCGCCACTAGCCTTTTCCGCACACTTTGTCCTCACTCGTGAGTGCCATGAGAAACTTCCCAGGGGGTCACCCATCCCTAGGATTACTCCCAGGCAAGCACGCTTAACTTTGGAGTTCTTAGGGGATGAACCCCCTTAAAAGGAGATGCATCTTGGTTGTATGAGTAGTACTATTAATCCATTTATATTAAATCTCAAGTGTTACAATCTTTGTAAGGTGTAGGCAATGGCCCCATATTCGACTTTAGTGGAAGATTGGGAAGCTGTAGGTTGCTTTCTGGGTCACTACAGTGGCGGATTTAGGCATCGGGGTCAGTGTATGCACAAAATTATACATGTACATTATATGTACATAAAATTTCAAAATAAAAGCATCATTACAAATATGAACACTGGAATAAAACATGAAATGTACACTGTAAAAAACAGTAAATTTGCAATTATTTATTGCTATATAATTCCATGTCAACCAAATTAACGTATTTGACATAAATACATGTATAAGTGTATACAATTATATTCTTATACCACCCCGTTCCACTATGTTTGGGACAAGAGGGTATGATACTACTTTTTAGAAAAATGGAATTATGTAGTTGATATTGAATTGATAAAGTGTGAATAAAATAAAAATAAATTATAACCACCCAAATACTACCAAATATGATACGAGACAAACTTAATGGAATGAGCGAAAAAGATAAAACGGGATAAAGTTGAGAGGATGGAGAGAGTATTTTATTATCGATATTTATTTCGTTCATAAGAGCGAAAATTAAGATAACACTTCATGAGTATTAGAGAATACAATGTAGACATGTTGAAATAAAAATAATAATAATAATAATAATAATACTTATTATTATAATAGATTTTATCATTTATATATTCAGCGACTTAAAAATCCTCAAACTAAAATAGTGGATGACCAAAGCTGCTCCTTGCTCTTCACATTTTGAAAAAAAATGCTGATTGAGTTTAGTATTTAGAGAGTGGGTGGAGATTTTTTAATTTTGATGCTTTTAAAATTTGAAGATATAGGATCTCAGCCCGTAAGGCCACATCCGATGCTTCAAAAAGAAAGCATAGCACTTACTCCATATAAAACAAAATCACGTGAAGCCTTTGTGGAGTTTCGAACCATTGACCTGCTACAACCATATAGGCTAAGAACAAATTTTGAGGTAAAGTCTATGCTTATCCTAATTATACACTACGCCCGCCCCTAGTCACTAGAATACCAAACTACTTCTTCCGTTAATTATAAGTTTGCTATCTTTTATCTCTTGGATATCTGAAAAACTTTGTCACTTTGCCTTTTAATCACTTAATTCGTGGTTCATATTATTTCCCTTTCTTCAAAATTCTCAACCGTACAATTTTTACTTTATTATTCTTTGTGCCGCTCAAATTTGACAAAATTTTAAGGGACCTGATGGAGTATATGGCCCGGGAGCCCCCGGCCCACAGACTCCTACTTCTCACACACAAGCCCACTGAGCCCAGGGAGCGTGGCAGGCCCAAATACAACGGCCCAGGCTTGAAGGGAACCCAGAATGCGCACTGGGATGCCTTCGGCCTCCTTGGCCGAGGGCTCCAAATCATCCATGGCAGCCAGACTCGAGCTCGCAACGCTACTGGGAAAAACGGCGTAAAAGGTAGCCCTCGGCTACCCGGAGCCCTCGGCCCTCAGGGGTGCCTTCGGGGGTCAGGAGAGCCCTCGGCACCCTCATGACTCCCACTACAAGGGAGAGCCCTCGGCCGAAGGGGGAGCCTTCGGCCAACAACCCCATCATCAAAGATTCCCTTTGGAGACAGTCAACCACCGCATTTAATGCAGCGTCACATCCACCCACCGCATTTAATGCGGCGAACATGCCACTGCCGGTGCCACCCAGTTGATGTGACCCTTCGGCCGCTAGATTACTGACACGTGTACTCTCATCGCATTTATTGCTGCTATAAATAGCAGCCTATTTCTCCTTGTAAAAGGGACCGAGATCTCAACTCTCACACTCTGAGTTCATTTAATAAATCGACTCTCTCTCCTCCTATTTTGTTCTGACTTCTCTCTAGTTATTCCCGCAATAACCCCTCGGATAAAATACCCCCCGGGTAGACTATCCTACATTTGGTGCTCTCGTTGAGAGGTCAGAACAATCAAGTAAGAAACCCTCCCCTTCTACCAAACACAGAACACTTACCAAAAATGGGAAGAACCACCCGTGCCCAATCCAAAACCCTGGAGGAGAACCACGTAGCCCCCGGCGAAACCAACGGGGCTGAGGCCTCCAACAGGCTCTTAGTGCCGGAGGGTGGTATCATCCTCGAATTAGAGCAGGCTACTGCTGACCTCCGTCAGCAGCTACAGAAGAATGCCCTTGATGCCCGCGTTGGCCTTGATAATCGAAGGAGGGATCGGAGTGAGAACCAAGTTCCTCCTCCGGCCTCGGCCATCGATCTTCAGGCTGCCTTTGCGGCCTTTGTTCAAAACATGGCTCTCAATTCTGGAGCCCTCGCCTCTCAGGCACCCCTCCAGCCCTACGCTGGAGGGAATGTTATTCAATTACCACCGCTCCCTCCTCTGTTCAACAATCCTCCCCCGGGGATTGGAAACGCCGAAGGGGTCATGGCGCAGGATACCGCCTCCCAAGAGGCCCAATCCAGGGATAAACGTCCCTTGATGAAGGAGAAACCCCGGACCTCTGCACTTGAGAGGCTTGGGGGAGCTCCCGGACGCGGAGGGGTCCAAGACCGCCTCGGCAAACAGGAATTCAGCAGGCCTCGGGAGAGTGGAGCCTCCGCTTCGGGAGCCGAGGGCATGCCTCCCCCCCGAAGCAAAGGCAAAGCCCTCCTCCATGCCAATGATGCCAGACACCAAATCACACAGGCGCAATCCTTCCGGGCCAACTCCCAAGGGGTTGCCCCGAAGGATCCCAAGGACGAAATCATTGAAGCCCTCCTCCGTCAACTCGAGGAGAATCGTCAGGCACCCCCGACGGCTTCCACAGCGAGGCCAGATCCAGAGTACGCTGACCTCCGGGCGCAAGTGGAGGAAATGAAGCGTAAGCTCGTCGAAGGCTCAGGCGAGCCCCTCATTCAACTCCGCACTAGAACACCCTTCACCCCAAGGGTGTTGGCGGCCAAAATCCCCCACAAATATCGGGGGCAACCCATCAAGCCGTATGAGGGGAAGACGGATCCCCAAGAGCACTATAGTCGTTATCAGAACAACATGATGATGATGGGGGCATCGGATGAATACTTATGCCGTTGGTTCCTTTCCACCTTGGAGGGACCGGCGTATGAGTGGTTCAACCGATTGCCCGAAGGCAGTATTGATTATTGGCAAGAGCTTGCCCACCGCTTCCTTACGCAGTTTGCAGGGAGGCACCGCTCGAAGAAACACTTTTCCCACCTTCTAAACGTGAGACAACAGAAGGAGGAAACCCTTCGGAGTTTCCTGGAACGCTGGAGGCAGGCCTCCCTCGAGGTCGAAGGCGCTGATGACAGGACACTAATGGCCCTCTTCCACACAGTGCTCCGCAACGGTAATTTCTCCCGGAGCCTTATCACCGATCCCCCCCGCGATTATACAAAGGCCCTTCAGCGGGGGGACCGATATGCTGAGGCGGAGGAGATCGAGAAGGACCGCCGCAACGCGGACCCCTCTCAGAAGAATGAAGGCAGGAATCGGCCCGGAGGGCCTCCCCCTCCGGTCAACCGAGAGGCGCAGTACAACGATCGCTCCCGGGGTGGCCAAGTCAGAACCGGGGGCGGTTACAAGAACAATCCGAAGGCGTGGGCGCAACCCGTCCTCCTTGAGCACCCACGCACTCCCCTGACGCACCCCGTCAGCGTCATCTTGGACCATGCAGAAGAACGAGGGCTAGTGGAGCGAGACTCCCGTACACCCCTCGAGATTTATGCCATCGGTCCTGACGAGCCCTACTGCCGCTTCCACCGCCACCATGGACACAAAACCGACGACTGCCATCAGCTGAAGAACGCCATCGAGAGGCTGATACAGGCGGGCCACTTGTCTCAATTTATCAGGGCCCCTCCTCCCCAGGGCCCCCTTCACAATCAAGGCCCTCCGCCGAAGGCAAACAAGTGGGTGAACCCCAACACCATCCCCTTGGGAAACCCACAGGGGAAGAAGCGTGAAATTGGGGGCCTCGATGACGAGGGAGAGGGCTCCCATCAACAATACAAGCGCCATATCCATATGATCAACGGCGGCAACACCGGAGGCGATTCAACAAGCCAAAGGAAGAAGTGGGCACAGTCCCTTTACATTGGGGAAGTCAATCACGTGCCCCCAACTAAAAGGCCGAGGGCGGATCCAATTTACTTCACAGATGCGGACCTCCCCTCGGGTTCTCTGCCGCATAGGGATGCCCTCGTCATCCGCACTGAGATCAATGACGCCATCATCCACCGGACTTACGTCGACACGGGGAGTTCTGTCAACGTCATGTATCTCAGCACTTTTCAAGAGTTGGGACTCGACAGGGGGTCCCTTCGGCACATCAACACCCCCCTCTCCGGATTCACGGGGGACAGCATCGACGCCGAGGGCGTCATCACACTCATGGTCGAATTCGGCGACGGATCCCATAGAGCCAAGCTCGAAGTGGAGTTCGTCGTCGTCAACCTCGACTGCGCACATAACATCATCCTCGGCCGACCTGCCCTCGAAGATTTGGAGGCCGTCATCTCCATGAGGCACCTCTGTCTCAAGTTCCCCACACCTACCGGCATCGGTTACTCGAGGGGGAATCAGAAGCTCTCCAGGGCCTGCTACCTTCAACTCACCAAGAAGGTTAGTAAGACCGAATTTCGGATTGACACCATCACCGCCAAGGCCCTGGAGGAAGAAGAAGGTAGGCCGAGGGCTGAGCCTGCCGAGGAGACCGAAGACTTGATACTCGATCCGGCCAATCCGGAGAGGGTCCTGAAGATTGGAGCCAAGCTCCCCGAAGACCTGAAGACTGGCATCACCGAAGCCCTCCGCGCCTACTCCATTGTTTTTGCATGGGGGCCGAAGGACATGCCAGGAATTGACCGAAGGGTTATCACCCACCGCCTAGCGGTGGACCCTTCGGCCAAACCAGTGCAGCAACGAAGAAGACCCCTCTCGGCCGAGAGAAGGGAGTTCGTGAAGAAGGAGGTATCCATACTCCTCTCCATCAAACACATTAAGGGGGTGAAATACCCCTCCTGGTTGGCAAACGTAGTCCTCGCACAGAAGCCTCCTACCTTCCGCATGTGCGTGGACTACACTGATCTGAATAAGGCATGCCCTATGGACCCCTTCCCTCTGCCAAACATTGATCAACTGGTGGATGAGACCGCGGGATGCGAGATCATGTCATTCCTCGACGCGTTCCGCGGATATCATCAAATCTACATGCATGAGGAAGACGCTGAAAAAACCGCCTTCATGACACCCGAAGGCATCTTCTGCTATCTTGTGATGGCCTTCGGTCTAAAAAATTCAGGCGCCACCTACACGCGCATGGTGGCTAGGGTTTTTCAAGCTGTCCTAGGACGCACCATGGAGGCTTACGTTGACGACATGATCGTCAAAAGCAAGAAGGCCGGCACCCACGCCGACGACCTCCGGGAAATTTTTGCCATCATGCAAAAATTCAACCTCCGGCTAAATCCAAAGAAGTGCACCTTCGGCGTGCAAGGAGGAAAGTTCCTGGGCTACATGGTCAGCCGAAGGGGTATTGAGGCCAACCCCGAGAAGATTCAGGCCATCATCAACATGGAGCCTCCACGCAACGTCAAAGAAGTCCAACGGTTGACGGGTCGCCTGGCAGCCCTCAACCGTTTCTTCTCCAAGTCAGCCGAGAGGGCCCTCCCCTTCTTCCAAATCATGAGGAAGACGGCGGGTTTTCAATGGACATCCGAATGTCAAGAGGCCTTCGACGAACTCAAGAAGTACCTCTCCTCTCCCCCAGTGCTCTCCAAACCAAAGGTGGGGGAGACTTTATACTTATATCTCGGTGTTAGCCCTGCGGCTATCATCTCAGTACTAATCCGAGAGGAAGACGGCATCCAACACGCCATCTTCTACGTCAGCAAAACCCTCCGGGAAGCCGAACTCAGGTATTCTCCCGTCGAGAAGACGGTGCTAGCCATCGTTTGGACCGTCAAGAAGCTTGGCCACTACTTTCAAGCTCATCCGGTCCAAGTGCTCACTCACCAACCCCTCGGTGCCCTCATGAGGAGTCCCACTAGCTCCTCTCGGATGGTGAAATGGGCCATCTTTCTCAGCCAATACAACATAGATATCCGTCTGAGGCCTGCCATCAAGGGCCAAGCCCTGGCAGACTTCGTAACGGAGTGCACCGCGAGATCAGCGGTGGATGAGGAGCCTTCGGCACCCCTTGATGAGTGGTGGACCCTCTATACCGACGGCTCCTCGGCTACCAAAGCATGCGGAGGGGGGGTAGTTCTGATCACACCCGAAGGCTTCCGCGCCTATTATGCCATCCGCTTCTCCTTCAAAGTCTCCAACAACGAGGCCGAATACGAGGCCCTCCTCTGCGGCCTTCGGCTGGCAGCAAATCTGAAGGCTAAGATGATCCACGTCAAGTGTGACTCCAAACTTGTTGTGGGTCAAATTTCCGGGGAGTACGAAGCCAAGGAAGGAAGGATGAAACAATACAAGGAAGCAGCTAAGGAGTTGCTCAAGGTATTTGAGGCACATTCTCTCGCCCAAATACCGAGGGCTCAAAACTCCGAGGCCGACATTCTATCCAAGCTCTCGGATGAATCCCCCGAGCACCTCTCCAAAATTGCAAGAATTGAGGAACTCAGTCTCTCAAGCATCCACGCGAGCCCCGTCATGAGCATTAACCTAAGGCCGGAGGATTGGATCTCCGACATCATCACCTTCATCACCACAGGGCAACTGCCCCAGGATGAGGGCCGCGCAAGATTGACAAAACTGAGGGCTCCCAGCTACACCCTCGAAAACGGGAAGCTTTACAAGAGATCTTACAACAGCACCCTCCTTCGGTGCCTTCATCAGGATGAAGCCGAAGTCGCTATGGAGGAAGTGCACAGTGGCACTTGCTCAGCCCACCAGGGACCCTTCTCCATGTCCCGAAGGCTCATAGTTCAGGGCTACTTCTGGCCCACGATGGCTAGAGATTGTGCTGATCTAGCCCGAAGGTGCACCGCTTGCCAACACTTTCAGAAGGCCCCCGGCAGACCAGCGGTCAACTATGCTCCCATCAGCACCGCTATACCCTTCTCCAGATGGGGGATTGATTTAGTAGGCCCTCTGCCGAGGGGTACCTCCAACAATAGGTATATCATTGTGGCCATTGACTACTTCACCAAATGGGTGGAGGCCGAACCCCTCGCCAGCATCACTAAAGCCCGGTGCCGCCACTTTGTTCTCAAAAATATTCTCACAAGGTTTGGCGTCCCCCAACAAATCATCTCTGACAACGGGACTCAATTCGAGGCAGCCCCCTTCTGTGCCCTCCTGGAGGCATGGGGCATCAAACACACCTTTTCATCCGTTGCCTACCCCCAAGGTAACGGGCAAGTAGAGAACGCCAACCGAACCCTACTTGAAGGGTTGAAGAAGAAGCTGGAAGCCGAAGGGGGAGGCTGGGTAGAAGAGCTACACAACATCTTATGGGCCTACCACACCACCCCTCGGCGCGCAACAGGCGAAACACCCTTCTCCCTATGCTATGGCTTTGAGGCTAAGGCTCCAACAGAAGTGACTCTTCCCACCCGAAGGATTGAGCAATACGAGCCCGAGGCCAACGACGCCAACATGGCCCTCGACCTTCATCTCATCTCAGAACGTCGAGAGCAAGCTTTCCTCAGGGCCGAAAACTATAGGAGACAAGTCAAAAGCTACATCGACGCCAAGGTCCGCTCCCGGGAATTCCAGGTGGGAGACTACGTCCTCCGACGAAGGGAGGCCAGTCTACCCACCGAAGGAGGGAAGATGGCGCCCAAGTTTGAAGGCCCCTACATCGTCTCAGCCATCATCAAACCAGGGACATACAAGCTTAAACGTCCCAATGGGACGGAGGTCCCTAGACATTGGAATGTGCACCACCTTGTCAAATTCTATCAATAAGGAGTGAGCGGCCAAGCCCTCACCCTCAGCAAGTGTGAATATCAATGGCCCAAGGCCCCATCTGTTTTTGAAGAATAATCAAAAGGCCAAGCCTTCATCACCTACATATTGTACAAGCGGCCCAAGGCCCCCCCCCCCTTCTCTCCTACAAATGAGTGGCCAAGCCCTCATCGCTTCACCAAAATAGGCCCAAGGCCTCTCCCTCTCATGAGGGGGAACAACAATTTAGGTACCAAGTACCAAGTGTATGGGTCACCCCCATCACTCTTTAACAACACCAAGTGTTTTCTCCCTAAGCCGTACCCCACGAGGACGCAACCATGCATACATCATGCATACTTATACATGCCCTCCTCAAAAAAAAATATATATATATATAAACCGGGGGGTGCAACACCCCTCGGCCCCGGCTGGCACCAAGTGCCCCCGGCTATTTGTGCTCCACACACAAATTAAACCCTTCCCAGGAACGCTTTCCGCGCCATCCCCCAAGGGGAGGCAGGCAACGGACCATGTCTCGGGCCCAGGATTCGACTTCCACAAACGAAACGCTCCCCGCGCTATCCCCCAAGGGGAAGCAGGCAACAGACCATGTCTCGGGCTGAGGGGACGACTTTCAAAACCGAGGCGCTTTCCGTGCTATCTCCCAAGGGGAAGCAGGCAACAGACGATGTCTCGGGCCGAGGAAACGACCCTCAAACCCTTCGGGATATCGGGAGGTCATTCCCGAAGGGGGAGCCAACGGTTTATTCCGTTGCCTCCCACATAGGCCAAGCCTTTCCTTGAAACCAAGTTTCTTGATGCCCCTCCTACCACATGCAAAAAAAAAAAAAAAAAAAACGATGTGTAGGAGGGAAGGAACTCCCCAGATACTTTTCTCCCCGGAGGCTCAACAACGTCTCATATATACTTGCCCGAAGGCTCCTACAAGGACAAGAAAAGTCTCTCAATAGGTCATCCAGCTACATAACCGAAGGCTTCCCAATATAAAACTTTGGAGTCCAAGAAGTCCTCGAAGGCCTAAGAAGAGGGCTCACTAGCAAAACTTCACCTAGATTTGGCTAAGTCCAAAATTTGGTTGAACCAAAGTAAACTACGCTCCATGCCGAAGGCTACACAACGTTCTAAGGCAAAGTGTATCTACACCTACCTCAGAACCGGAGGATTCATGCCAAAGACGGAAGACTACCAAGCCCACTCAATGATGGAGAAATTTCTAAGTCCACATATGAGAGGGCACTCCTCAAACCGGGGGCTACTCCCACATCTGGGCCCCTTCGGCAAACAACCATGGACTCCACTATCTTCAACCTACTGATAACCGGAGGCATGCTCAACCCACTCAACAACAGTCTAAGCCTACATTGCTGAGGGCCTAGGGTGAACTAGCTTGAAAAATTTCCTAAGTCAACAACTACAAACCCCCTGGCAATCTTGCTCTACCACCGAAGGCAATCTTGGAAAATTTTCTAAGTCCTAAAGCCGAAGGCTTGCCTAAACTCTGGTGGTGACCCCCAGCCGAGAGTCACGCTACTACAACGAGGGCCTGCGATGCAACTAGTTTTTACTTAGAATATTTTCTAAGTCCACAATGATGAGCCCCCGGCGAATCTACAGTACAGCCGAAGGCTGTGGCCAAGTTCTACTTAGAAAATATTCTAAGTCCACAAAGTTTTGCCCTCTGCCAAACATACGGAAGGAAACAAAAGCATACATTCATACACGAAGGCAGCAAATTGAAACACAAGCGCAAAAAGGCGAAAGCATACATTCAGATTAAAAGAAAGAGGAACTATGGGACATCAGTAACAAAAACCGAAGGCATATACTAAACATTCAAAAGGCCCGAAGGCAAGACGTTCATTGCGAAGAATGTAACAACGGAAATTGTTTAAGTACAGAATATGTTTCATTACAATGAATGGCCGGGGCCGAAGCCTACTATCTATTACAAAAATTATACTTAAGGGAACTCCTAAGCTGGGGCTCCTTCTGCTGCGTCAGCTTCCGGCTTGGAGGCCGCATCATCCTCGGCATCTTCCTCGTCATCAGAGGCGCATCCGGCCAGTTCGGAGTCCTCTAGCAGCTGCCTCTCTTCACCATCCGGAAGGGGAATCCTGATGTCTGGGACCAAGGGGGGGAGGCCGTAAGGGGAAGGATCGAAGGCCTTCGGATCTACCCCGAAATGTCGGGCCAGCCTCCGGTAAAGCATGGCCTGGGTAAAATACTGACCCCCCTCATAGAAGCTATTCCCCTTCCGGGCCAGCCACATCGCCCCGGGGCCCTTCACCCAAGCTTCCACCGAGGACTCCACCACCGATTCCCTCCATTGCTCCAGGCCCTCAGATTTCCAGCCCCCGGCTACGAAGCCATCAACAGCCTCCTTCTTGGCCATAGCGACCGCCTCCCGCTTGGAACTTTCTGCTTCCTCGGCGGCTGATTTGGCGACAGCGGCGGCAATCTCTTCGGCCTCAGCTTTCCCTTTGGCGATTCCCTCGGCCACGCCCTCATTCTTGGCGGCCTCCAGCTTCATCTCGGCCTGCCGAAGGGCGGCCTCCAGACTTGCCAGCTGCCTGATGGCCTCAGCGTTGTTCGTGACGAGCTTCTTCAAGGCTTCATCAGACTTAGCCCTCTCAATACGGTGCTGCTCCGCCCTTCTGACGAGCTCTCCGAAAGCCACGCTTGCCTGCAATCAAGAGAGGAGGCAATCGAGATCAGATTACGCAATGAGAAAGATAGAAAGTAAAGCTAAGAGGAGCGACAGATTTGGACGCTTACGGTTGCCGAGGCCTGGAGAGCCTTGAGCTCGAGGGTCTCGTCCCCAAAGCGGCCGAGGGTTGATCGATCCAAGGGGGGAGTGGCACCCCTCAGGAAGTCCCTCGGATCGAGGGTACCGTGCATGAGGGCAGTCCCCTTCTTTATGGGGAACTGCACGGTTTCCAAAGGCCAGGCCCCTTCATCAAAATCCTCCAAAGGAACGGAGGCCGAGAGCTGGCCGGAAGGGAGGTCGTCGAGGATCACGACTGGGGGAGCCTTCTGTCCAGCGTCCCCCTTTGCCTTCTTCTTCTCCGGGGGCTGTAAGCCCTTCCCGGCGTTCTTCCTTTTGAGCTCCCCCGCCTTGGAGCCTTCGGCGTCAGCACCGGCATGCACGGTGGTGGCCTCCCTTAAGGGCCCTTGACCCTCGAGGGTCTTCTCCTTCTCGAAGAAGGCATCTGCTTGGGGCTGTGAGAAAGGCCCCTCCTCCTTCTTCTTCCTTGGCTCCTTGGCCAGCTTCTTGGTCAGCTTGGCGAACGCCTTCGGATCCATAATATCACCTGCACAAGATAAGGAACGGTTAGAACCGCAACAAATGAAAGAGAAATTTTCTAAGTACCAAAAATCAAAGCCCTCGGCAACAACCTCCGGAGTTTAAGTACCCACGATCAATCAGGGGATACTTCTCATCTTTATCCCCCGGAAGGCGATACCTCCGGAAGCCCAGCAGGTACAGATCCTCGGCCAACGTGGCCTGCTTGATGGCGATGACTTTATCCGAGCCCTCGGGTTTCTCCATCAGCTTCTTGCCGGCCTTCTGGAGGGCCGCACTACCCACCTTCGGGTGTCTCTTGAAGTGATCCCGCAAAGCCCCTGGGAATGGATTCTCCGCTATCCTGACATAGCAAAACTTCTCCTTCCAATCCTTGTGAGACGAAGGAGTCTCGGAGAAAAGCTTCCAGGCAGGGACCTGCTGTAGATTCGCGTACCCGCCGGCATGAGAGTGCCCCCCTCGGCACAAGTTGAATGAGAGGAAAAACTGCTCCAACGTGGCCTCCACCTTCCGGCTTCGGCATAGAGATAGGAAGCCCGCCAGGTAGTAGTGGCTATTCGGGGTGAGCTGGCAGGGGGCTAGCTTCACGTACCTTAGGTACTCGAGGACGAAGGGATGAAGTGGGAACCTGAGGCCCAACTCCACCGACAGCAAGTGCACCGCAAAACACCCCTCCGGGGGTTGGGATAGCAGGTCTTCAGGACCCGGCTCTACGACCTGTGCCGACGGCCCCACGAGGACTTGGAGAGACTGACAGTCCGCACCCGACACCGTGGTCTTTACCTCGAGGGCAGATGTATCGAGATACGAATGCCCCTCGGGAATTCCAACAGGTCGCCCGGCGTCAACGGCTGCTTGCCTCTTCTTAGGAGCAACCCTCAGCTTCTTCTTCTTTTTTCCCGGAGCCACACTTAGAGGTTCCGGATCCAAAGGCCTGGAGGAACTGGCCTCGGCACCATTACGGGCAGGGAGCATAGCTACGGTCACCTTCGTCCTCTCCTTTTCCTCCTCCTCCTCGGCTACTTGGAGCGCCATCGCCATCTCCTCGTCTTCTACAACCTGCTCGAAGTCCTCTGCTTCGGCCTCGGCTTGGAGGTTGCTCTGCACCTCCCTCGCTACATCCGAGTCGTTGATCGAGGAAGTCCGCCCACTTGACGACCCCACGCTTGAGTAGCTCTCGGCTTGTGACTGCATCTCCTTCGAGATGTCTTGGGAATCAGTTCCGGAGGACATTTTCGGGTTAATGGTCGGCGGATTTAGAAAAGTATGAACCCTAGGGGTACTATAACACTCGATCTAAGGGCGGAAGAGCAAAACTTGCTAAAAAGCTCAAGAACAGGAGGAAAACTGACCTCGGAAAGCTGGGATTGATCGAAAGTCGATTTCTCTCTCTAGGAAACACTTGGGCAGAGCTTCGCTTCAATAAGTTCGCACAAGGAAGAATGAACTCGGCTTGTGGTATTTATAAGCAACTGGGCCTCGAGAACTGGGCCTCGATTCGAAAAGGCCATCATTACAGGCCGCCGGTTCAGCCAATGGGCGACTCCCGCCCACCTTCAACCAACGACAGCGCGCCACGTCAACCCCTCTCCCAACGGCTATATCATAACAGCTCTATTTCGGAGACTCTTGAGACAACTTCAGGCGATAGCCTCCGGCTCTCACTGAGTAGGCCCTTCGGTGAGCAAATATCACCAAGCACCTTCGAGCAAGCTGCAACATAAACCTCCGACTATCAATACTACCACCCCTCGGGGTTCATCATAACTCCTTCAGCCCGAACTAGCCTTCGGCCTCAAGGAGTGGGGGACTGGAATACACCCCTCGGATTTCGCACAACGCATGAAATTGTCAAAAATGAAAAATTACAAGCGACACAAAGCAGTAGCCATCGGGTGACACCAAAGGGGAACCCTTCGGGTACATGAATCTTCGTACCCTTCGGGCAAAACACAAGATATCAAAAAATTCCCACAAGTTACTGCTAACAATGAGCCAGCCCTCATCACATCGCATACTGGCAACTCATTTATGCTTCCCTCAGAAAACCCTCGACATGTGGGGGACTGAGGGGAAGCCATCGGCACTTCGCAGGAAAGCTCCCCGGTAAAGGGAAAGCCTTCGGCACACGCATCGCATCAACGCAATTACTCCTTTTCCCTCAAGTGCCTTTCGGCAAAAGGAGTGGGGGACTCCTGATGGAGTATATGGCCCGGGAGCCCCCGGCCCACAGACTCCTACTTCTCACACACAAGCCCACTGAGCCCAGGGAGCGTGGCAGGCCCAAATACAACGGCCCAGGCTTGAAGGGAACCCAGAATGCGCACTGGGATGCCTTCGGCCTCCTTGGCCGAGGGCTCCAAATCATCCATGGCAGCCAGACTCGAGCTCGCAACGCTACTGGGAAAAACGGCGTAAAAGGTAGCCCTCGGCTACCCGGAGCCCTCGGCCCTCAGGGGTGCCTTCGGGGGTCAGGAGAGCCCTCGGCACCCTCATGACTCCCACTACAAGGGAGAGCCCTCGGCCGAAGGGGGAGCCTTCGGCCAACAACCCCATCATCAAAGATTCCCTTTGGAGACAGTCAACCACCGCATTTAATGCAGCGTCACATCCACCCACCGCATTTAATGAGGCGAACATGCCACTGCCGGTGCCACCCAGTTGATGTGACCCTTCGGCCGCTAGATTACTGACACGTGTACTCTCATCGCATTTATTGCTGCTATAAATAGCAGCCTATTTCTCCTTGTAAAAGGGACCGAGATCTCAACTCTCACACTCTGAGTTCATTTAATAAATCGACTCTCTCTCCTCCTATTTTGTTCTGACTTCTCTCTAGTTATTCCCGCAATAACCCCTCGGATAAAATACCCCCGGGTAGACTATCCATCAGGACAAAAGGAGTTTTTTTTTTAGGAAAACATCATAGCCAACAGGTGAATGACCGCGCGCTATATGGACAATCGACACTCGATATGCAGTGATAATACAATCACCTATGGATGGTTGAAGCAAAAGGCGGACAAAAATCTTTCCCAACACTTGAAAATATACTTAACAACTAACGTCTCATGTGAAGTGTGTAGGGCATGGGGATATAGAATTTGTAGCTAGCAACGTTCCAACTGGATAAAAGTTGGATTGATGAAAGGTTCAGGACCGCACCTATAGAGGAGTATACATGAAATGAGCAAAAGTATGCCCAATAAAGAAAGCATATCACATAGCTGGGAGAGTCATGCTTGAACGACTGGAAGACTTGTAGTGAGACGAGTGCGAATGAAGCCCAGGGAGATGGCATGAATATCAAAAGTGGGGTGCAATGATAGCACATGGATGTTTAATTTGTTGACATGCTGTCCATGTTACTTACTACCTCCGTTCTCTTTTAATTGCAACGTTGAACTTTTTGCACTATTCACATATTCTACTTTGACTATATTTTATTTATCAATGTATTATAACTTAAATTAAAAAAATTAGTATTAAATTCTTCTCATTCTAAATTTTCAAAATATGAATTTTTTAATTTTTTTACTAATAAGGAATGAAAGATATTAATGGTCAAACTTGTGCGTTGGAAAATGTGAAATGTTGACTGTTGCAATTAAAAGGGAACGAAGAAAGTATATGATGGATAAGATGATTGTGTCACCATGAATATAATTGTGACAATTATTGTTTCAGACTTCATCATCTACGATGAAGATGATGCGCCAATGATCTTTGTGGAGGTCAACCTGGGTGAGTAAGAATACTTGTGAGAAGCTACGAGGTTGCCAATCTACCAAGATAAAGGATTAGAGGTAAAAAACTAGACTCTTGATAAGATGTGAAATCATTATAAAGCTTGCCACAAATTCACAATGTAAATGAGGTGGCATGAAATTCAAAGTGGGTTGCAATGATAGCATGTGGGTGTTTGTTGCCTTGCTATCGAGGCCAGTTGCAAATAGGGGTGGGCATAAAACCCGAATCGAACCGGTACCGAACTGGTCCGTAATGGTACCGAACCGAATATCGAGTATTTAAACGGTATTATAGATTTTCATCTCGAACCGAAACCGTACCGTTTGAAATGGGTACGGGACCGGTCCTAGATTTTGAGAACCGAAAAATACCGGACTGGACAATTCAAAAATAATGCATTCGATTTTTTATATTTTTTGAAACCAAGTATGTATTCATGTGTCCCTAAAATAGCTAAATGTGTGTGTTTATAAGTATATTGTTATTTTTTCTTTTTAGATAATTTGTGTTATATTTTGGTATATATTAAAAGAAAGTTAAAGTTTTAAATTTATTAATGACTATTCATTTCTAGTAATTAAGTGTATATGACTTATTGTTGTATCAAATTTATGCAATTTTACAACTTAATTAGTATAGTTTAAATCTTATCTCTCACGGTCCAGTTATAAATTAAATTAGAACTAATATTTAACCAAGAAAAAAGTAGAAGAACAGTGTTTTTTCTATTATATTCTACAATTTGATGATATTCTTTTTATATTTTCACATTAATTTAGTAAATTTAATCATTTTGCTATACTTTTTCTTAGTTATGTTGTACTATTTGTGTGTTTGTGAATTTTAGTATTGCGTGTGTAATTTCATCAAAAGTGGTTTCTTCTTGAGATATTAAATAATTATAAAGATTACCATGTATTCACAATGTAAATTAGTGTATTTATATCTTATTTGTGTATTTATTTTTATTAAGTCCATAGATATGTTATATTGTTATGTACACAAGGATCCATATTCTTTCTACTACTTCGTATTAATTACTACGTATGTAGAAATTAATGGTAATTTCTACCAGATCCCAGCGCCTTCAAGCCCCTCCGCCACCGCCGCCACTCGACTCCAGTGGCGGAGCCATAGTTTTTTTGAAGGGGGCTACCGAAGGCTAATATTTATGGTGTATTTTCTCAAAATATAAAAACAATAAAAATGTAATACATTAGCATAAATTAGTCATTACATTCTACTTGACTCATATCTATAATCTTCTGGATGAATAAATCGTACGAGTTTTAATATGTTCAAAATTTTCATAAGAAAACGAGCTCATAGGACTCTTGTACACTCATCTACACACTCAAAATTCAAAAGGTTCTCATAGAAATGAGCAATCTTACCCCTATCTATACTAATCTCATCAAATCTTGTTTAGAATTTTTTATACGCCATCGCACATCTACATTCTTCCAAGAAGTATCCACAAGCTTCTTTAATCTAGAGAACTCCACAGTTCTTCAAAATGTTTTAGAGGCTTCCACACTCTTCCACACGGTTTTAGTGAGTTCCACACTTTTATAGAAAACTTACCAATATTATTCTAGAACATTCAACACTTCTCTACACGCATATACAAAATCCTAGACATCTTTGAAAATTCTATAATTCTCATGAATTTTTCCATTAAGGAGGGAATCCAACATAGTCTCGAGAATGTTTTGATCATGTTATTTCAAAAAATGTGACAACATATTCGTTAATCCTTATACTCTTTTGCATTATAACCACAAAAATCAACTTGTGTGACATTAAAGGTCTAAAACAATCCACACTTACATTCAAATGAGTGACGTGCGCTGCAGTCAATACGTACTTGTATTCCTAGATACATGTTTCCTGAAAGATTTTGCCTTTTATTTTAATACTTAATCTAAAATTGTCTTTAATGAGTATTTATTTTTGAAAAAGGGGAACATTGAATATATTATAAGTAGTAGTACTGATTTTTTTGGCCCGAAGCGGGGACGCTTGCCCCTGCATGCCCCCGCCCAGCTCCTCCACTGCCCAGTGCCGCCCAGCCCCCACCACGCCCAGTCCTCTGCGACTCTTAGCAACCCAACCAAAACCGCACTGCCTCGGCCGTCTCCTTCCCTCTATGACTCAACAACCACTAGATTTGAAATAGGGAGGCGGAATGAGATCGATGAAGCTAGGCAACAACGAAGGCGACAATTCACAACGAAGAAGAAGGTAGTGCAGAGCGAAGAAGAAGGCGATTCACCATAGCCTCAAATTGGGCAACGGGCCCTAGCAGCTGGCGAAAGCGAGGTGGAGGCCACCGGCAGAGGCGAGGCTGAGATAGTCGGTGGAGACGAGAAGCAGAGGAGGACTTCCCTGGTGGCCGGCGGAGGCAAATTAAAGCGCAGATGTGAGGTCTTTGCGATGGAGAGACAGAGATGTGAGGTCGATTGTTTCAGAAGAGAAGTGGTTGTTAGGTTTAGCATTTTAATGTGACTTTTTTGTCTAATTTAAAAATGGTCATATTTTTGTTCATGGGAGAGTAATATTCATGCCTTTCTTTCTTATTTTTACTTGATTTTTTTGTTACTACATAGGGTAAGCATCATCTACTCTAGTCTAAGATGTACTCCCTCCGTCCCGTTGGGATGTTCCCGTTTTGACCTACACACATATTAAGGAAATAAACTTATCAGGGGGTAAATTTTACTGTTTTGACACTGTTTGGGCACTGTTTGATACTGTTTTGCACTGTTTGACACTGTTTTGATGTAGGATAATTTTCCATTTAGGGAAATGAGAACTTCTTTTTGGGACATCCAAAAAAGGAAAACGGGAACATCCCAACGGGACGAAGGGAGTATGATTTGTTCAAATCTGATACTAATCCATTAAACCTTATCTATTAAAAATATGTGCTTATGTGAGGTAATGTAGTACAAGACCAAACAAACTATGATTTATTATACACACATATACATGTACATATGCATATGTAGATTTCTAATATAATTTAAAAATATATATTCATATACTGGGCGGGGCAGGTCGGAGGCAGCACCTTGATCGTTCTCATTGTGTGCATGAACGTGCCAGACCCACCACATTCGATGACCCGATTAAAAATACTCAGACCGAACCCGAACATTTGAGCCCTCTAAAGGCCCTAAATTATATATGCAACACAACCTAACATGAACTGGTCAAAACCTAAAATGATTTCCGGTAATATAAAATCAATGTATACTCCGTAACACACAAATATTATTTATTCACACGCATATTAAGAAAAACAATGTTGTTTGGATTTGAACTATTGTGGGTGATTTTAGAGACTATTATTTATGTTATTATTTTTTATTTGTATTTGTGGTTAATTTTATTTGAAAACCTGATCTAAAATTCAAAATGGTAGCGTGGAGATTTCACATTGGCTTTAAGCGACCATACCCGAATCTGGCTATCAAAACTCCGACTCGAACCAAATATAATGATCATTATTTTGGTCCTTCATTTTCATGTTTTCACATCCTAAGACTATTTGGAGCGGTGTAGTATTAGGAGTCCAAAATGTTAAAGATACAATTTTTGGATTCCTAATTTCATGTAGTGGTAGGCTAAAATAGATATTAAAAGTGGGAAATGGGATGAATCGTGTTAGAAATAGAGGGTGGTTTGATGAGAGTGGGAAAAAGAAAAGAAATGGGGAAAGGAGGGCCCGAAAAACACGAAACACAAATTATTAATTCATGGAGCCTCTACAAATAACTGAATATTCCATAATCAAATTTTACTTAAACTAAGTTCATTTTTTGTTAAACGAAAAATGTAAAATTAATTAATGAAATTTAATTATGTTTATATCGAAATTTGTATTTTTTACCTCACAATTATTCAGGAGAAAAATTAAAAGGAAACTATTACTTATAATAATATAATTAATGTTTTACTAAATTGATATGGAAAAAAAAACATGCTGAATTTATTTTATTGACAGTACTAAAATGTATAAAAAGATAATCCAGACACAATTTTCACATGGAGGAAGTCCATTTTTAACAATTTTGGCTCAACACTCTAAATAGTCTAAATCTTACAAATATTTGAGTTTACCAAAAGTCAATCCAAATCAAACCAATTCCTCACTAAACATGCGGCCATGCCTATTCTTACATCAGATTTAACTAGATCACGTCAACAGAATTGAAAGAATAAAAGATTTTTTTCGCTGTCGTGTCAGTTGCTCAACTGCTCAAGCCAATGGCCCAAAAACTCGTAAATAGGAATCATCTTACCGATTTTCGAACGGACAGCGACGATTTTTTATTTATTTATTTATTTATTTATTGCAAAATACGGAGTAGTTATCGATCAAACCTTCTCCAACAAGGAGTAGTTATTATCATCCAAGACATCGACCACCGCAATCTGGCCTGAGTCAGCTTTGGCATCTTTATCTGATCAAATTCGCCCAAACGGGTTGAATTCTCCCCCAGAATCGGTCATAACAGGGTACGAGCTTCACCGGACGGTTTTCTCATTAAAAGCCTCGATCTTTTGTCATGGAAATCTCCGATCATGATTTCCGGCGGCATTACGACTTCGGGTTTTGTCATTAATTGGTCTGGAATCAATCGAATTCATTGCCCGCGTGTTTTATGTCGGTTTCTAACGGTGAGCATCAATGTAGATCGAGTCGAGATGTCATACAAAGCGGCGACGGCAGCAGCAACGAGGAGGCGGGCGGCGCTAGTGGCGGGGGAATCGATCCCAATGAGCGAATAGAGGGGGATGCTAATGTTGATAATAGGAAGGGTGGGAAAAAGTTCCCTCTTTTCTGGTTCAGAAAGGTGAAGAGGAGTGCGAAGAGGAGTAAGCATAGGAGCAGCACTTCGTGTGTTCCGGGGTGCTTTGGGCTAGCGGCGCTAGGTGGCAGTGGTGGGGATTGTTGCTTGTGCTTTAAGCCTCCGCAGACTGCAGATTCGTCAAGCGAGTCACAGACAAGTGACCCTAACAGCCCGAACTTTAGCCGTGCGATGCTGAGAGGCTTGATTGAGAAGAATGATTTTTATTCCAAAGAATGCAACCCTCATTAGGGTGTTCCATTTGTGCCTTCTTGCACTCCTTCAAATGTTGGCATGTGAAATTTGATAAATGAGTTTTGAATTATTCACTCCCACTTTGAAACTGCAGGCTTCACTCTGCAACAATATCTAGAAGTTCTTGAGGGTGTTTCATCACATCTCCATTGCTGAACCTGACACTTTTTTGTCACCATTTTGGGCGTTTCATTAGACAAACGTTTATTGGTTGTTTTGCACAGCATTCCTTGTATACCTATACTGTTCAGATCTGTCAACATGCCTTATGGGAAGTACATTTATTTGGAGCTTGTTATTGGTCCCACTTGTTGGTTATGTGGTTGTGTGCCCACTTGTTATCAGTGTGAGTGTTGTACTACTATTGCAGCAGATTTTCTTGCCAGCTGCAACTGCCAAGTCTAGGGTTATGCCTATATGATTGTATTGCTCATTTGCCCAAGGACTATGAAGTGTGAGTTCTAATGTTGTGATAGTGCTATACAGATTTTATTATTGCTCTCGAAAATTGGAAAAAGCCAAGGTGAAAATTCGAAAACTCATATTTTGGGGAGTTTATGGCTGGTTAGGTTCTTGGAACACTTATAAGCTTGAAAGGGTTGGACCAATTGAGACACTATCTGATGGAGATGGTTGGAATGTTAGATTACTATTTACATGGACCGAGGTGGTGTGCTACAGATAATTCTGCATTTCTGTGTGTTGGAAAGGAACTCAGGGGCGCAGATCAACTGTGTGATACAATTGCATTCTTTTGGGTGTACTGATGACCGGGTTTATCCATATTATGTAGAATGGGATCATTACTGATTCCAATTTCTAGAATTCCTGTTTAGTGAGATTGCATCTTTGCCTTATTCTTTATTTGTATAGATAACTACTGTATTTTGATGTGTAAATGCACACAAATAGATTGTTTTGGAAAAATGAATAAATATGTTGCTTTGAGAGTTTGAAGAATCTCTCTGTGTTATTTTCTTGGGGTTTGTGTGGGGTGGTTGTGAGTTGCAGATTTTCATGTTTAAAATGCATTTTTGAACGAGAGAAACCTCTTCGGCTAAATTGGGGCTGACTTTGTTTTTTCACCATTTTTAAACAGTTTTTACCTTGCACCACAAACAATTGAAAAGGGTTTGTACTTGGTTCTTCTTGTTCAAACACGTATTTATTCTCTTAAGGAAGAGGGGGCCTTGGGCCACTGATCGTTTATGTTGGTGAGGGATGAGGGCTTGGCCGCTCATATACACTCAGTACCTGGTACTTTGTGTTTGAAGGCATGTTCATTCTTCTGAAAGGGAGGGGCCTTGGGCCGTTGATCAAATACATTTGTTAGGGATGAGGGCTTGGCCGCTCACGTATCACTGATAGAATTTGACAAGATGGTGTACATTCCAAAGTCTAGGGACCTCTGTTCCATTAGGGCGTCTTAACTTGTAAGTTCCCGGTTTGATGATGGCTGTAACGATGTAGGGACCTTCAAATTTGGGTGCCATTTTTCCCCCTTCGGTGGCTCTGAGAGTTTGAAGAATCTCTCTGTGTTATTTTCTTGGGGTTTGTGTGGGGTGGTTGTGAGTTGCAGATTTTCATGTTTAAAATGCATTTTTGAACGAGAGAAACCTCTTCGGCTAAATTGGGGTTGACTTTGTTTTTTCACCATTTTTAAACAGTTTTTACCTTGCACCACAAACAATTGAAAAGGGTTTGTGGCACGGTATATCTGTTTCTGTTTTCAACCTAAACTCTCACTCACACTCCTCTCCTCTTCCATTCGGATTGCAAATGGTCACTGTCACCTTTGCCATTGGTGGGTATTCATCTGCACCCACCCCTCGCTGCTGCTTGCTGCCCGCTCTATTTTACCTTGTAAGTCCTTATATAAACCTTATATATATAATGATTTTTTAATATTTAAAAAAAGGTAAGTCCTTTCTCTCACTATTTTCATCTCTTGGCTGATTGACTTCTCTGTACTGCTCTCTTCCTCTCTTTTACCGTCTTTAAGTGCATGAAAATATTAGGGAAATGAAATGAGAAATGCCAATAAAAGGTGCCTTTTATGTTTGGTTTTACCTTGAAAAATGGTAAGAAAAATATTGAAATATGATTATGTTCTTTCAAATTTTCAAATACGTCTGGATTTCTTAATGATTTCATAAATAAATAAATGAGTTAGTACAAATATCTGAAAAAAATTTGAGCATGGATTCGACTTTCGTTTTTCCTCAAAATTTCTTTCCTTCCTACACCCCTCAATTTTACCTCCCTATTTTTATTTCCATAACATTTCCCTGAGTTGCAACTTCCAAAGGGATCTTAACCACTATTTCATTGTGCTTATTATGTGAAATAAACAACTATCTGGCATTCTTCTATTTATTCAGGTCCCTATGTTTTGCTTGTGTGAATGCTGTTGATGATAATCGATTGTCCTTATCAGAAACGTCAAATTAATAAGATGTGTGAAGTGGTGGCCTTCACATTATACATTTGGACTCAAGTCCAAGTTTTTTCTTTTTACAACTATCAATACCCACCTTGAAGGGTAATGATTTCACAATGTGACCTTCGGCTCTGGCTTCCTCCAATTTGACAATTCACAGTCCTTTAAATCCATCCAGGTATTTCTTTTCCTATGCTCATTCTTCACTCTTCTCTGCATCAACTTCCAACCATATATAAAACTCTCCCAACAATTTTATATTTTCAATTATCAGATATGAAGCACATTTATTAGATGTTTTATCATCAATGAAACACCACTCTACCAATATGGCACTTCACTATAAATCTTTTTTTAATACGTGTTTTTTTCAGTTTCACATGCTTGATAATTGAATTTTCTTCATTATCACCATCAACTCTATCATTTACTACGTGTTAGTTTGTTAGTTGATTCTCATATCTCAAATAGCTTGGATGGAGGGATGTGTTTCTTGCAATATCAGATGATCGATACAAGATTTGCTCATTAATAAGACTTGATGAATTCTAGAATCTTCTCATTGACGTAAAATTCTGAGTATTGTTTTTGTCATTATGCTTGGATAAAGACGTGTGAATTGATCTTTGAAATTTATGCAGTCACTAAGACTATCTCTGTTTTCATTTAGCCTTATAATTTTCTAATTTACATTAGCAATTCTTATTGGCTAATTTGAAATCTACTAACATATGTTATGGATATGATTTCTGAATCCTATTAGTTGTCTTCTGTGCAATTCGAATATATTTACTTTTGTGGGATAGTTGTCGTCGTGGCCATAAGGCCATTGTTAGAAGCATTGCAGATGATTCAGATGAAGAGGCTGTTAACAGTGACATATTTTTATTTGCTGTTTGAATATAAACCGTTGAACCGAAAACCTTGACCATTAGAGGTTGAAGTACTAAATGGCGGTCCTTCAAGATGTGTATATAAAATCATTTCGACCATCCTAGACTGCCAATGTATTAGCTCTGAGTTTTTCAACATAATTGTTAACACAAGTGTATCTTGTATGAGATTTTTTTAGTACTCCGTATTAGTATAATATATCTTATGGATAAAATTATAACAACATAATCTTTACCATAAGTACAAAAATACGGCAATGGCCATTCGATAGTAAAAATAGAATGGCTAGCAGCCTAGCAGTATAAATATTGAGGAGCCTGATTTGTTCCAATCATCCGAAAATATCCAAACATTCTTTACTAGTTACTGCAACGCTCTTGTAAGCTTTCTTAAGCATAATACAAGTTGCCTCTTTGTTTCTTAAGCATAATACAAGCTTTCTTAAGGAGTTGGTTTGCCTGACTTAGCCCTCGATCTAAGGAGTAATCTATGTGGGCACACAACTAGACCTAGGTAAAGTAAGTTGCCCCGTGACAACATGCTACCTTAGCGAATTTGCACATCCAGCCTAATCCCCTACTCGGGTGGACCAGTGTTTTAAATAGCCGTACTGGAGGCGGTAACGGTCATCTCAGTAGCGGTCTGTAGCGGCCTGTAGCCGTATGTAGCGGTTGCAGCGGCATGAAATTAGGATCATTTTTTTTTATTAATATAACATTATAAAGTTATAAATTTTATACTTTTATGAAAATTAAGCCATTTTTAAAATTTGGGGTGGGCCATGGCCTAGGTTGGCCCACCCCTAGCTCCGCCCATGATTTCTAGAAATGCTATCCTCTATGAGAATCAGTTTCCTTTCCAATCATATACTCAATCTTCTGATCATATCATTATGATCTAAGTGTCCACAATCCTCTTAGTAATGATACACTCACCAATGTGCACATTTTGCAATATAACCAGGTCAAATTCGAAAGGGGCGATATTGTCTTCTTAAGATTTAGGCGGGTCTCGAGATAACCACCATTACGAAAAATAGAAATTTTCGTAAACATGAGTTAATATATACGAGTATATGAGTATATCACATGTTTTCAAATAGTAGTATGATATTTCTCCAACCCATTCACACATAATTTGGAAAGCTTTATTGTTTTAGGCTATTAGTAGTGCAGATATTTTTTAAAACACTATTAATCTTACTCTTAAATTTTATTCGGGTTTTACTCATAATTGAAACAATTTTTTAAATAAAAAAGTAAGAATACTAGTGCCGGTCATACCACGTCAGACACCAACAGCTTGCAGCTAGTGTTTTTCCAAAAATTGGATCAACTAGTTTAAAATACCTTAAATATGACTTTTGATTTATGATTGGACCAAAATACCCTCATAGGGCTTTATCACTGCTACCCCTAGATCACCAGACTGCCACCACCGCCGAAGAACCGCCAAGTTTTTCCCAGAATTGTTCTGGCGGCTTGCCAGAATTTCTGCCGCCGCCGGAGGTTGCTGCCGCCACCAACGGACTAATTTGATCATGCAAGGGAACTAGGGAGATAATTAATTAGTTTGATAATTAATTAATTAATTTAGAGGTAGAAATGAATTGAAATGATTAGTCCTATTTAAAAAAAATCAAACATATTTGGAAGAAGCCTATGTTTTGATAAGGGCAACCTTCTCTTCCATTTCTCTTCCTAGAAATGAATTGAAATGATTAGTCCTATTTTAAAAAAAAAATAAACATATACTCCCTCTGTCCCGTTGGGATGTTCCCGCTTTCCTTTTTTGGATGTCTCAAAAAGAAGTTCTCATTTCCCTAAATGGAAAGTTATCCTTCATCAAAACAGTGTCAAACAGTGCAAAACATTGTCAAAAAAGTGTCAAACAGTGTCAAACAGTGTCAAAACAATAAAATTTACCCCCTGATAAGTTTATTTCCTTAATATGTGTGTAGGTCAAATCGGGAACATCCCAACGAGACGGAGGGAGTACTAATTTTCTTTTGACTTGATACTCCGTGTAATATCTTTCTTTCTTTTATGGACGAAAGTTGGCAAGGTACATTGCATATATAATATGCAATGTTTATGATATACTATAGGGTCATTCCTAAATGATTATGATATATTGATACATTGCATATTTGCATGCACTATATTCCATGGATATAATTATTTTTTACTAATAACCATGTAATGTATACTATAGGGTCAAATAAGACCCAAACATGTCCATTAGCTCAATTAGCCTCCTCTTAAAAGAAATTTCAAATCCCACCCTAAATTTATAAAAAATGTTCAAACTTTATATTTTACGTGTAAACTTGTAGTTGTGCATCGGACGTGAAAACTAAAAGTTCTAGTTGCTTGTGTACACATGCAACATCTGAATGAGTTGCCTGTGTACACAAGCAACTATGGAGTGTGTACAAAAATGTGTACAAATAATGTGTAGAAACATTTTTTTTCATCATTTTTTCTTTCCACGTTTGGGAAAAAAATCAATCTAATTCAACTTGACTGTTAAGAAGGTCAAAAATGCTACAAGTACCCCAACTTTACCCCAATTTGTACCTCATATAAAAGCCCTTCCAAAAAATTTACCCCCTCCCCTTGCCTCCCCTTCCCCACCTGCCCCCAAGCTCCCCCCTCACCTCCATTTCCAAATCTCCCTCCCCTCCCACTTTTTCCCTTCCCCAGCAAGTTTCGTAAAACTCCAAACCCATCCGCCACAGCCGTCGTCCTCACCCCCACCAACCAACCGAACCCCACAAACCAACCGCCTTCCTCACCCTCACGAACCAACCGAACCGCCGTCCGTCCTCACCCTTAGACATTGACGAACGACGAGGAGTTTAAGAAGTGCAGGAGGAGTTTAAGAACGACAAAAAGTTGTCCTCACCCCTTGACCCACCCCCACGAACCAACCAACCTCACACTTGGTTTCAAGCTCCGAGGCAGTGAAGAGGCAGTTCCCGTCCGACTGCACCTCCCCAAACGAGGTTGATGACGAAGGTGAGATGGTCTTGAAAGACTTGAGATGGTCCTTTTTCCTCATTTTTTGGTATTTTTTTCGTCCAACTCCACATGAAAAACGGTTGTCTGTCTGACAGACAAATTTGAATTGCAGTGTTTGTCTAGTTGAGCATTGTTTCACAATTGGTAGAGTCTTACATAAGATGTCTGTCCGGACAGACAAATTTATTTGTTTGAGTGTATGTATACACATCTTCTTATTTTAGAAATGTATTTTATAGTATGTGTGATGACTTTTGTGATGTCTCTCTTCGGATGTTGAAAATTGGTTTGTAGTTGTCTGTGAAGTGAAAAGAGTTGTCTGGCATTCCATTTGAATTGTCTGTAATGTGATATAAAATGTCTGGCCTTTCTTCTGAGTTGTCTGTCTACAGGTCGGGAGAATGTGGAGTGATTGTGGCTTCCTTTGCAGAGCACCTGTTAATGGGAAAGCCATTGATTCTAGGTTGTGAGTATGCAAACACGTGGAACAAGAGATGTCAATACGTCGTTCGTTTGTGGCGATTGGAGAAGGTGGAGGAAGCATAAGAATTGTTATTAATGTGAGAATGTGTTTTTTGTGGGTTGTTTTGATGAGTTTAGTAAAACTGTATTTTATAGTACATTTTGATTAGTTTAGTAATTGTTAATGTGGTTATATAAAAGTGTTCGGAGATATGATTGTATTTGTTAATGTACAGAGATAACCGTTGAATAGACAAACAACAGAGATAACCAGGCAGACACTACTTTCACACAGAAAGACAATAACTTTACACATACAGACCATACCGCAGATACCCAGACAAATAAAAGGTCAACATACATAAGTGGATGATTGTACATGTAATGTTTGCAAAAACTTACACATGTTCAAAAAACTGAATCCAATTGTTCAACATTGAACATGTAACATTGTACAATATTCAACACATTTTCCCAACTGTAAAATGAAAAAAATACATGTTCAAAAATTCACAAGTTCAAAATGGACACATTTTCCCAACACTCTATACTTCAGCATTCTTCAAGACTAGTTTATATAATCCTTGCATTTGTTTCTCCATTGCAAAAGAAGTCACACATGGTATCATTTTTGTAAATGAATTAGCGTCCGCTTGGAACTCTTTTCAGCCTTACATTTTAAGTCATTCGTCATCTTGAAGTGAATACCTACGATTAATACACAACACATAGTCAGAACACATATTTGGTACAAATAACATATGTGAGGCATAATCAATTTGTCTGGAAGAGACATCTATTATCTGGCACAACCAACTTTTGTCGGGCCGTGAGACAGAGAGTAGTTAATTGGCCCAGACTACTAATGTCTGGCGCAGACAAAATTTGTCTGGCTGTAAGACAGAGAGTAGTTAATTGGCACAGACTACTAATGTCTGGCCCAGACAAAATTTGTCTGGCTGTAAGACAGAGAGTAGTTAATCAACCTTGTCACCTTCATCTCCCCATGTTAAGCCATCCAAAAGAACCTCATCACTAAAGTGGGATACTTCCTTTCCCATGATATCCATCCAAGAAGATCAAGGAAAGAATGGAAAAAAGTCTTGAATTTCAACAAAAACTTCATTGAGTAATTTCTACAAACATGTTATGGGCACAAAATGAATTAGAGAAATTACACTAAAATTTTAATTAAATAACACCTCAAAATCATTACAATGAAACAAACTAATCAATTATTCACTTTTATATTATACATAAAAGTTGTCTGGTCACACACACATTTTATGTACGACTCTAACTCATATAAAACCATGTTCACTTCAAACAACTATGAAACCGCTTTCACTTTAGCCTAGACAGACACTGCAGTTCCAAAATGTCTGTCCGCCAAACAAAATACAAACAAATGACGAAAAACAACATACTCTTCTCCAAGACTTCAACGTCCACACCTTCATCATCTTCTTCCCTTGAAGTCGTCGCTACTTCAACAGCGACCGGAGATGGCAGATTTCCACCTTCACCCACGTCATCAAGCTTGTGACCTTCATCTTCCCATGTCAAGCCATCCTAAACAACCTCATCGCTAAACTCGGATACTTCCTTCCCCATATATCCATCCAAGAAGATGAAAGAAAGAAGCAGATGAGAGGATGGGTTGAGCACTGTAGCAAGTTTTGAAGGAGAGGTGTTTTGGCGGAAAGTTGAGGAGTGGGTTGGGGAGATGTGAGAGAGGTGAGAGAAAAGTATTTTTTGGAAAGGGGTAAAAAGGATGGTAAAAAATGAGGTATTTATATGGGGTAGGAAGTGAGGTAAACTTGGGGTACCTATAGCATTTTTGTAAGAAGGTTACCAGGTGTGGATGGAAGCATTGGTGAGCGGACTGCACCTAGGGAATGAGAATTGTGTAACATCTGCAACGACGCATCTGCCACCTTACCAACTACTCCGTAATTCACTCCTGTGACAGCTTTCACATTATCAATTGAATATCAGATAAACTTCATCCTGGTGTTAACAAGAATCACTACGTTTGAATTTTGAAGTAAGTAAAATTGTTCGATTGCTCTCATTTCAATGAACATATTGAACCCGTTTCGTGACACTGAAATAGATTGGATCGTTTGAATCTTTTAAAATTGATGAAATTCTAGTTGAATTTGCTTGATCTACTTAATTATGTAAAAAATGTATGTAAAATATATTTTATTAATAAAATAAATAAAAATTATATGAAAATTGTCGAAAATAACTCTACAATAGTTACATATTTTGATTATTATAGCACGCTAAATGAAAAGTTATATTTTTGGTACAAAAGTTGATTGATAAGGATATAAAGCTGAAAGTGGGGTTATCAAACAGACTCATAATAAGATAATGATTTTCATATTTCTCATATTAGGTTATTAAAGAAGATTAAGCTTTCTGAGGTAATAATCTTGGTTCAAAATTTTGTCTTCACACAGTAATGTCTGGTAACTACTATGGTCTAAAGAGTAATTTGACTTTTTGGACAACAAATAATGGTGCAAAGCGCAAATTCTCTGTGAACCGCATACTTGCAGTCGTATATACTGAGGACCGACTCTAGGGTTGTAAACGAACCGAGTCGAATAATGAGATTTTGTATTTGTATTTGTATTTGTTGGATTTTTTCGAATACGAATTCGAATTTGAATTTGAAACGAATATTAATTTCGATTTGTATTTGTTTAACAATACGAATAGTTAACGAATCATATACGAATATCGACTGAATTTGAGCATCAGTTAAATATTAGTCAAATATCACTTTAAAATAACTTTTCCTAATCTCCGTATTTTTTGTGACATAAATGCATGTATGACTTAAAGCGTGTTTATAGAATTTAAATTTAATGGATCAATGCATTTTTAGATGGTGCACAATATACTAAAGTGAATTAATTTTATGATTAATAAATATAAACATATTTCAAACCTTTTGAAATAAACACTAACACACACATACATATTAGAAATTATACTTATAATGTGTGAAATAAGTTGATAATTGCATATATCAAAGTCAAACAATTCTAATGTTACTCTTCAAATCGAATACATAATTATTTGTATTGTATTTGAAAGACATTTGAACCAAAAAATTGATTTGTATTCGTATTTATATTCTGGTTTATTACAAAAGGGTTTGGAATCTGTATGCAAAAATGTATATGGGCTACACTTTGAGAGTATTACTATCTTTTAAAAGTTATTATAGTGTTATTACTATTATTATTAATATTCAAATCAAATATACTAATATTCTTATTTGTATTTGATAATAACTCGAATCAAATTTAATATTGTTATTTGTATTTGTATTTTCTAAATTCGAATCGTCTTATACGAATTCGAATCGAGCACAAATTCGAATCGAGCACAAATTATTTGATTCCTTTACCGCTCACGTCATACTCATACGGCCGTACAGACAAAAAAAAAACCACTCAATATATGGTTAAGATACAAATATGGGATTGGAATGATAAGTTATGAACTGAGTGTCACACTGAATTACAATAACGTGTTAAAAAAATTTACTTAACTGTAATATACATAGATATACCGGTATACAACATGATTGGGGCACTCAAATGCACCCAATATACAATCGACATTTGGTACTGGCTGTTCAAATGTAATGGAGTTGAATTTGCTTGATCTACTTAATTATGTAAAAATTATATGTAAAATATATTTTATTAATAAAATAAATAATTAATTACATAAATTGTTGAAAATATTCTACAGTAGCTTCAATCATTTCAATCAGAAAGATGATTTCAATCTTACATTTTTTTATCATTACGCTAAATCAAAAGTTATATGTTTGATACAAAAGTTGATTGATTAGCATATAAAGCTGGAGTTATCATAAGCCTATTACTGCCTATATCAATATTAGGTTATTAAAGAAGAATACATGTCTGGTAACTACTATAGTCTACAGAAGTACAAAGTTATTTGACTTTTTGGACAAGAAATAATGGTGCAAAGCCCAATATGTCAATCGTATACGAGAAATGCGCTGTGTACACAGCATAAAAACCCCCTGATGTCGAAATGACCTACCCCTTCCCCTTCTACCGAAATAACCCAATAAGTCTGCTCGTTTTTTTACTGTGTATTTGTCTGTATCCTTATCTCTATACTATTCGTCCTCTTCCGCTTCAACAGACGATCATCGTGGATGCCCATACGTATGCGATGGAAGCCGGTAACATAAGACGGAGTTGTTATCCTTATGTCTCTACTTTTTCTCTGATGTGAGTTAAGGGTTTTGGATTTGTTATGTGAATGCTTACTATTTATTTTTTCAGTTTGAAATTCTAGTTTGGTGCTTAGAATATGTTTCTGAAGTTTTTTTTTAAATCATATGTTCCTGAAGTTATTTATTGAACTATTTGCTTTCTTTTCTGGAATCTGTGGTGTTGATTATTGAGATTATTATCTAGACATTATATTCTATTTTGTTGCCCTTAAGGTGTTTGTTAAAAGGTTTAAATGAGTATAAGAAGCATGACTTCAATCAAGACAACTTTTAGAAGCATGAGATAATTTTTAGCCCTTTCTGCATTTCCTTTGACTGCATTTTAGCTCCTAGCATTACTTCAATCGGCTAGGACCATGACTTCAATCCAGACAACTTTCCAGGAATATTAGAAGCATGAGATAATTTTCTGGTTTCCATAATCAATAATACCGGAGGCCGGGGCTGTAATCGAGTTCATATACGTGCTAATCTTTTTTGTGCTTGCACCCAAGAATGAGAAGAAGAAAATAGGAGCACTTCTCATTTTAGTCCTTCCCATTGTTGCTTTACATGGAGGAATTAGGAACGTCTACTATGGTGTTTCCATCCTTATTTCCCATCATGGTAATTAGTCTATGGTGTTTCTAATGTTAATATGCAACTTAATTACTTAGTAATGGATGACTTTAATTTGATAACTAACAACCATTTCTGTTGACAGTACGTTCATTAGTTATGGATGACATTATTTGCATAGTTTTTTTTCTTTATCTTGATTGATAAATTTTTTTTATGTATAAATTTGTGAAAGAGATGAGCAAGATTAAAAAAGTTGAATTCATTTGCCAATGCTTCATAATATGATGCGGACAAGGTAGTGAAAGAACTTATTAATGAAAGCTTATAAATATTTTAACTTGTTACTTTAAAAGGTGCTATAAATTATTTTATTATAATACTTTTTTTCTATTTTTTGTATGAAGGAAGGAGTAAAGACATGAATCGATCGGAAATAGCCATTGCTTTCTAT